>JAPWTK010000378.1:0-455442 GCA_029963805.1 Aromia moschata
ATTTGGGGTTCCAAAAATCCACACGTAGCCATAAGTCCACAAAATCCACACGTGGGTTTTGGAGTGGTGGTCCGTACTTCTTTCAAAATGAAGATGGTAACAGCGTTACAGTAAATGGAATGCGTTATTTGTGGCCGCGATTGGACGATTTCGACTTGGACGAGCTTTGGTTCCAGCAGGATGAAGCAACGTGTCACACAAGCAGTGAAACAATCGATCTTTTGCACACTAAATTCGGTGTTATCAGCCGTTTTGGAGACATTAATTGGCCATCGCTCAGCTGCGATTTAACACCGTTGGACTATTTTTTTATGAGGACATGTTAAGGACCGTTGTTACTCCAACGATCCACAAACAATTGATACACCGAAGGAAAACATCAAGTTATTCGTGCAATAGAGCCACAAATAATAACAAATGTACTGCAAAATTGGGTGAAAAGAATGAACTACTGCCAAGCCAGCCGCGGCGGCCATTTAACTGAAATTGTTTTTCATAAATAATGGGAAGGCATACTTTCTTGAATAAAGCAACAATAATTTAAAAATATTCAACGATGTAGTTTTAATAGCAATTTTAAAAAGAAACCATCTGATGGCCCACCCTTTGGTTACTTTACAAATCCCGTATCACAAAGCGTTAATTTCAAATTATTGATTACATAGCTCCACAAGAAAAAATTGTGTTCAAAATTTAATGTTTTGTGTAATTTGATTTGAAAAGACACAGATAAAGTATTAAAAATACATTTTACTGTGCGAAAGAGCGCATTACAAACAATTTATATGATTGTACAGAAATTTTGCGGTATCATTCCATATTTTACACTACTTTTGCGTTAAAACTCAATAAGATTTAGAACCGTATAAGATTATGAAGTTTTCAAGATTATGAAGTTTTAGGATCACGATTTTGAGGTTGAGTGGTAGCGAGGTTGAAGGGCACACCCATTTCAAACATATTGATTTACACTGCTGCGCGTATAAGTCTCTTTTTTTTACTGAGTTATGGGGTTTTAGAAGCATAAGGTTATTGGGTTTTTGAGGTTATGGGGCCTAAGGTTATGGAGTTTTGAGATTATATGGTTATGGAATTGATGACATATATGATTATGGGATTTCGTTTGGGTTTTTATCAAATTATATAATTTTTAGCTTGAATTTCGCGGTTTTAGGCCTGTTTTTTGAGATTAGGAAAAGAACCGGATCTGATGAAGCAATTTGGACTTCGGATTCGGTTTAAGAGCCCCAAAAAACATATAGTATACATAGTCAGACCCTCGCAAACGAAACAAATTTTTTTTTTGTGGAGCTGTTATTTTTATTTCGAATTTTTTCTAGGACGCCCAGAGGTTAGGATACGGCAGATCTTTGTTCGCCAGGATCGACGAGAACTTTAAAAATCACAAGGGTACCCCGTGAGAATGTTATCACGAACAGTACCGAATGAGGCCCGACATATACGAATACCCCAACAGAACCTTCTACGGCGGAAAACTTGTATCGGTTCCGAATCACACGAACCGAATCGAGCCGGAACTGAAACCTTACGTCCTCTTCAATTTAATGGCGACCGAAAGTCACGACAATTCTGTCTACAAGAATTCCGACGAAGCACAATTTATATACAACATACTTCACACCCTGCAAGCGAACGTTCACGGTCACTGCAAATTTTCAGTAGGCATTATCACTCCATATAAGGCGCAGAAGGAACTCATAATAAGGAAAATTTCGGATATTAGGTGAGTACGAGCCCTAACAACTAAAGTACTGCAAACAATTAAGGGAGCAAGAAGAAATTGTGGATTTTTTAGTGATTTTTGAAGGGCTGTATTGTATGTGAAAAGTGGTCGTATCGGGATGATATAAAAAGCATTTTAAAGCTCCAAGATTCTAGTTTTCAGATCTCTTGGCCGAAAATTTTTTGGAGGGACAGTTATCGAGAAATTCTAAGGAATAACACGAATAAAAAATTTGCAAAATTTTTGCGTTTTTTTTCTCGGCCCACGGGCTTGGAAAAATTTTTCACAGTGAAACCATGGTATAGAGCTGATAGCCTGTTTATTCAGCTTCAATTTCCTTTTTTAAATTTTTCTCTACGTTAATTTGTCCCGGAGATATCCGACTTTGAATGCAAAAGGACCCTTTTGGCTTTAACCATCAATATCTCAGCAACTAGTCATCGGTCAGAAAATTGAATGGCAGTTTCAGAATCTGGAATAAATTTCCTACAAGGCTGTATCATGTCTTTTGAAAAATAATTTTGTTCATCCTCAATATTAACCTGAAGAAAGTGAACAAAAGTGACTTTCACTTTGTTTTGTTAAGTCGACCGCATCTTTGCGAATATTGATGGGGAGTCTAATGTTTGTACGAATTTGTATACCTCAATGTACCTTCAATAGTCCTGCAAATCGGCAGATAGATCTATCGAATGGTTTTCACAGACCGTTTGATCAAAATTTCAGAAAAAAATAAAGGAGCAAAATTTACGTTTCTGAGCACCCTGTAACTGACGTAAAAATAGAAAATTCAATCTTTTGTCCACCTTTTTCACAATTGGGCGTATTTTACCCATTGAATTTGAAAAATAAAAAACAATTTTTTTCAACTTTTGAAAAAAATTTTGAAAATTATTTTTTTTTCAATTTTTAACAAATTAAGAAAAATTTTTTTTAAAGAATCACACACACACACAGACGTGCGTAAGTACAAAAGAAGCGTAAATCCGACCGTGCAATCTCCACGTGGTACGCTTTGGGTGTTGCAAATGCCGGTGGTTAATGAGTAAGAATCAAAATTTGAGCAAAAAATTTTTTTTCCAGAAAATTTAAAAAAAAAATTAAAAAATTCAATGGGTAAAAGATGCCCAATTGTGAAAAAAGTGGAGAAAAGATTGAATTTTCTATTTTTACGCCAGTTACAGGGTGCTCAGAAACGTAAATTTTGCTCCTTTAATTTTTTTCTGAAATTTTGATAAAACGGTCTGGGGAAACCATTCGAGAGATGGAGCTGCCGATTTGCAGGACTATTGGGGGGTACATTGAGGTATACAAATTCGTACAAACATTAGACTCCCCATCAATATTCGCAAAGATTCGGTCGACTTAGCAAAACAAGTGAAAAAGTCACTTGTTTTCATTTTTTTCAGGTTAATAATGAGGATGAAATTTTTTTTTTTCAAAGACGACTAGCCTTGTAGAAAATTTATTTCAGATTCTGCTGCCATTCAATTTTCTGTCCGATGACTAGTTGCTGAGATATCGATGGTTAAAGCCAAAAGGATCCTTTTGCATTCAAAGTCGGATATCTCCGGTACAAATTAACGTAAGAGAAGAATTTAAAAAAGGAAATTGAAGCTGAATAAACAGGCTATCAAGTATATACCATGGTTTCACTGTGAAAAATTTTTCCAAGCCTGTGGACCGAGAAAAGAAAACGCAAAAAATTTGCAACATTTTTGTTTCGTGTTATTTCTTAGAATTGCTCGATAACTGTCGCTCCTAAAAATTTTCGGCCAAGAGATCTGAAAACTAGAATCTTGGAGCTTCAAAATGCTTTTTTTTATCATCTCGATACGACCATTTTTCACATACAATACAGCCCTTCAAAAAATCACTAAAAAATCCACAATTTCTTCTTGCTCCCTTAATTGTTTGCAGTAGTTTATATTGTAACGTTTTGTTCACTACGGGTTCGTAAGGTGTGAAAAATTAAACTCGCACTTTCAACGAACACTATTTATTTAAACAACTACAAATACGGATTACACACTAAACTAACTACGGACACTAATTTATTTTTATACAATTTATATTCGATAGTTGTACGAAGACCGAGACGCGTAATTTATTTCCAAAGATAGACTGTCCCTCCCGCCGTTACTGGGGCTACTTATATTTGTCGTGGATAGTTAATATCGAAGATAACGTAGATAACGAAGGATATCGTCGGTAATTTTTTAACCTTAAAGTGTCCCCAAAAAAACCCTCAAAGTTGCAAAGCGCTGCGATTTTTTTTCTTAGTGCCCCGAAGGTTTCAATTTCGGTTGTTTTTTCTATTTTTATGCCATTTTTTCAACTTCAATATGATTTTTTTGGCGACAATCCATACAATTTTTTTTGAATTTTTTTTTTCAGTTTTTTTTTTCGATTTTTCCAACCAGTAATATTTTTGAGCAAAAAAATATGGATTGTAGCCAAAAAAAATCAATTTGAAGTTGAAAAATGCATAAAAATCGAAAAATTGCTTGTTACGGTGATTTTTGGCCAAAACGAATGGCAACGCTTTCCAACTTTGAGGGTTTTTTGGTGACACTGAGATTAAAAAATTACCGATGATAACCTTCGTTCATCCACTATATCCAGTTATACCAGATTTTCCAAATATCCTTAAATTCGCAAATTTTCACTTTTTTTCAGTCAATATTATCGCTTCAAAAACTTTTTTTAATCAGTCGTCCCCGATTGTGTCTTATAGAGAATGTTTTGCAGTTTCCAAAACCCTACCTCCATTTTCTCTACGATCATTAGTTCCCGAGTAATTGATTGTCAAAGTTGAAAAGGACTTTTTTGCTTTGATCGACGATAACTCCGCGGCAAATCATCGTACGGAGCTCGTTAAGAGATCAAATTAAATTTGACTAAATTGTCTAAAAGAGCTTTATATTTCTTGATGTGTTTTATTCATTTCTAGGTTTAGGCAAAACGTGTCAGTTACTGTTAACACGATTGACGGTTTCCAAGGGATGGAAAACGATATAACTATTATATCCTGTGTGAGATACAATTCCAATAATTTTTTACAAAACGAACAGCGGTTAAACGTTGCTCTGACTCGCGCAAGACAGGCGTTGTATATTATCGGTAATTATACGTTGTTTAAGGTAAGAGCTGCAAAAGTGAAATTGCATCATTCGGTAACGTGCCTGTTTTTTTTAGGACTGTATTCCATTATACGATATCCGTGAAGATGCGAAGAAGCGGAAGCTGTGTTTCGATATAAAGGAGAGACCAAGACACATTACAAATTTGTACAAATACTTAGTAAATAGTCATTAGGATATTACACAAATAGGGAGAGCGAAGTAGCTCTCCAAGTTTCCAGCTGGAACAGAATACGCTTTAATTATGATTAATCTGCAGTTGTTAGTCAACAAGAATACATTTTTCATTATTCATTTCTAACGTTTTTGTCTCATTACCTTGAAGATTTTATGTAGAGTAAGTAATACTAAGCGTAATACGAGGGGGCACCCAAATATAACCGGAATTATTTTTTAAAAGCTATATATTTTAAAATTTTTTACAAAACAACCTTATCCCCTTCAAAATACTCTCTTGTTCTACCGGTGTTTCCACTGTTTGAAACATTTTTTGTAGTCATCTTTAGACTGACAGCTCCTCCTTGGTTTTTTTTCTCGACCTCTTCAATGTTGTCAAATCGGTGTCTTTTCATGCCCCTTTTCATGCGTGGAAATAAGAAAAAGTCGCACGGAGCCAGGTCAGGCGAGTAAGGTGCGTGGGGCAGCGGAACCATGCCATTTTTAGTCAAAAACTGGCGAACAGAGATGACTGTGTGTGCAGGTGCATTGTCGTGGTGGAAGAACCAGTCTCCTGTTTGCCACAAATCGGGTCTTTTTGCCGAACACTTGTCTGTCGATAATTGAACATTTGTTTGTCGATGGTCTGTGAGCACACGCTCTGGAATTTCTTCAACATAGTCGTCGTTTCGGGCAGTTGATGGACGTCCAGAATGAGGTTTGTCATCAATCGACATCTTTTAAACCAAGCAAACCACTCGCCACCTTTGTAAGCTGTTTTCAATATTAAAACAGTTTCAGCAGCATTTTTACCGAGTACAAAACAAAATTTCACAGCTGCACGTTGTTAACTTAAACTTGCCATCATAAAAAACGAAAACGAACAAAACAGCGCTGGCAAAAACAATCACTGCAGATGAATAGAACAAGCCAGGTCGACAACACAGGCGGCACTGAACTGGCAATGAGTTGCGCTATACACGCCTAGTGGCAGAAATGCGTACTACACAAGCTCCGCCCACCGCAATGTTGTTCCGGTTATTTTTGGGTACCCCCTCGTATATAGCTAGAGTCCAACCATTATGTGCGAAGCGTTTAATGACTGAACCACAACTTCTACTACTTGGCACTTAGATCAGAGTGAAAAGAAAACTTTGTTTTGTATAATTAAACGTCAGAATCGCAATAACAATAAAGAAACGCGCGCCAAATCCCGAACCGTCGCACCGCACTGGAAGTGACAGATGTGCAACTGACCTATCTGTCAATAAAGGCAAGTAATGAATTTGTACAAATACTTAGTAAACAGTAATTAAGTTATCACACAAATAGCTTATAGGGAGAGTGAAGTAGCTGTCGATGTTCCCAGCTGGAACAGAAAACGCTTTAATTTTGATCTAATTAATAACACAAGCCCACAAAAAAAGTGTCTGGTTCTGGGATGGAGACTAACTTTTTCTTATGTATTTTGTGCCGCTGAATCCGAATTCATCATAAAAAATAGGGGTTTCGCAGCTAATTTTGAAGATAACCTCAAAAAACTGTCGAAAACGACGTGTTTTGGTTGTAAAAGCTTGAGTAGACCAAAAAAATGCCCACAAAAAAGTATCTGGTTCTGGGTTGGAGACTAACTTTTTCTTATGTATTTTGTGCCGCTGAATCCCAGAATATTCCCAGATTTCCGCTCTCAGAGATACAACAGTCTTCAGATTTGTCTTCAGCTTGCTGTTGTTTCAAGTTATTTTCGTAGTCTGAATTCCAGAAAGTCAAATGCAAGTATGTTCATGCGATTATTAAAGAGTTTCCACTTAGTCTTGATTCTAGACTGATTCAATCCACGTTATTCAAGATTTTACCGTTAAAAACGCAATTTTTACATATAATTGAGGATGGTCTTTGAAATTCACTTGTTAAACCAAATTTTTCATAACACATTCGGGTTTAAGAAATTAAGATACATAGGAATAACGGTATTTTTTTCTTTAACATTCTATTTTATACGGTTCCTTAAATGCCAACAAATATTTAACAAATAAAACAAACTGTTTACGGACATGAACATGAAAGACCACGAAATTTAAATGGATTTACGAGCCAGAATTGTACAAGTCCTAAATAATATTTCCCCTGAAGTGTTAGAACGCGTAAGAACTGAGTTTTACTATAGACTAGGTTTTTGCGAAGCACAAAGGAACGACATTTTTGAATCACTTATTCAATAGTAATTTTTCTTTCTTTCGTCTTATAACCGGGTTGATTTATATTTTTATTTTTTTTATTTTTTATAGAACTTCAATTTTATTTTCTTGCAGACGTCAGTAAAGGAATACAAAAATTTGAAAATAAATACAATTATGTTCGTACACTTCATTTAAGTGTATGGGATAATTGTAAGTCAGAATTACGTAAGAATTTCGTTTCAGTACAAGTACACCCTCTAAGTCTATGTACACCCTCATAGCTGCGAAAAAGTACTGAATCCCACTCAAATTCGGTAGGTGATGGACGGTGTCTCTCCACTGCACTTTCCAGTTTCTGTTACTTTCGCGCAGGTCTAATACGTTTCTAAGACACAAGCGTGAAACACTGTTGCATCTAACTGTCTTTGTCTGTCCTTACTGGTGTCTTTTAACTTATTTTCTTCTTCACATGTATCGCCAATATGAAAAGGTGCAATTTCTTAGGGTGTATACAGGCCAAATCGCTCGTTATAACGAATAAATGCTACCAGAAAGACTACTGGTCGTCGCAATGTACGCTCAAGCACTGAAGACAGTCGGTGTTTCTGTAATATACAAGCAACAGGTATGTATAGAATTTCCATTCTAAATTGAAAATAGTAAATACGCGTTTCTATACTGATCTAATACCGTATAGACCGTATCGTAGTCCATGTTGATTTGACGAGCACCTGTCACTCCAGAAGTGGGCGGAATCTACAGTTCATTGGTCATTGTCGCCACCCTGGTAGGGGAAACACATCACGAGACGACAACATAAAGCTGACCCAGTTGATTACGTTGACGGTAAAACACGGGTTATAACCACGCTACCTTTGACCGACTCTATACAAGAAAACGTTGTTTTTGTGAGTGTTTTGATGCCTTATATTCTGTGCGCGTACAATAACGCCGAAGTGGGTTTTTAAAAGGTTTAATTTTATTTTTAATCAATACCTCTTTCATAAACATGGCTTTCTGGAGGCCTTTCGAAACGGATGAAAAAACTTAGCTTCAGATATAACCAGCGAAAATGTCGAAACAGTCGAGTACGATGAATTAAAAAAATAAAGACTTACATTGTAAAAGTCAGTGTATTATTTTAAACATATACAAATGCCTAAAACGTGAAAATGAGAAAATGACTGATACTGAAATTATTAGTCGAATTAATAAATTACCTAAAATTTCAATATTCACAATTTATCGCGTTGTTAATATACTTTAATTAAAACATGGCTTTTTGTTTAGTTCTGACGCATTTTTAAATATTTTTAACATTACTTGTTTGCAAGTACAAAAAAATTAAAACATATTACTGGCCAAATGAACATTAGTATAATATACAAATAAATATAAATAATACATACATGTATTATCCTGACTTTGTTTATTTACATACATATAGGTATGTATATACAACTGTGTGCAAAATAATAGCAGTGTTGGTAAATATTAACTCATTGCTTGAAAAATCATTTTTATTAAAACTGTCTCTAGGCGATATCTACTGGCGAGAAGCGGGAAGCGTGTAAAGAGTATAATAATACAGTTTTCTTTTTTGGTATAAGTACATGTCTGGTATCACCAGATGTTTTCTAGAAATTCAACTGTTTTTATGTGTGCAAAATAATAGCAGTGTGTGGTTATCTACCAAAATTTTATTAATTTCTTAATTCAATTCAGCAAGTGACAGTTTCCTGATATAATTTATAATTAGAGGTAAGTTAAATATATATTTCATGGAATTTGTTTTAGTAAAAGTAATTTGGTTGACAGTTACAATGGGCCGAGCCAAACACTGTACTCGCGAAAAACGTGATCTTATTCGACGACTACTACACGAGGGTAAACCATACAAAAACATTCAGGAAATACTTGGCTGTTCAAGTAAAATGATTGCTAATGCAAAAAAGTGGCAGGAAAAACCCGAAAATAGGGGCGGAAAACGAAAACTTAGGAACGACCATTAGGGCAATTGAAAGTTTGGTAAAGACAAATCCATTTATGACATCAACTGGCATCAAACATCAACTTCAGCTTGATGTACATCCATCTACAATAAGAAGAAGGCTTATTGATAGGTCGACTACTTGGTAGGAAAGTCCTAGGAAAACACCGTTATTAAAACCCCGGCATGTACAACATAGATTAAAATTCGCTGAAGAGCACCACTTCTGGCCTGAGTCTAAATGGCGAAAACTATTTTAGTGGTCTGATGAGACAAAAATTGTGTTGTTTGGCTCTGGTGGCGCCAGAAGTGAGTATATAAAAAGGTTAAACGATACTATATATGATATTCGATACACTCTTAAGACGATCAAATATGGAGGAGCAAAACTTATGGTATGGGGCTGCTTTTCCTACTATGGTACTGGCCCTCTTTGTCCAATCGCAGACCATGGATGCCAAACTTTATCGTCATATACTTGATACCGTTATGCTGCCAAATGCCGAAGAGGAAATGTCAGATAAAGTGGACATTTATGCATGATAATGACCACAAGCATACTAGCAAGAATGGTAAAAGACTGGTTTTCTTGGCTCATGGTGTTGAGGTTATGGATTGGCCTGCCCATATATCGCCTGACCTTAACCCTTAATCAATACCAATTTCATAACAGGGAGGTGTGAAACAGGCCTTTATAGCGGATGCCCAAACGACAAATGTTGAGGATTAACCGTGGCAAACTGTGAGAACAGCATGGTCAATCAATACCCCCAGAACGATGTCAAGCAGTTTATGTTAGACATATACGAATGCCTAAAACGTGTCTAGCAGTAAATGCCTTGAAAAGGCTTTGGGACTAAATATTTAATATGTAATAAATTATTATATTTACTGTTAACCATATGTATTTGGTATTAATGAATAGATGTTTTTGTTCAGTTCTTACCACTGCATTTTATTGCACATCAATAATTGTGTTTAATAAACTTTCATCAGTGATAATTTCTCAGTTTATAAGGATACACAAACCAAATTATGAACATATTAAGTATTTATATAAAGTTGTATTTTTTACATAATAAAGATCATGTGCAATCTCATTAGTATATTTATTTTTGGGGTTGTTGATACATTGAATACGCACTGCTATTATTTTGTACACAGCTGTATGTAAACAAAAAAAGGCATGATATAAAAGCGACGTTAATTACTTATTATTACTTATCCCTAAAAGTTATTATTCGAGCATGCCCATGGAATCATAAAGTTGCATCGCTTTTTTTGTTTAGCATATTTATCATTTTCAATTCAGAATAGAAGAACTATACATACATTATTAACACATTTTTACTCCTGTCTTTTTGATCTCTCATATGTTATCTTCCGTCAATAACATGACGGATTACGAGTCCGGATCTGCGTTACAGCACACGTTCAGAACCCTAGTTATTACTATATCTGTTCACTGACCCAAATTATAACGTGTTTATTGGGAACTTCAGGTCCCGGGGAAAAGGAATAACAATAAGAACATACACATTTTAAAACAAAAACTTCTATTTAACCTTTTATAAACAAATATTTTTTGTATTGCTGTATTCATTGACTAAGATTATTTTTTTTATATTCACAATTCAATAAGTATCTTTTTTCAAACACAACCATTTAATCATTGCATAAAAATTTAACTTTTACTAATAACTAGGTAGTTAAATCATTTTTTTTTTGATTATGTGGCAGATCATCTTGAAGATGAGTCTCGAGAGTTAACGTCATCTTCAAAAGAACACTTTCATTATTTTAATCATTATCACTTGTGAAAATCAATAACGCGCAACATTAGCACTAAACACTTGTTTAAATTATGCGTTTGTTTTGTAAACTGTGTAGAATTAGGGCACGTTCGCAGCGGAAATTAAAAGATGCGATTATTCCTAGTAATCGTGACACTTTCTTTTAAAACGAAGCACTTCTTTAAAACATATGCGTCTTGTTTGAATATGTAAATTTAAGCTATGTGAGATCCACGGTTTTGTAAAACTTGATATAACAATGTGCCCCCGTCCTCAGGATTTCCATTCGGCATCTTCTCACTTGAACGAGACAACTCATTCCAGTTTTCTGAAACACACAAAATTATTATCAGTGCATGATTTTTTTAATAAAATTTTGACTGATTAAATTTAAAATTCTTCTTAATTTTATGGCAAAGAAAGTCGCTTGTTTCATCAGTCAGTTAAAAATTTATTTAAGCAGGAAAAATTACGCCCATACAAACTACAACTTGTTCACGAGTTAAACGAGGATGACTTCGATATAAGGGCTGAATTTTGTGAAGGCATGATGGAAATATGCAATAACAATAATAACCGCAAGAAATAGCCTTTTTTTCAGATGAAGTTACCTCAATTTAAATTGTGTTGTTAATCGACATAATAGCCGTTACTGGTCAAGTTAGAACCCTCATTGGTTCCAAAAAACGCATATCCAAAATCCCCAAAAAGTTAATGTTTCGGCAGGTATTGTTAAAGGACGTATTGTTGGACCTTTCTTCATAGATGGAAATTTAAATTCTGGAATATATTTAGATCATCTGCCAAGAAATCACATTATTTCATCTTACAGACCGTTTTTTCCAATTGTTATTAACGAACAACTATGGTTCCAACAGATGGGGCACCACCACATTTTGGTACAAATATCAGGGAGTGTTTAAATGCACAATTTCCAAGACACTGGATAGGCAGAAGAGGTAAAATTGAATAGCCAGCCCGCTCCCGAATTTAAAGCCCTTATATTTTTTTTGTGGGGGTATTTAAAATGTAAAATTTATGTCAATCGACCAGATAGCATTGAAGACTTAAAATAGGATATTTCAAATGAAATCCGCCCCATTCCTGAGGACTTCCTAGTAAATGTTATTGAAGAGTGAAATGTTATGAAGATTGAAGAGCTTGGGCATTGCTTAGCGGAAAATGAAGGACACTTTCAACACGTCATTCGCTAACTATTGTTTGGTCGTTTAATTTTAAAAAATAACTAATTAAGTAAGCAATTAATGTGTGTCTGGTGATACTTTCCCACCCTGAGCTCGCTGGACAAGCCAGTGGGTCGCTCAGTTTGACTGTGTACTCGTTTGAATTAGGGAACATTCTAAACCCCCTAAACTCTGGAAAATAGTGCAAAACCGATTTTTAGTTACAATATTTCAGAAAAACAAAAAATAGAACGTTATAGCGCTTAAAAAAGCGAAAAAATTTATTTTTTTTTTAAAATTAAACCCGGTTCATAACTTCTTGCAAAAAAAAAAAAATAAAAACCCTCGAGAATTGCCCTTTTTTTACTATCTAATTACTCGGTCTACAAAAGTTGTAGGGACTTCCGCGTGTGACCAAATTGTAGCTCTTCGGCGGTTACTTACAGTAAACATTTTATCAAAAAATATTCATAACTTTTGGCGCAATTCGAAAAAATGTAAAAAAAGGTGTTCGAAAAACGGCCCGGAATGGACCAAGTTTGTCAAATTTGAGGTAGTATCTCAAAAACGACATTGAAAACCGGGCTGCTTTGCGTTTCGGGTGCTCGGCCGCTCGAGCGAATGGGAAAGGCCGCATGGTGGGGAACTCTGTCAATTCGAGCGCACGAAAGCAGTCGCGCCAATCAGTTGAGAGTTCCCCCATCGTGCGGCGAGAGTTCCCCCTTGAGAGATGAGCAAATCCAAATTTAAAGCGATGGTGATCATCTTTTTTGACATTCGAGTCATTGTTTGTGTTCACTGGGTCCCTGAGGGTTAGACGGTCAATCAACATTATTACAACGAGGTTCTGACGGCCCTTCGTGAGCGTGCGAGAAGACGAAGACCCGATTTGTGGAAGAAACATGGAAGATTCACCAAAACAATGCACCGGCCCATTCTGCTTTGTCTGCGAAGGCGTTTTTTGCAAAATACGAGCATTACTGTGTTGGATCATCCACGATACTGGCCCGACCTTTCCCCATGCCTTTTTTTATTTCCCAAGGTCAAGTCGGCGCTGAAGAGGACAAGATTCGAAAGTGTGGAAGCGGTTAAAGCAAAAGCGACGGAGGTTCTGAACCGGCTGGCAGAAGCGGACTTCCAGCACTGCTTTCAACAATGGAAGAATCGTACGGAGCGGCGTAGAGATCGCCAAGGGGAGGGGACACTGAAGGCGAAAAAGTTATTACTGCAATTGGTAACGAATAAAAAGTGTTACGACAGTGTTACACACCTCGTAATCTATGTACAAACCTGCGAGTGCTAAGAAGGCGGGTTCTGCCTCCTGGATATCAGGTTATTGGAGAGGGACACGGCGGCCGTCGAGTGCAGCAGGAGCTTCGTTTCCTCGGTGGGGGAATTGTCCATGGGCGGCGGCGGGGGGCATATGTAAAGGGGCACTTCACTGATGCTATCACTGGACACTCTCAACTTGTTCGAGTCGACGGCGGGCTCGTTCATCGTCTTTCTCTCGGGGCGCATGATGTCGTCCAGCAGGAACAGCTGCGACTTCAGCGACCTGGTGCGCTCCACCTCCTGCTGGTAGGCGGGCAGGCTCTTGGAGGGCGCCTTCTGGCTGAGCGAGCGGTGCCTCGCCGGGGGCGAGGAGAGCCGCCTGTTGGGCGAGTAGTCGCTGCCGACCTCGAAGCCCGAGGTGTTGTCGGAGATGAGCCTCTCGCTCTCCGGGTCCGCGTTGCGGTTCCCGCTGCTGTCCGACTTCTTCAGGATCGACTTGGAGCGCCGGTGGAGTTCCAGTTGTGGGCTAGTGCGACTGTCGATCGAGTCCACCGATAGTGACGACTTGCTTCCGTTGTTCTTCCCTGAAATAATAGTCCAGGCTGGAGAGTTTATTTTTTGAAAATGTATAATTAGGTAAAAAATAGTAGAAATAGATTGTGTATGTTTTGGATAAAATCGGTATGTAGAAACCTTAGTAAAAAAAATCGATACGAGTGCCGAAAACCGTTTATTTGCGGATTAAGGGACGAAAAATAATTATTTTCGTAAAACAAAAAATAACGTGTTGTAGCGCTTGTGTTTTTACGTTCGAAGTTTTTCCAAAAATAAAAACTTACAATGCCCGTAATCACATGGGGTAAAATTCTTTAGTTTTTTTTTTAATTTCAATAAATTTCTTAAAAAAAAAAGGTCTTTTCCACGGTGAAGAAATCTGCGGCGGGAGAGGCTTCCCCCACCACGCGTCCACTCGCTTACCCGAGCGCTCGAAGCAACGCGACGCTTGATTTTCTAACGCGTTTTCACCCTACTGAATGAACCTCTCCCACAAGTCACGATAATGGATTTGTAGGGAATTTAATGATGAGTAATTTAAGGCCAGGAAAAATGCTCTACGACCATTTTTCGGCTTGTTCAAGCCGTTTTTCGAAAATACCTTTTTTTTAGTTTTTTTTCGACTTATGCAAAAATTTCCTATTATTTTTGCATGAAATTTTTACCGCAGACAGGCACGACCAAAAGTTACAATTTAAGCCAAAGCAGAAGTTTCTACGACCATTAGAACCCTTGTAATTCGATTTCAAAAAATGGGCATTTTTCATCGGTTTTTATTTTTTTTGTGCAGACTTTGATCACCAAAAACTCGTTTTTTTTTGTTGTTTCGAGCGTTACAACGTGCTTTTTTTTTGTTTTACGAAAAAAATTATTTTTCGTCCCTAAAAAAAAACGGTTTTCGGCACTTTTATCGATTTTTTACTAAGGTTCCTACATACCGATTTTATCCAAAACATCCACAATCAATTTATACTATTTTTTTACCTAATTATAGCGCCGAGAAACCTTATTCAGGACTCTTTTTAAAAACTGAGCACTTTTCTGCTTATTGCCTGGATTATAACGAATTGATGCATGTAGGCCCGGTACGTTTACTACTTGTTAGAATAATTAAACGTTCGACTAGCGGTTTAGCCATACAGTCCAGTAGGCAGAGATTTTTATGTGTTCTTGAAACATATAGGACTAGTTTTGACGGTTTGCGATGTATTTTTTTTTGCGTAGAACACAATGCGCGGGGTCTGTAGAGCTGAAACCGTCCGCTAATATTTTAAATTAACAATTTGTGAAAAAGAAACGTCTTTTTTTCAGATTTTCGCTTATATCCTCAGTTCCTTAGCATATTTTAGATAGCATATGAAGTTGTAGCCTATTGAATTCCCAAAATTTTAAGCCCAACCCGAAGTCTCCTCCAAGTGCTATTGTTAACTTGCAAATGACTGCTGAAGTTGAAAAAGCGCTTTTTTTCCCATTTATTTTATTTTGAAAGTAGGGCGACTATGACTATGGAGGGACTGATATTTGTAGTATGAAGCTAAAAAAAAAATTCAGATAGATCCGTTAATAACTTTTTGAGTAATTAACGATCAAATTTTTTTGCAAGCCTTAATTAACAATGACGCCATTTCTTTGTTTATTGTACGATGTTGACCGGGTTGAGCTAGAAAAATCATAAATCTCTTCAAGTTTGCGAGGCTCTTTGAAATTTTGAAAAATATTAATTTGGGCCAGTTTTATAACGTTTTCTACGCGACTACCTTTTTTGACGCTTTTTGTATAATATCTTGATAGTACGCTTCAAGACGCGTATTAAAAAAAAATGGGCGTCAAGATATTATAGTCACAATTCCAAGAATTTCGAAGTGGCAACGTTAAAACAATATACATGTCGCGTCAAAAAGGTAGTCGCGTAGACAACGTTATAAAACTGGCCCAAATTAATATTTTTCAAAATCTCAAAAAGTCTCGCAAACTTAAAGAGATTTATGATTTTTCTAGCCCAACCCGGTCAATTTCGTAGAATAAACAAAGAAATGGCGTCATTTGTAATTAAGGCTTGCAAAAAAATTCGATCGTTAATTACTCGAAAAGTGATTAACGTATAGAGCTGAATTTTTTTTGCAACTTCATACTACAAATGGCAGTCATATTGTTCTATGATATTCATGATCATAGTCGCCCTACTTTCGAAGTAAAAAAATTGTGAAAAAAAGCACTTTTTCAACTTTGCAAGTCATTTGCAAGTTAACAATAGCCCTTGGAGACTTCGGGTTAGGCTTAAAATTTTGGAATTTCAATAGGCTACAACTTCTTAAATGCATATACTATATAAAATATGCCAAGGAACGGAGATATAAGCGAAAATGTGAAAAAAAGACGTTATTCTTTCACAAATTGTTAATTTAAAATATTAACGGATGGTTTCAGCTCTACGGACCCCACGCATTGTGTTCTACGCAAACAAATATATAGGAAACCGTCAAAAAAATACAAAGAACACTTTTTGATGATTTTAGCTCCCTGCCTAGTGGACTATTTTGGTTAGGATAATTAAACATTTGTTTAGCGGTTTAACCATACGAACATTTACGAGATGTGTAAATTAAGTAGTGGGACTTTTTTATTCGAATATAATTACAATTCAGTATTGTCTCCTTCAAAATAATTTCCTTGGGAAGCTACACAGCGCTGGAGACGGTTCTTCTAATCCTCATAGCAGTGAAGGAACTCATATACTGGAATAGCCTTCAGCTGGTCGGTTACAGCCGTTTGAATGTTTTCTATGGTCCCAAAATGACGTCCCCTTTTTCAATTTTTTCAATATCGGGAAGAGAAAACGGTCACAAGGACTCAAGTCAGGCGAATAAGGAGGCTGAGGAGCCACATGGATGTTTTTACTGGCTAAAAACTCGTTTACTGAAATGGCTGTGTGATCAGGTGCATTGTCGTGATCAACATCCAGTTGTTCTTGATGTTTGGTCTCACATGCATGAACTTTTTTCGAAGATTTTCAAGAACCTCTGTGTAAAAGTGTTGATTTACTGTTTGGCTTTGAGGCACAAACTCTTTGTGGACAATTTCCTGGCTATAAAAAAAGCAAATCAGCATGCCTTTGATCTTCGACTTGCTCATTCTTGTTTTTTGGGTCTTGGAGAGTTTGAAGTGTGTCATTCCATGTTTCCAGGTCGTACTCAAACACCGAAGTCCATCACCACTAATGGCACATTCCATAAAATGAGGATCATTTTCAATCGATTCCAAAAAGTCAAGACGCCTTTCTCTCCTGATGTCCTTTTGTTTCTGCGAAAGATTTTTTGGAACCATTTTTGTGTAGATTTTTCTCATCCCCAATTCGTTAGTCAAAATCTGATAAACAGTGGTGTGATTCAAATTTAATTCTTCCCCGATCATTCTTGTCGTCAACCGACGATCTGAACGCACAAGATCCCGTATTCTATCGACAGTTTCATCGGTTCTTGAAGATGAAGGCCTTCCTCTGCGTGGTTCATCTTCAATCGACTCTCTTCCTTCTGAGAAGCCTTCAACCACCGAAAGACCTGGGCTCTAAAAAAAAAACACTGTTTCCGTAGGCGTCTTGAAGTTCTGTAAAAGTATCCGTTGCGCAGTGTCCAAGTCTGAAGCAAAACCTGATAGCACACCGTTGCTCAAAATTAACGTCACTCGTTTTTACAATGCGCTAGAAAAAACCGGTTTACAAAAACAGTCACAAAGAACGAACAAATGACTCTAACAAGTTCAAACTTGTACTGGGGGTGTATTACATGTTAACCTACCCCCCTTCCAAGTCCCGTCTCCGCAGTGTTGCTAGATCGGCCGCTACGTTGCCAGTCCCATTACTTGATTTACCCTCCTCGTATACACATTGTTATAAATATGACTAACTAATCAACCCTGTATGTAGTATAGTAATAATAACTGCTTTTATTATAACCCAAAATGTCACAAATTACGTACATTATGTCATAAATTAACTACATATTAACTAAATTGGAGTACAAAAGGCAAAGTTCAGTAATTTTTCGAAATTAAACCATACGAACGTACTTTTTTTTTACACGATTTGTCTTACCCGATTTAGATCCACTTATATTTTGTAAACCAAATAAATGTTGATTTATAATTCGTGTTGCGGAGGCGAAGCCTCTTGGTGGAATGAAAGCCGTTTTCTTCTTCTTTTCTAAACTTTCTTGGGAATATCGTTCGAAGGCATCACCAAATCTCGTTCGAAGTCTGCCTCCCTATAAATTAAATCGCAATTAAATGTATACACCGTGTTTGATTTATCATTCATTCAGTTTTTTTTCTGTATATGTGTTTTTATGTGATAGCATCGTTTCCCGACTCTTACCGACCCGGTTTAAGGAGTTACATCACTCTTCAATTTTTTTTTGTTTTAAATGACGTAAAAACATTTTAAAAATCATATCCAAGAGGAATTTTTGATGGATTTAATGTATAACTATTATTTTCGACGCGATTCGTGAAACAAGTCGAACGCTCTAAAATATTCGAAAATACTGCTTCGCTGCGACTGAGCATTTTGGAGTGTCCAGGACTACGTCTAGTCGAGGAAATTTAGATCAAAAAAGAGCCTAACCTCCAAAATTTCCGCAGTAAAATGGATTTTGACGTAATTAGGCTCGTTGGATTCCTTGTAAAATTTAGAAAAACATTTTACCTATTTTTGTCATATACAAATCAGAAACTGCATTACTGCACCTAAAAAATGCATTTTTGGGGTGCAATTTTTCCAGCCAATTAAAGAAAAAATTATAATTCGAGAATACATTGTCGAAACGGGCTGAATTTGGTTACTCGGGGGTTATTGAGGTCGATGATCACGAATTTGATGTCAGAAATTGACCCCGATGAACCTGGGGACCAGGAACATTGGTCGCCAGGCCCATCCCCCAGGTTTTCCCTCGAATTCGACGTGAATCTAAACGAAAATGGTTCCTCGGGGGTTTTTGGGGTCGCTGATCATGAATATGACATCAGTGTGGTGCCTTGTCACATTCCTTACTTATCTCCAAAGTTTAGCCATTAATTTTGTACAGTCACGAACTAGAATTAATTTTCAACGTTTGAAGGATTTTGGAAAGAAATCAAATGTAAGTATAGTCGTTCTAATTTTAATTGAAAATGATAAATACGCCTGGGGAACAAAAAAAGCGGTGCAACTTTATGATTCCATGGGCGTGCCTATATCTTTTATAAATTCGAAAATTGTGAAATAATTTTTTTCATTCAAATCGATATAGGAGATTAAAATTAGCCTGCATACAAAACTCTTAATATTTGTAATATAATTTGCTGTAAATAATGCTCATTTAGCCAGACAATCTCAAAAAAATTGTCTGTGTTAATAAACCTAGCTGCAATACACGTCACTGGCGTCTTAAACAAGTTGAGCGCCTAAAGTCGTAAATCATTTTAACGACGTCGTAAAATTTTTATGGCACAGTGGACCGAAGAAGTATTAGCAATGTATTAAATGCAAAGTAGTCTAATAATCTCGTTGACCGGTGTTATCGCCAGTGGTTTTACTCTGTGCGGCCAGCCGCCTGAGCCGCCGTTGCCGGCTCTTCAAAATATTCTTAAGTATAGTAATATACATAAAGTTGTTTGAATTTATAATTATTTTTTCCAGCAATTTTAAACGCTTTATTTTAATGCTAACTAATAAATTTATATCTATGTATTTTTTTTTAAATATTTCCAAACTAGCTTTCTAAGAACGTCACGAACTAACAGTTTACTGAAGTATGAAGTATACTTGTATAGTGAGTTTAGCAATTTTAGAAAATATATCTGACAACCTTGCTTTTTTTCTACCTATTTTCAATTTAAAATGGAAATAAGAGTACGTTTTTTTTTTATTTTAATGTTCAAATTTTCAATTCAAGAAAATCTATAAATTTTTTTCTTTTGCAGTATTTACTCAAAATGTTTTAAAAACTCTTGTTTATATATATTTTTTTTATTACATGCATGTATGTAGACATTTTTCTAATATATAATATACTTGTACATATATATTTATGTACATCACACATATTGATAAACATAATACTCGAAATAATGCTACATGTTCTAATAATGATGACAATGAAATTGTCCTCCAGGTGTAACGGACAACAAAACTAACAACGTATTCATGATCAGCTACCCCAAAAACCCCCGAGTAACCATTTTCGTTTAGATTCAGGCCGAATTCGAGGGAAAATCTCGGGGAGGGCCTGGACACCAGGGTTCCTGGGTCCCCAGGTTTGACGGACATATATGCAGGACCCCAAAACCCCCCGGGAACATTTTGTTTAGTTTCAGGCCAACAAAAACAGGGCACCAGGTTCCGGGTCCTCCAGGTTTAACGGACAACAAAACTAACAACAAATTCATGATCAGCGACCCCAAAAACCCCCAGAATTTTGTTTAGTTTAGGCTGAATTGAGGGAAAACTCGGGGATGGGCCCGGACCAGGTTCCTGTCCTCCAGTGTAACAGACAACAAAACTAACAACAAATTCATGATCAGCGACCCCAAAAACCCCCGAAAATGTAGGCCGATTCGAGGGAAAACCGGAGGCCAGTGTCCGGCGCCGACCCCAGGCATCGTGTCAATTCTGATCCGTATCAGCGACCCCCACAAAACCCGCGAGTAACCAAATTCAACCTGCTTCGACAATGTATTCTCGAATTATGATTTTTTCTTTAATTGACTGGAAAACTTGCACCCCAAAAATGCATTTTTTAGGTGCAGTAATGCAGTTTCTGATTTGTATATGACAAAAATAGGTAACATTTTTTCTAAATTTTACAAGGAATCCAAGGAGCCTAATTATCCTAAAAACCATTTTACTGCAGAAATTTTGGAGGTGGAATGCTAAATTTCCTCGCCTAGTCGATAAATTTTAATCAAAGAAAGTGAGTTATCCTTTTGAAAATGACTAATAGATGGCGTTACTAAAATTATCTCCAAACGAGAGAAGCCATTTTGGGCTGTAATAGCCGTTAGTCTAACGCTCTTTTGAAACTTTAAACGCGTTTTTCTCAAAACCATGTTTTTCTAATTGGCGGGCAGCATAACTTGGGCAATTTTTATCCAATTGACTTGAAATTTTAACTGCAGCTCTATAACTAAATTATCTAGAGCGGTACACACGTTTTTTTACAATTGATTAATAATTACGATTGTTCTCAACAAATCGAGGTCGGATTTTTTTTTTTTTTTCTTTTTATCTTCAAACTGCCGCCATTTTGTAAAAATCATTGTTTTGACTTGATCTTGTGTACCGCTCTTGAAAAACTAATATAGATTATGGATTTTATTTTGTTCTAGGAGCATTTAAAAAATTGCTACATTGCCCGCCATGGGCCGATCGAAAAAAAAGGCATCAACGTAGCGTGCACCATCACGCCGCCATTTTGTATTTAATATTAAAACAAATATATTTTTCTTGTACTTCAATATGTACTAAATAAACCCTCAAAACGGTTTTTCAATGTTTTTATTAGTAGCTGAGAAAAAAAATTTCCCAAAATTTACCTTGATTTTCGACCTTCTAGAGTGATGTAACCCCTTAATCGTACTTTACCTGGAACCGCGTCTTTCTATGCTTCGGAAGGGGTGAGTCGTTCAGGCTGACCCGGCTGCCTCTGTCCATCAGCCCGAAGCCCTTGAAGCCCTCGTCCATCGGCGAGGTGCCCAGACTCCGCAACGCCGTGTCGCCGGAGGTCGACTTCTTCACGCCGGTGATGAGTCCGGGGGGAACGGCGGGCGACACCGGGCTGTTCTCCCCGCTCTTGTCCAGCGGGTTCACGTACAGGTTGCTGTCGGGGATGTAGGATGCGTCGGCCGCGTCGGAGGTGAGGTCGCCCTGCGAGCAGTGACGGGCATTTCGAATCATTTATACCGCTTCCAGTCCAGTAGACAGAGATTTTTATTAGTCCATGTCCCCCAGCTCAAAAATATACGATTTGACTGTATGTTTTCGGGTAGAAAAAAAAAACTGATTCCTATGCAGAATTTCCCCGGGAATACGGGAAAAATACGGCCACCAACTTTTTCGTCATCAAATTTCCTACAAGATAGGCCATTTCGCAAATCTATTTTTTATTGTTTATTATAAACAAATTGCCAAAAATCGCAAAAAAACAATTTTTAGATCGAAAATATTTAGAGTAACGTAAAACAAAATCTGCTCAATGGTTTTTGATGTTACATTGAGAATTTATAGCTCTCAACTAACTTAACGAAAAACGCTTTGCGGATTTGCAAAATATTGCTTAGTTTTTTGTAAATTAATTTTGTAAAGTGAAACTTTGAGGTCTTATTGCAAAAATACGCCATAATATTGTTACGAACGCTGGGCTAGTCCGCCCCTGCCTTACTCGATACCAGCCGACCGCGTCGTCTGATTAGACGTATGTGGAAGCGCCTGGAGAGATCGCGGCGGCTCGAGAAATCGAACGGCCCGGAAGCTACTAGATATCTCCGCAAGGAGATATAACGCGGGGTTTCGACGCGGGACAATTTAGTTCCTATTTGAATACCGCCGCGGCGTTCCGTGCAACGCTCTAATATAAATTGTATAAAAATAAATTAGTATAGTTAAATAGTGTTAGTCAGTAGTTGTAGTAATTAAATAAATAGTGTTAGTTTAAAAGTGCGAGTTTAATTTTTCACACCTCACGAACCCGAAATAAATGAAACGTTACAATATATCGTAATTTGGCCTCGGTGAACACATTGCAATTAGCATAATGTATAATTTAATACAAAAAAAAAATATTTTTTAATTTTTAACGTTTTGTCAAGAAAAAAACAATTTTGCAATTTAAACAATTGCAAATATCTCGACCATTTTTCATGTCAAGCCAAGATAGCATGTTTTGACGTTTTTTGAAATTACAGCCAAATTTCAAAATATTTGAACTTGAAAAAATTACCATATGTTCTTTAATATACAGTGACCAAAATGTTTTTGAGATATCTTGTATAGTTTTGCAAATAAAAATTCACGAAACTTCCATTCCAAGTTAGCGCTGGTTTTGCACTCTCATCTGCCTCACCACTGGTCACTCGACGGCAGAGCAGCTGTATGGGCACAACCAATGTATGGACGCAAAACCAGCGCTAGCTTGTAAAATGGGAGTTTCTTGATTTTTTTTTGCAAAACTACACAAGGTATATCAAAAACGTTTTGGTCATTGTATAACATAATACTTAAAGAACATATGGTAATTTTTTTCAAGTTCAAATATTTTGAAATTTGGCTGTAATTTCAAAAAACCGTCAAAAACATGCTATCTTGGCTTCCGAGAAAGGTAGAGTAACTTTTTTTTAAATGCGTGTTGTTTTACGACGATTAAAATGCCACTGGTTTAAAAAAAAATATTAAGAAAATGGTCTACATATTTGCAATTGTTTAATTTTGCAACATTGTTTTT
Source organism: Aromia moschata (assembly GCA_029963805.1). Classification (NCBI taxonomy): domain Eukaryota; kingdom Metazoa; phylum Arthropoda; class Insecta; order Coleoptera; family Cerambycidae; genus Aromia; species Aromia moschata. The sequence continues at coordinate 23,488 of JAPWTK010000378.1, forward strand.
TTCTTGACAAAACGTTAAAAATTAAAAACTTATTGTAATAAATTATACATTATGCTAATTACAATGTGTTCACCGAGGCCAAATTACGATATATTATGGCGTACTTTTACAGTAAGACCTCAAAGTTTCACTTTAAAATATTAATTAAACAAAAAACTAAACAATATTTTGTAAATCCGTACAGCGTTTTTTGTTAAGTTAGTTGAGAGCTATAAATTCTCAATGTAACATCAAAATTCATTGAGCAGATTTTGTTTTACGTTACTCTAAAGATTTTTGATCTAATTTTTTTTTTTGCGATTTTTGGCAATTTGTTTATAATAAACAATAAAAATCGATTTGCAAAATTGTCTATCTTGTAAGAAATTTGATGACAAAAAGTTGGTGGCCGTAAAAGTTGCCTACGAGCTCTAGACGCAAAGATATAAGCAAAAAAACAAAAAAAATGCTATTTTTTATAAATTGTTAAATAAACAAATGTTCCCGAATTTAATTGCATCAAAACTATTTTTCTCGTATTCCTGGGGAAATTCTGCATATGAATCAGTTTTTTTTTCTACCAGAAAACATGCAGTTGAAATATTCTTCCGGACATGGACTATATATGTTCTTGAAATATATAGGGCTAGTTTTAACCTTTTAGTAAGTTTTAACAATTCACCATTTTTTTACTTCGAAAGTAGGGCGACTAGGATCACGAAATTGGTCTTGGAGGGACTGCTGTTTGTAGTACGAAGTTACAAAAAAAAAATCAGCTCGGTCCGTTAATCACTTTTCGAGTAATTAACGATCGAATTTTTTAACAAACATTTTAATTAACAATGACTCCATTTTTTTGTTTATTGTACGATATTGACCGTGTTGGGCTAGAAAAATCATAAATCTCTTCAAGTTTGCGAGACTTTTTGTGATTTTGAAAAATATTAATTTGGGCCAGTTTTATAACGTTTTCTACGCAACTACCTTTTTTTGACGCGACGTATATATTGTTGAAATGGATAAAATTGAAAGTCCGCTTCAAGATTATTTAAGCTTCAAGAGTATTTAAAAAAAAAATGGGCGTCAAGATATTATAGTCAGAATTCCGAGAATTTCGAAGCGGCAACGCTAAAACAATATATGCGTCGCATAAAAAAAAATATTAATTTGGGCCACGCGGTAGTCGCGTAGAAAACGTTATAAAACTGGCCCAAATTAATATTTCTTAAAATATCAAAAAGTCTCGCAAACTTGGTCAATATCCTACAATAAACAAAGAAATGGCGTCATTGTTAATTAAGGCTTGCAAAAAACTTCGATCGTTAATTACTCGAAAAGTGATTAACGGATCGAGTTGAATTTTTTTTTTTGTAACTTCATACTACAAATAGCAGTCCCTCCAAGAAATTTCGTGATCATAGTCGCCCTACTTTCGAAGTAAAAAAATAGTGAAAAAAAAGCACTTTTTCAACTTCGGCAGTCATTTGCAAGTTAACAAAACAATAGCACTTGGAGACTTCGGGTTGGGCTTAAACTTTTGGGAAATTCAATTCACAGTTTCGCTTAAATGTGAAAAAGAGACTTTTTTTTTTTACAAATTGTTAATTTGAGAAATTAGCGGACGGTTTCAGTTCTACGGATCCCGCGCATTGTGCTCTACGCAGAAAATAGCATAGGGAATCGTCAAAACTAGCCCTATATGTTTCAAGAACACTTTTTGTTGATTGTAGCTCCTGTCTACTGGACTAATAAGCCCGAATATTAACCCGGTAAGAGTAGTCAATTTTGACAATCGTAATGTTACACGGGTTGCATACTCTTCAGGTAGACAGGCCTATGAAACTTCGGAAAAAAATTGGCTGGTGAATGTCGCGGCCACTAGTGGGCGCTGTAAGGAAAGAAGTCCTGGTCTCCGCTACCTTTGAAGCCCACGAAGTTTGAATCGTATATGCGAATAACTTGCACAAAAAATGTTACACTTTATTACTGCAAGCAGTTAAAAAACAAGAGTTGTTAATAAACAATTCAAGTATGTGGAAACTTTAGTAAAGGAAAGAAAGTAGAATAATTGGAAAGATCGGGGCGACTAATTTTGTCTAATAAAGTTTACTTCATATACGTACCTCCTGCACAACGTTACCAAAGCTGTCACGAATTGTTTTACCCCATTTGTATATCACTCTCCACAAAATGAAGCTCACAAAACTTTTGCGAACTTTTAAGATCTTTTCTCCGAGATGCTTTTTCCCAAGCCTTAACCATAAATTCGTTCTTTGGAACGGAAAACAAATGGCACTTTTTTATTAAACTGCTAGCCTGAAGTGCAACCGGTAGAAATGCACCGGGTCGGCATTTTTAAATTTAATTTTACAAAAAAAACTGTGGTTTTAATTGAGGTTATGGTTAATGTTTACAACAGAGCGGACTATAAGCCTTGCAGCGCCATCCCGAGGATTTAGTTCCTCCTCACTTTTTAGCGAATTTAACCAGCCACGGAAAATACATTGCGAGCATAGGGAGTTTCATAGGCCTGTAGGTAGACCTCTGTTCTTATCTTTTCCTTGTTTTAACTGAAAGTATGTACTTTTTCATAAATTATTCCTTATATAAACAATATCTATTCACTGTCCGACTATGTCTTTAAACCTTTAACGCCCAAGTGCACTGTCAAGAAACATGAACTTAGAGGCTCATATTACTGATAGAAAAAAATAAAGAAAAAATAACTAAAACCATGTATTCCTATGTCTTCGAGGTCGCTCTTTCGAATGGAATCGTTAAAATTTGCAAAAAAATTATGTAACCTTCAATTTTTAACAAAAACTATTAAAAAACGCGGTTTTTTCGAGATTATTTTTTTTAAATCGCAATTTCAGCAATGTTATCGTCCTTTATACCACTCAAAAACAAATAGAAACGTGCACTCGAGACGTGTACTTGAAGGAAACGCAATGAGAATAATTTATTTTTCTCATTTTTGAGGTTAGAATAACTAGTTATGGCAAAATTCAAAGGGTGATATTTCTCGTTTTTACCAGTTGCGGGATCATTGACGCAAAAGAAGAATTTTGAAACATTATTAGTACTACCTTTGGGATTTTTGGGGTCGCTGATCACGATCCTGATGTCAGAATTTCAAAATTCAAGATGGCGGATCCAATATGGCCACCATCCCGAATCAAATTTCAAATTTTTCGATTATTTTGCCTAAAAAACTTTGTAAACTGGGGGTTTTCGGGGTCACTAATCACGATCCCGATGTCAGAATTTCAAAATTCAGGATTGTAGATATGACATGGCGACCATTTTGAAGCAAATTTTGAAATCCTTATTGAATCCTTTGAAAAAATTATTCTTTTGCGTCAATGATCCCGCAACTGGTAAAAACGAGAAATATGACTAAATTTTGCCATATCTAGTTATTCTAAGCTCAAAAATGAGAAAATTAAATTGTTCTCATTGCGTTTCCTTCAAGTACACGTCTCGAGTGCACGTTTCTATTTGTTTTTGAGTGGTATAAAAAACGATAAGCGATTTAAAAAAAATCATCTTGAAAAAAACCGCGTTTTTTAATAGTTTTTGTTAAAAATTGAAGGTTACATCATTTTTTTTTTGCAAATTTTAACGATTTCATTCGAAAGAGCGACCTCGAAGACATAGGAATACATGGTTTTAGTTATTTTTTCTTTATTTTTTCTATCAGTAATACAGTATGAGCCTCTAAATTCATGTATCTTGACAGTGCACTTGGGCGTTAAAGGGTTAATAAAGGGACTTCCAAAAAAACGTCATCAACTCTGGCTATGAACGAGAGATATGGAAATAGCGGTCATGTCTAACCTTTTCGGGTATGCCAAACTTTTGACAAGTGACTGTCACAATTTGTAAAATAATCAATGGTTGTCGTATGATGTAACAGTCTTGACAAGTAAATAAGGCTATAAATTCGATTAAGCATAGAAAACGTCTTTTTTTTTTTTTCGGCCAACTTTGATGACATTTTTTTTTGGTGACGTCTATATTTTAGTGCTGTCTCTAATCGGCGGATTCGCCGCCGGCCTCGATCCCTACCTGCGAGTTGAAGGGGTGCGTGGTGCAGCTGGCGAAGGTGTCCGAGCTGTCCATGCTGGTCATGTCGCCGTTGGCCACGTTGCTGCCCTTCTTCTCGGCGTCTAGCTCCTCGGGGAAGCCGAACGCGCTGATGGTCTGCTCAGACGCCCGCAGCATGCGCATCTCGAGGCAGATGGGGTTGCGGAAGTCGCTCGTCGCTAGCGGCATCAAGTTTTCTGCGTCAACAAAGTCTTTAAAATCCTGCGAAAGTAGCGTTAGTGTCTCGTTAGTAGTCCGTGGGGCGGCGCTGGTTATCGCATGCAGACATTTGGTCAAACTCTTTGATTCGGCCCGACGACAAATAATGGGATTAGTCATCCGCGTGACTGGAAGTGTGTATGTGTATGCTTTGTATAAAATAAAACCGATGCACGTCATCAAACTAGGGATGGGCAAATGGAAAAAATATTGGAACAAAAGCGAATGTTTAAAAATCTTTATTATTTCGATAATTCATAACTCTGGTCAAGTACGACGAATCGAGATTTCCATATAGGTTCTTTGCGGAAATTTTCCGTTCTTTCAAATGAAAATATATAAAAAAAGAATTGGTCCATTTTAGACCGTTTTTTTGGACTTTTAATTTTTAAATTGGCCTAAAATGACATTAACCCCAAACGGAAGGTTCTTTTGCGGAAATTTTTTCGTTCTTTCCAATGAAAATATATAAAAAAAGAATTGGTCCATTTTAGACCGTTTTTTTGGACTTTAATTTTTAAATTGGCCTAAAATGACATTAACCCCAAACGGAAGGTTTTTTGCGGAAATTTTTCGTTCTTTCCAATGAAAATATATAAAAAAGAATTGGTCCATTTTAGACCGTTTTTTTGGACTTTTAATTTTTAAATTGGCCTAAAATGACATTAACCCCAAACGGAAGGTTCTTTGCGGAAATTTTTCGTTCTTTCCAATGAAAATATATAAAAAGAATTGGTCCATTTTAGACCGTTTTTTTGGACTTTTAATTTTTAAATTGGCCTAAAATGACATTAACCCCAAACGGAAGGTTTTTTGCGGAAATTTTTCGTTCTTTCCAATGAAAATATATAAAAAAAGAATTGGTCCATTTTAGACCGTTTTTTTGGACTTTTAATTTTTAAATTGGCCTAAAATGACATTAACCCCAAACGGAAGGTTTTTTTGCGGAAATTTTTCGTTCTTTCCAATGAAAATATATAAAAAAAAGAATTGGTCCATTTTAGACCGTTTTTTTTTGGACTTTTAATTTTTAAATTGGCCTAAAATGACATTAACCCCAAACGGAAGGTTTTTTGCGGAAATTTTTCGTTCTTTCCAATGAAAATATAAAAAAAAAATTGGTCCATTTTAGACCATTTTTTTGGACTTTTAATTTTTAAATTGGCCAAAAATGACATTAGCCTCAAACGGATCGTCTTCTAAACTGGCGCATTCGATTCGACGGTCTGAAATTGCCCAAATACCATAATTTAATCATTTTTGGACGAAAAATCGTCCAAAACGTCGTTTTTACAAAATGGGTATTTCTCAGCGTTTATTGCGGGAAAATGTTTGCCCGAATTTATACCTTTGCTCTGTAGAATTGAGCGTTCTTTAAGATTCTCGACAAAATTCGTAATTCTCACACCAAAAAAACATAAAACTATCAATTTTCAGATTTGTACTATCAAAACTTTCTTAATTATAGAGAAATTTCAGAATAAAATTGAAACTTTGAACACGGTATATCTCTTAAACTGGCGACATTGGTATAAGGCATGTTGAGCTCAATCATAATCATTTGATGTCTAGTAGTCAGCTTAGTGTTGGTCCAGTTTTTCTGACTCACCCTGTAGTAATTTTTTTTCAAACCATTGGGTAAAAATGGTGCAGTGTAGTTTTTGTACACAAATATTATATACACGGTGGAGACTTTAACTGGAATATATTCGCTAGCGGGGTGGTGAATGATTTTTCAAAAAATTCCCGAGACACGTCAACTTTTAAATGTATTTACCTACATTTTGCAAGTAATATGAAAAATATAGCCCTTCAGGGGTGGCTGAAACCACCCTCGTCATGATTTTTTCAAATGCAACCCTATGGCTTGTGACCCCTCATTGTAAAGCTGGTGGAAAGAGGAATCCAACGCACTGATCAAATTTTAATTTTTAGTATGTTTGTAGGGTTGCATACAATTAAAAAGTAATTTTATAGTTTAATTTATTTTTAACGCAACAATTTCGTACTCAAAATGTGTGTTGTTTAGTTTTGGAATGTAAACCTTACTTTTCATATGTCCCCACAAAAAATTCCAAGCAATTTTTTGCCACAACTGATATTTGTTATTTTTTGCTAGTGTTTTTACACGGCCGCAAAGAGTAATTTAGTTTGTATGCTGTATTCAGAGTTTGAAACGAAGTGTTATTTCAAATTGGTGAAAATGTCTTATTTAACTGAATCACTAAAAATCGAAATTTTGATGATGATTGGATATGGTGATAGGGCGCGAACTCAATGCGAAGTTGTTCGCTTGTTTCGAGAAACGCATCCTGACTTGCCACCACTAAATCAAGGTACCATTAGTAAAATTGAGGCACAATATCGAGAGATGGGTCATGTCAGGAAAGTACCGAGTAAGAGGCAGACTGTTGTTGATGACGACACGAAGTTGAATTTGTTGCTTGCTCTAGAAGAAAATCCAATCACTCCAGCCCGTCAACTGGCCCGTAATAGTAATCTTAATCACAAAACAGTTTTAAAAATACTTAAATATGAGAAAAAACGCCCATATAAAATGCAAGCTGTTCAAGAGCTACTTGAAGATGATCCAGATCGACGGTTGGAATTTTGCGATTTATTGATGACTTGTATTGATCAAAACCAGTTATCTTTAGAGTGGATAGTTTTCTCTGACGAGGCTACTTTTACATTAAATGGGCACGTAAATCGCCAAAATTGTCGTTACTGGACTGAAGAGAACCCCCATTGGATGAGGGAACTTCATACTCAACGCCCACAGAAAACTAATGTGTGGGCCGGAATAATACAAGATAGAATCGTAGGATCATTTTTCTTTGATGACACTCTTAATGGAGCAAGATACTTGCGTTTACTCCAGCACGAACTAATGCCAGTGCTATGTCATTTATTTCCAAACCCCTTAAACCCTAACTTGACCGACGAGAGGTTATGGTTTCAGCAAGATGGGGCCCCACCACACTATGCTGCCATTGTTCGTCAGTATCTGGACAGAATTTTTCCCGGTAGGTGGATTGGGAGGCGAGGTAATATTGAGTGGCCAGCAAGATCTCCAGATCTTACACCACTGGATTTCTTTTTGTGGGGACATCTTAAAAGTAGGGTTTACATTCAGAAACCCAACAACATAGCAGATCTGCAGGAAAGGATAAGAGAGGAAATCGGAAAAATAACACCGCAAATGTTGCATAATGTAAGGGACGAAACCTACCACAGACTGGGATGCTGCCAACAAGTGAATGGTGCACATTTTAAACAATTGTTACGTTGAAAATAAATTTAATTTTTAAATTTTTTTAATTGTATGCAACCCTACAAACATACTAAAAATTAAAATTTGATCAGTGCGTTGGATTCCTCTTTCCACCAGCTTTACAATGAGGGGTCACAAGCCATAGGGTTGCATTTGAAAAAATCATGTCGAGGGTGGTTTCAGCCATCCCTGAAGGGCTATATTTTTCATATTACTTGCAAAATGTAGGTAAATACATTTAAAAGTTGACGTGTCTAGGAATTTTTTGAAAAATCATTCACCACCCCGCTAGCGAATATATTCCAGTTAAAGTCTCCACCGTGTATGTTACGAATAGCATTTGTATTCAATGCTACAGTATTTGTCACCCTCTTGGTAGGATTACGTTTTCTATTCATTAGCAATTTATTCATATTTATCAACATAATTGAGGTGTATAGATGCATTAATTCATTGGTATCAACATAATTGAGGGGTATAGATGCAAAACTCACATTATCCACTTTTTAAAATTGTTCAGGAAGAAGGAATAACTGATTTCTTACTTTTTAAGTGACTTAACGCTCTGAAATTTTTTTGGTATCTGTATTAGAGGTGAAATAACAGCACAACAATATTTGACTCCAAGAAATTGAATGCAAATTTGGATAATGTGAGTTTTGATACAACTTTTTGGATAATGGTAGTTTTGCTCCAAATTATTCTACATGCTATTATTTTTTAAACTAAAATTCATGAAGTTAAGCTAAGAAAAGGAACTACAGAAACAAATAATAGGCAGGAAACAAACTCGGTGGTATATCGGAAAACACGGAACCAACCATCTAGGAAAGCAAAACAAGAAGAGAAGCAAAACTCACATTCTCCTTAGGCAGGCGGCCATATTGGTTTATCGCTTTAAGCTTTTTCATTGGTGGATATGGATAATGTGAGTTTTGAGACCTTCAGAGCGTAGGAGAATGTGAGTTTTGAAACAATTCACAGATTTCACAATTTAAAATAAATACCACTTTTAAAATTTACAATGGTGTAGTTCAACACGATGAACAAGATAGCGCCACTAACTCTATTTCGAAAAATTATGGATAATGTGAGTTTTGCATCTGGACCCCTCAATAATCCTCGCATGTAGGGAGCACTACCGAGCTTTGCGTTGATCAAAACTGTATGGTGTAATGGAAATGGCAACTTTTATCGTTAAGCAATAAAAATTGTCGCAACTTTTCCAAATTCCATAGCGGAAGTCCTTAAAAGACCATTACTGAAATATCGTGTTTTATCGTGAGAGGTTTCGCTTTGTGTTAAACGCTTGCTGAAAAAATTAACTCGTCTACCTAAGACGATAAAACTAAATAGGCCATTCACTTCTACTCGTGCATTATACAGGGCGAATCAAAATGTGAGGACAGTTAGAAGATCTGACCACGTTTTTACCAAGCAAGACTTCTTAGTTGCTACGTTTTGTTTTGACAAAAAAAATAAATCCTTTCAATTTTGTAAATCTAAAATAAAGCTATTTTAGTTGTAATTTTTCTAACAACAAACAAAAAACAAGAAAATATAACAACAAACTGGCCCATGGAGTAAACAGAAAGAAAACCCACAGGGGTTGTTAGCTAATTTCAGCATGAGATCACAAAAGCAAAATTTTGGACATTCTACGATGATAGTCCTAGAAGTACCCGACCTGACATATAGGTGGTTGTTGTTTGAAATGAATGAGTATGGTAGAGAGTACTAACCGTATAAACGTTAAGTTTGAAGTTTGGCGATGTTACGTTGTTTAGTATTTGTTTGGCAGCCATCAATAGTGAACGCTTTCAGTGAGTTTTTAAGCATGGAAAAAATGGTCATCGTTATGTGATCTAATACTTTCATTAAAAAGGCCTCGGTCCAACCCATATCAAAGCGGAGCTAGATTCTACTCTGGGGGAGTCTGCTCCTTCGTTTATAACAGTAAAATATTGGGTGGAAGAGTCAGTCGACCAAATGAGGTGACCACGCCAAAAATAGTGAACCGAACCGTCGACTGAAAGTGCAGGAGCTAGCAGACATGGTAGATATTTCAGAAAGAGCTGTACATCGCATATTGATTGATCATTTGGACATAAGAAAGCTATGCGCAAGATGGGTGCCGCTATTACTCCATTGGAACAAAAACAGCGTCGTGAGGATGTTTCAATCGAGTGTTTGGCAAAGTTTCGCAACAATAAAGCCGAGTTTTTGCATCGATTTATAATCATGGATGAAACATGGGTCCATCACTTTACACCTAAGACGAAGGAACAATCAAAACCATGGACTGAAAAGGAACAATCGGCGAACAAAGAAGGCGAAGACAGTTTCATCTGCAGGCAAGGTCATGGCGTCAATTTTTTGGGATGTTTGAAGAGTGGAAATAACAGACAAAAGATGTTAAGTGCCAAAATCAACAAATCGAGTTATGATAAAAAAAAGTGAATATTTTTTATATTATAAATATTTCAAACGTGAAAAATTAAAATTTTAGAGATAAATTTACTCTCTAAACAATCTTCATTTCTTAAAGCAATACAACTTTAAATTGACAAATATAAAAACACTTTTCTGAACAAAAATATAGAAAGGGGCTAAGTGTCTTATTCAAGATTCAGTAATTTTTGTAGAAAAGCTTATTGTTGGTGTTTTGCAGAAAATATAACATGTTCTCTAAGTGCTTTTTTCTTATTATCTCCTATCTTGTTTGTATCTATAATTGGGAAATCGTTGTTTTCTTCAAATCTAAAAACAGTTTTACCTTTCATCAGGACTATATTTTTTTTCCAGGGAGCAAGATGATAATAGCTTTCTTTTGTAAATAATACCCCTGGATGGTTTCTACAAACTTTAATATGAACCGCTTTGCTGATATTGACGATAAGTTCAAAATCGAATCAACAGAAGCTTGGATATCGAAAAATTTCAGTTTTGTCATGTCGACAACGGAAAGACGTCCTGTATGTGTACTAAACATTATAATATCATGTATTTTATCTGAAACTATTTCAAACACCACCATGCGGTTCTTATTTTAATATGGGACATGGCACTTGCCCTCTTTCTTTGGAAACATACTCGGTGGATGCCTACGGAGTCATCTGTTTTCTCATATTAGTACTATAATATGAGAAACTTTAAGCTGGCCCTTAGATCTTTTCTCAGGACATACATGCTAGCACATAGTATAATTGTACAGCAAAATCTCAATTGCGAAAAAATGGCACTTAGCGCCTTTGTTATTTCCACGCTACAATTTTCATTGATTCTTCAAAAAGGAAAAACAATCAATGCAAACTTAATGCAGCGTTTGAGTGATAGAATCAAGAAAAAACGGCCACATTTGGCGAAGAAGAACGTTTTGTTTCATCAAGACAATGCACCAGTCCACACATCCGTTATCGCGATGACCAAAATCAATGTTCGAATTGCTTCCTGACGCACCTTATGCGCCAGAGTTAGCCCTTCGGATAATTTTCTGTTTCCAAACGAAAAGGCTAAAAGTTGCAAATGAAGGCTGGCTTGATGAGCCGACGATTCTCACTGTAAACAGGGTATCGAAGCATTGAAACTTAGGAAAAAGGAGAGAAAGAATTTTTTTCCAAATTCTTTTTTTTCTTTCTTAGGTCGAGTATTTATGGGACTACCCTCGTACATCGTTAGTACTTTAATACGCTCTCGTCCAGTACAGAATCGTCACTGTAACAATTTTAATATATTTTATTTAGTTTTCGTTGTACATGGTTAAATAGTTAATTTTTACTCAACATTTTGAAATGCCCTGTATGCCTAAAAAGCCTAGGATTAGTTACTCGTTTTAAATCAATCTGTGCCGTGTAAGTGCTGTGTATGCAGCTCAGCGTGCAATAGTTTAACTTTACAAACCTTAAGGGGGTATTCTAGTCTACGAATTTGAAAAAATCGATTTTTTTCATATTCCCAAAGTTTAGACATTCAAGAATACGCCCTTAAAAGGATTTTTCAAAATTTCAATTATTTTATGAGTTACAGCCATTTTTATGATTTACAGCCATGAATTACAGCCAACAAATGAACAATAGATGGTAGACGCCAGTGGCGGTGCGTGTTATTTCAGTTAGCCATATCTTGAAAACGACGCATGGGACACTCTTCACTTTTTAGGTGATGACTAGGTATACACCTCTTACAGAAAGGATTTATAGTGAAGAAATCGTCAGCAAAGTTTGCGAAAAAAAATTTCAAAAACAGTGGACATTGGAGCACTCCCTGGGTTCTCAGTAACGCTCTGTAGGATATTTGCAGTATATTTTTTTTTCATAATCTAGAAACAAATATAAGACGTTTTTCGATTTGTTGCAAAATATTTTTTTTTTTCAAAAAGTTATGGCCATTTTAATTTTAATTTTATAGGAACATTTTGTTTCCCAAAATTAAACTTTTTGAAACAAAAATATTTTGTAACGAATCGAAAAACGTCTTCTTATGTTTGTTTCAAGATTATGAAAAAAAATATACTGCAAATATTCCACAGAGCGTTACTGAGAACCCAGGGAGTGCTCCAGTGTTTTTGAAAATTTTTTTCGCAAACTTTGCTGACGGTTTTTTCACTATAAATCCTTTCTGTAAGAGATGGATAGTCATCACCTAGAAAGTGAAGTGGGTCCCATGCGTCGTTTTCAAGATATGGCTAACTGAAATATCACGCACCGCCACTGGTAGACGCTACCCGAGTACTTGCGAAACACGAAACGTATTTAGTTGGAATCTTTTCGTCTTAGTATTCATTTCAAATTAGTTTTGAGCCAGCCTTCAAGCAACGTGGACGTGCTAACTGAGTAAAATTGCCGGAAACTTGTCTCAAAACTTTAAACGCGTTTTTCTCAAAACTACTTTTTTCGAGTTGGCGTGTACGATATCTCAAGTTCTAATGAACCGATTTATTTGAAATTTGGTGTGAATGTTCTTTATACATTCCTCTATCGCCTCAAGAACGCTTAGATCAAAATTTTTAATTTTACTATTTAAAAAAAAATCGGAATTGTTAAAAAAACATGCAAAAAAAAATTTTTTTTCAAACGGCCGCCATTTTATGAAAAAAAATTGTTTTGACTTTTCCAAGGTTCGGCCTATAGGGGTATCTATACTAATTAAGAATCCGTTCGGCTTTTTTGTTTCAGTTGACCAGAAGGGTTGAAACCATGCACGCCAGGACACCCTTTTCTTTTGTAACCCCCACTTTGCCAGCTCATAACTGTCAATTTTGAGTCTTTTTTTTTCAGTTAATTTTTTTATGTTATTTTAAACTATCAATAAACAAATGATAAAAAAATGGATAGTAAAATATTTTTTGTTTCGTTTGTACAGAGCTTCAAAAACCGCCCGAAATTAATGCCTCTAGACTAGAATACCCCCTTAAGTGAATTGGTAAAATTTCGGCTGAACGGTTATTTCGTATTAGGTCGTTTCAACTGAATTTATATACAGGGTCCCCCAAAAGCCACGGAACGGTCTTATATTACGGAACACTCGACACGCCTCTCGTCATTCGCGTATTAATCAGCAGCACATCGAGGTCATTTGAAAATGACCTTGAAATTTAGAACAATGTCATATTTAAGATCACCGTCGAATCTGAAGAAAGTTGTTCTGAATCTCTCTGCAACGACTCTGACAATGAACTTTTTTTCAGCTGAAGACGCATGGGTTTCAAGACGTTCGAGAATTCTGAAATTTTCGACGGACCCTGTAATATCATTATTTATGCGTTGTGTGAAAAACAAAGGAACTTCAATCAGTGAAACTAAATAGAAACAATTTTGTGTCAATTTGTGTTTGTGCATGTTTACATAATGCAAAAATTCGGTAATGCCGTTAACTTCATCTATTTTCAGATTAATTATTTTGTTCAGTTACGATGTTAAATATTTAATATTTAATATTATGATGAACAACCTACAACCCAACCTAACATAACCTATATGTTCGGACAAACGCATTTTTTCAAAAAAAAAAAATGCACTGCCATGCAAAAATTTACAACCACGCTTTAAAAACCTAAAATATTATATAAAATTACATACATTTGCAAGATAATATAATGCTGATAATTATTATTAGCTTGGATTTGGTATCAATTTATGGCCAAAAATATAAAAATCTGCTAAAAAAAGCTGACAACTAAATGTTCGGAAAATCGAGAAACCTGCCCTAAAAAATAAATAAAAATCTGTTGTTGCAGCGGTAACCATTAATTTCACAATTAGATGTGTTAGTCACAGGTGATTTCTGGTAGTTTTTGCGATTATTCGTTATTTTTAAATAAGAATGGGCCGTGGATGTGCGACTGATCAAAAATTGCGGGAGCTCATTGTAAAAAAATACTGCAGTGGCAAAAAAATCCGCGAAATTGCGGAAGAATTGTGCTTTGCAAAGTCTACTGTTGAGGAAATATTAAAGCATTACCGCGAGACTGGAAATTTGGATGTAAAAGGTAAAAGTCCTGGAAGACCCAGACTTGTTACTGAAAGGAGCCAAAGGTTGTTGGTGAAAATTTGCAAAAGAAGTCGACGGAACACCTTAAGGGATGTAACAGCGCAATGGAACTCTGAAACAGGAGAAAGGCTATCCCACGAATGTTGCAGAGAATACATTCATCAGTCTGGGCTCAGTTTTTATAAGGTATTACTGTTTTATTTTTCATTTTTTTTTTCAATTTTCGTAGATGATCGTGGGCTAAAGTAAAGCCTTTATTAATTGAGGCACAAAAAAAAAATATCGACTGAATTGGACCAAATCGAAGGTATCGTGGACTATAGAAGACTGGTGAAAAGTAATTTTCAGTGACGAGTCCAAAGATGTCTGCGTAGGCGATCATAGAAAAAGAGTAATAAGAACAAAAAGTGAAGCCTTTCATAAGGACTGTCTTAAACGAACCGTAAAATTCCCGAAGGGTGTCATGATTTGGGGATGTATGTCCGCTAAAGGTTTGGGATAGTATGAGGTCATAGAGGGTACCGTCAACGCTGACAAATATACAGGTTGTGTAAAGCCGACATCGGCCACTTATGAAAAAGGACAAACAGCAGTGAGACGACAGATAAGAAGCAACCGAATACGCGTCAAAGGTAGTGGGAAAATAAGACCGGCCCACCACCAGTAAATGCGCAATAGCGAGGGGCGGCACCTAAGCGCGCATTGGCGGAACTCTGCCTGAACTCTCTTGCCGCGCTTAACTTAAGCGCGCTGCGTAGCAAAGTTTGTGCGTTTGAGCGACGCGCGGACTGTTCCGCCAATGCGCGCTTAGGTGCCTCCCCCGCTATTGCACATTTACTGGTGGTGGGCCGGTCTTATTTTCCCACTACCTTATCTGTCGTCTCACTTCTGTTTGTCCTTTTTCATAAGTGGCCGATGTGGGCTTTACACAACCTGTACATATACAAATACTTACGAATAGCTTATTACCGACTGTTCTGGATATCTACCCAGGCAATAATTTCATATTCTCACAAGACGGGCGCAGCTTCCCATACTGCAAAAAAGACGAAAAAGTGGTTCGGGGAACAGCATATTAAAGTCCTATCATGGCCATCAAACTATATGTCATGCCCGGCCTAAATGTCATTGAAACACTGTGGCATAAGGTAAAAAGAGTTTTGAGAGATGATCCTCAAAGAACGGTCTCTACTTTAAAGGAAAAAATCGGCGAAATTTGGGACACCTTTGAGAACGACAGAACTCTGTCGAGGCTTGGTTGAAACAATGCCTGCAAGAATTCGGGCCGTAATTAAGGCAAAAGGTGACGTAACGCCTTATTAATATTTAAAATATTTGTTTCCGAACATTTATTGCCAATTATTTTGTTGCATTTTATCTATTTTGTTAAGTTGTGACACTGTTAATTTGTTTTTTTGAAAACATTAATTAAAACATAATTTTAAATTATTTAAGTTCTTATGTACTGTCAGCTGCATTAGTCAATTTTTGCTTCATTATACATACAGACAGTCTAATAAGCGAAAAATGCGTTTGTCCGAACATATAGTTGTTAGGGCTTGTAATAAGGATGATGGTTAATATCAGTTACCTTGTTTTTTTTTTAAATATAAATAAAATATTATTATGAATATTGCAAAACTGATTGCCTACTTTACTTTTACTTACTACGTTACATTATCTTGAATACCATACAAAATATGCAGATAATTGTTTAACTGTGTCAAAACTGTGGAAATTCCTACAGTACGGCCCTGTCTGTATTTATTAACCCACTCGCCTGTACTCGGTTCTCAGTTTAAATATTATCCTACGCAACGTTACGTCCACTTCGATTTATAAACATTTGCCACGCTATTCTCGCTAATACTCGTTCTGTTCCAGCGCGTCACTTCAAATCTCACGGAATTTACATTTCAGTGCGACGCCTCGAATCAATGAAAGTTTTATAAGTGTACAATACATGCAAGTATAAATAGAAAAAGGAATAATTTAGTTCTCGGATTTTAAAATGTATTTTCAACGGACCTCAACCAAATTTGAACGTTGGCACTCAAATTTGTACATACAGTACTGTTTATGGTACTACGTAGATTACAGGATGAAGGGGAATTGATAAGTGAACGTATGTATCTCTTAGATAGGCGGGAGAGTTGAGGGGAACCAATCGCGATTTGCTATATGCAATCGTTAACTGATTGCTATCGCAGACGCGATACAGTGTGCTCCATTGGCAGCTGCAAACACCCCATAAAAGTCACAGCGTGACATGGACTCATTGACCTCGTTGCCCCAATGATCGGAATGATCTCATTGACCCTAGTGATTCCATCGAGCTCAATGAGCCCCTGACCCCAATAATCTCATGATATCATTACCTCAATGATACCATTGACCCCAATGATCCCATTAATCCTACTGATTTCATGACCGCAACAGACCCATTGACCTCATTGACCCAATGGACTTCACTATGTGGATGTGGAAGAAAAATCAGACTACAGACATAATACTGTATTATTTGAATACTTGTTTCTCAAAAACCTATAAAATTTACACAATAAAGCATATATACGAGGTGTGTAAATTAAGTAATGAGACTGGCAACGTAGCGGCCGATCTAGCAACACTGCGAAGACCGGACTTGGAAGGGCGGTAGGTTAACATACACCCTAGGAAATTGCACCTTTACATATGGGCGATACATGTGTAGAAGAGAATAAGTTAAAAGATACCAGTAAGGACAGACAAAGGCAGTTAGATGCACCAGTGTTTCACGCTTGTGTACGTATTAGAAACGTATGATGTAAAACGTTACCTGCGCGTAACAGAAACTAGAAAGTGGAGTGGATAGACACCGCCCATCACCTACCGAATTTGAGTGAGTGGGACTCAATACCTTTTCGCAGCTATGAGGGTGTACATCGACTTGGCTGTATGAAACGAAATTCTTACGTAATTCTGACTTACAATTATCCCAAAAAAATAAAAATATAAATCAACCCGGTTATAAGACGAAAGAAAGAAAAAATGCCTATTGAATAAGTGGTTCAAAAATGTCGCCCCTTTGTGCTTCGCAAAAACCTAGTCTATCGTAAAACTCAGTTCTTACGCGTTCTAACCGTTTTTTGGACTTACAGTACAATTCTGGCCCGTAAATCATTTAAATTTCGTGGTCATTCATGTTCATGTCCGTAAACAGTTTGTTTTATTTGTTAAATATTTGTTGGCATTTAAGGAACCGTTTATAAAAAATGGCCCAACGATGGAATCGCCTAAAATACTAACCCAAACATTTAACTTCTGGGGATACTGCGAACGCACAGGAATACTCAAGTGCTTATTTTCCGTAGACCAATAACGATATAATAATTAAATTCAGACGTGCGCATTATAATTTATGGGCGGGGCGTCCCGCCTACATATTTTATTGCTACCCTATCACGAAAGACAGAGAATAACGCTCATAAAAGTTTTAAAATGACATGTCAGTCTGGCAACTATGGATATAACATTTCTCTGTCAGTTCCTCTATCTGTCAGAGTTTATTCTTGTCTTATCTTTTAATTCTTTCCAACCCTGTATAATGCACCTTCAGTACAAGTTTGAACTTGTTAGGGTCATTTGGTTGTTCTTTGTCACTGTTTGCATAAACCGTTTTTTCTAGTGCGTTTTAAAAATGAGTGACATTAATTTTGAGCAATGGTGTGCTACCAGGTTTTGCTTCAGACTTGGACACAGCGCAACGGATACTTTTGGTTTTTGGGTGGTTTAAGGCATTCTCAGAAGGAAGAGAATCGATTGAAGATGAACCACACAGTGGAAGGCCTCCATCTTCAAGAACCGATGAAAATGTCAATAGAATATGGGATCTTGTATCGGTTGACGACAAGAATGATCGGGGAAGAGTTAAATTTCGGAAAAGGATCATGCATGTGAGACCAAACATCAAGAACAACTGGATGTTGCATCACGACAATGCGCCTTGTCACACATCCATTTCAATAAACAGAGTTGTTAGCCAGTAAAACATTCCTGTGGCTCCTCAGCCTTGTTATTCGCCTGACTTGAGTACTTGTGACTTTTTCCTCTTCCTCAAACTGTAACCGACCAGCTGAAGGCTACTCCAGTATATGAGTTCCAGCACCGCTATGAGGAATTGAAGAACCGTCTCCAGTGCTGTGTGGCTTCCCAAGGAAGTTGTTTTGAAGGAAACAATACTGAATTGTAATTCTATTCGAATAAAAATAAAAAATAAAAAAACAGTCTCATTTATTAATTTATGATTTTACGTGGAAGTGTTCAATAACACACCAAGTGTCACATATACCTGTTACCTGGTTTTATAATGATGAGCTATTTCGAAATTTGAAATAAAACATACAGGTCCGAATTTAAAAAAATGAAGTAGATGATGGGTCCGTAAAACCAAAACGTCGGACTCAAGAACGGATAGTGCCATTTTGTAGAAAACAAAAAGTGGCAATAAGTGCAATTCGTTTCAAAAAAATCTCTTCAAACAAATTCAGGAAAAAATAAAAAAAACATTTTTTAAATTTCGTTTTTTTTTTGGATATCTCCGAAAGTATTCCGAACTTCCTATATTTTCAAAACAGGATTTGATTGGGTACCAAATTACCCATCCCTGCCACAATTTAAACTTCTTCGTATCTCTTATAGTTTCGAAGATCCCAATGGTCAACCTTGAATTTGGGACAGCCTGTATAGTTACATAATGACTAAAATAATACACCTACGTGATCATTAAAAAACAATCATTTAAGATCATTTTACTGGTCTTCATTATTCAAGTTCATTTGGATTGCTATTCATAATAAGCAGGAAATTTCCATATGACATGCTAACAGGTTTGCTCGTGCCTTGCTTCGATTACCTTGATACCAATTTTTTTTCAAATGGTAATTTCTATACTCGTGAGTTTTTAAATTCGACTTTGTTCGTTAATCAACCGAAATTTATTACTATTTCGTGCCCCTGCACGCAACACAAAAATGCCAGTAACACTTTCTTACACGCCTACGGAAATATTTAAAATACAGTTAGATCTACAGTTAGATGTGTCCATGTACTGGATGATTTAAGAATTTCCCCCTCCCCCTCATTACCCTTTTAACCTCTTTATTATTTGTGATAAAAATTTGTGGAAAAATTAAGGTATTGGATGTTTTACGTATTCAACAAAAAAAAACGAAGTCAAGTGGTTTATCACCTTGTACGACTAAAACTAAGCGTTTAACGATCTACGTACGAGGTGTGTAATTTAGTAATGAGACTGGCAACGTAGCGCTCGATCTAGCAACACTGCAGAGACGGGACTTGGAAGGGCGGTAGGTTAACATATGTATAAAGCACCTTTAGTACAAGTTTGAAATTGATAAGAGTCATTTGTTTATTCTTTATGACTGTTTTCGTAAACCGATTTTTTTGTAGTGCGTTTTAAAAATGAGTGACATTAATTTTGAGCAATGGTGTGCTATCAGGTTTCGATTCAGACTTGGACACAGCGCAACCGATACTTTTGCAAAACTTCAACACGCCTATCGAGACCGTGTTTGTTCAAGAGCCCAAGTTTTTCGGTGGTTCTCAGAAGGAAGAGAGTCGATTGAAGATCAACCACGCAGCAGAAGGCCTTCATCTTCAAGAACCGAGGAAAATGTCGATATAATACATGATCTTGTGCGTTCAAATCGTTGGTTGACGACAAGAATGATCGGGAAAAAGTTAAATTTGAATCACATCACCGTTCATCAGATTTTGACTAATGAATTGGGGATGAGAAAAATCTGCTCAAAAGACCTTTCGTTTTCTGCATCAAAAGGACATCAGGAAAGAAAGCTGTCTTGACTTTTTGGAATCGATTGACAATGATCCTCATTTTATGGAACGTGTCATTACTGGTGATGATACCTGGGTGTTTGAGCAAGTCGAAGATCAAATGCATGCTAATTTGCTTTTTTGATAGCAGGGAATTGTCCACAAAGAGTTTGTGCCTCCAGGCCAAACAGTAAATCAACCATCAAGAACTGGATGTTGCATCACGACAATGCGCCTTGTCAAACAGCCATTTCAGTAAATGAGCTTTTAGCCAGTAAAACCATTTATGTGGCTCCTCAGCCTCCTGATTCGCCTCACTTGAGTCCTTGTGACTTTTTTTCTCTTCCTGAGATTGAAAAATCACCTCAAGGGACGTCATTTTGGGACCATAGAAAACATTCAAACCGACTATAACCGACCAGCTGAAGGCTACTCCAGTATATAGTTCCAGCACTGTTATAAGGAATGGAAGAACCGTCTCCAGCGCTGTGTGGCTTCCCAAGGAAGTTATTTTGAATGGGACAATACTGAATTGTAATTCTATTCGAATAAGAAATTTAAAAAATCAGTATCATTAATTAATTTACACACCTCGTATATTCATATGAACTTTTTACTTAAAATCACTTTTTCAACAAAACCCTAAAAGTCCTGATCAAAAAAACCTGAGACGACCTGTTTTAAATTGTAAACAACTGTTTTAAAATGTAATATAACAAATATTAATGGAGGGGATTAATTAATTTTTTTATCAATAATACTACACATATGTACAACCACACATAATACAGGATGTTAAGGGGTCACAGCGAAACTACTAATCTTTTGGTAAAAATATTACTATTTAACCAAATAGTCGGAAAGATATTGGTAACTAAGATACCAGCGTGTCAAAGTTATAAATTTATTTTCGATTTTCATAAATAACTTTTTTTAATAAATTTGGTGCTTGGGGTTTTTTTGAGAAGAGGAAACATAGTTTGTCAATTATTTTAGTCTAAGTTGTAGAGGACACTCTCTGCAATATTCTGCTATCAAACTTTTAAGCATCCACTCTATGGGTTTCCAACAATAGTACACGATCTACGTAAAATACATTACAACAATAAAAATTATAGTTATTAAAATTAATGTTTGGATAGCGTCCTAAAATTTATGGGGATAAATGTGTTTCTTACTCACATCCTGCGCCACTGCCAAAAGTAAGTTAATGGTTTTTATGCAATTAGGTGTCCTCTATGACAATAAAACCTATTGCCAAATTTGAAAAACTAATAATAAAAATACTATCAATAATATATAATTTTTTCAAATTTCAACTTTAAGACACTGTATTTCGGAAACG
This sequence comes from Aromia moschata, assembly GCA_029963805.1. NCBI lineage: Eukaryota > Metazoa > Arthropoda > Insecta > Coleoptera > Cerambycidae > Aromia > Aromia moschata. The sequence continues at coordinate 44,718 of JAPWTK010000378.1, forward strand.
AAAAATACTATAAGCATGTTTATGTCAATCGTCTCACTTGGAGTGACAAAATCGTCAGGAGCCGATGTCTCATCGTTAATGGGTTAAGGATTGTAAATCTCATAATAATTATTATTAGGGTCTGGAAAAGTATGCTGTGATGCAAAACCGGCACTATACAACTCTATGATAATTAAAGTATAAACCGTATTTTTTAAGCGCATATTTCTTGCCCCTCTATACCCACGCCACTGTCCGTGCGTAAAATATTATCCAGAACGTTTTTTTGCCAGATATCTATCCGATTTTACATTGCCTAGTAGCTATACATTGCATAAAACTATTTACAGAAGACATATCAACGTGTCATCGGAAATATTAAAGACATACGCAATAAATTTCTGTGGCTGACAGTGGACGAAACAGATATTCGCGGTAATAAGGTCGTTGATGTTCTAATTCGGTGTTTTAGGTATTTCACCCCCGATATTGATAGCTAGTAAACCGGCTTTGCAAACAGCGGCTAAAAGTATCGAAATAGTAGCAAGAGTAGTTCTCTGTAGATGTAAAAAATAATATGCACTGATGTTAGTGAAAAACCAGTGATTTTCGTTGCCATATCTTGAAAACACGCATGGGACCCACTTCACTTTTTTAGGTGATGACTATACACATCTTTACAGAAAGGATTTGTAGTGAAAAAATCGTCAGCAAGTTTGCGAAAAAATTTTCAAAAACACTGGAGCACTCCCTGGTTCTCAGTAAGCTCTGGGATATTTGCGTATATATATATATATTTTTTCATAATCTAGAAACAAATATAAGGAGACGTTTTTCGATTTGTTGCAAAATATTTTTTTTTCAAAAAGTTATGGCCATTTTAATTTTAATTTTATAGGAACATTTTGTTTCCCAAAATTAAAATGGCCATAACTTTTTGAAACAAAAATATTTTGTAACGAATCGAAAAACGTCTTTGTTTCTAGGTTATGAAAAAAAATATACTGCAAATATTCCACAGAGCGTTACTGAGAACCAGGAGTGCTCCAGTGTTTTTGAAAATTTTTTCGCAAACTTTGCTGACGGTTTTTTCACTATAAATCATTTCTGTAAGAGGTGTATAGTCATCACCTAAAAAGTGAAGTGGGTCCCATGCGTCGTTTTCGAGATATGGCTAACTGAAATATCACGCACCGCCACTGCAACAAACAACTGTTAGTGATAGAAACAACTGTGCAACATTCGTGAAAATAATGTGCATGGTGTGTCGTCCCCTGTCGACGTGAACTATTTTGAATTTGCACCTTTAACTTCAGCAGATGTGGAACGATCATTTTCCTTCTATAACCACGCCAAATCGCTCACGTTTAAGGAGAATAAAATGCAGAAAAAATTAAAAATGTATTTTTGCTTTGCCTTGTATGTGCGAATAGCTTTGCAGGAAGGGCTCTAATCGAAAAGGTTTATTTGAAAGATCCCGATCGTGGAAACTTACGCTCAAGCAACGAGGACAGTCGGTGTTTCTGAATGACACGAGCAACAGGTATGTATGTACATACATTATTAACACAATTTTACTCCTGTCTTTTCGATCTCACATATGTCATTGTCCGTCAATAACTTAACGGATCACGAGTCCAGCCTTGCGTTACAGCACACGTTCCGAACCATAATAATGATTTAAATAGATGGCAGTGGCGACTCGTGGGTGTGTTACATGGGTGGGCACAGAGTGTGTCAGTAGGATTACTTATTAGCTACTAATGGCGCCGCAGGCGAAAATTTTAAAAATTTTCAAGGTCATGCGTTTTACTGACACTTCAGAATTTCAATGAAAAATTCTTTTATACAAACATATAGACTTTCAGAAGAATAATTTTTGGGATTTGGTAGCTATTTGAAATAATATTTACTCACGAATATTGAGGGCTTAAATATCTTAAAATCATGGGTGGCAACAGGTGAAAAAAATTTGATATAGGTATCTTACTGTTATTTGTAGAGGAAATCAGCTCGCCTGTCCTTATTGTTAACAAAAATTTAATACAATTAATTATTTAGTTTAAAATATGTCTGTTTTTATCCACATTTTAATTGTGACGTCTTACATTTTCACGATAAGCACTATCAAGCTGTTGCCTTATGTCTACCTTTCCCAACACACTAAAATCTAAGATGTTATGTAAATGTTTTTCATTGTAGTTAGCATGTTTCTTAGCTCGTTCATTTAAATGTTTTAAATCACTCACCCCTTCTTGAGTCCATGCACTTCGGTTGCCACCCATCACTAAACAAATAAAACAAAACAAAAACAAAAACAAAAGTTTGTTTGTTTTAGGACACATAACCACTTAAATCTGTCGTAGACACTACTATTAAAATTTCGTGAATAATTTCGCGATTTTCCTACGTCTGTTTTGGAAATAATCAAATCGGGTACCTATCGGCCTTCCTAACCGTTTAATTTCCGTTCGGATCTCGTATGTAATATCTTTATTAGTCAATAAAAAGTCCACCGAATTCATTTTGAAACGTTTCACAATCAAAAACAGTAAAAACACACTTCTCAGCGAAGAAAATAAACAATCACCAAAAAAGGTCACTCAACAAGTGTGACCCGTTCAACGACGTTTAACGACGTCTGTCTGCTGCCAATTGTCTCCAAACATACCAGTCACCGAAACAGCCCGATTAAAAACGAGGGATGGGATACTGTGTGCCCTCGGCGCGCGGGAAATGCGACTACGGTAGCTCGATGCAAGTTCAGACTACGGTGGCTCGGTGCTCGATCGATAGTCTGTCATATATATGTGATAAAAATCATTATTTGTGGTATAAAAGGAATAATAATTAGAATATGAATAGTTTGTCGTATACAATTAATTGATATTATTGTAACAGTAATTTATAGTAAATTAACACAAAAAAAATATTTTCTATTGAAATTTGGGCGGGGCACGTGCCCCTGTGCCCTTTATCACCAGCCGCCACTGATAGATGGTCACTCTGAGCGACGTTTGAAGGTTATACCTTTTCCGTCAATAAATTGTGGAAAAATCAGTATTTTCTATGAAAACACAAATATTATAAGACGCAAAAAAGTTATACCATATTTTATTTATCCGGAATGCTACAGAGAGCCCCTCTACAATTTACATCAGAATAAGTGAGATAATAAATGATAATGACAAATTAAAATCCCTTAAAGAAGTTATTTACGGAAATCGACAAGAAAATTATAACTTTGACGATTGTATATTGTTCTTGCAGAATAAATTTAATCAAACAAATCAGAAACTGAATTAATCTTTGTTTACCATGGGTTAGATTGACATCATTATTCCTGCTATTAGTACTGACTGACCATGAGCTCGAATCAAATCATATGATGTGGATTCATCACGCAGTTGTTATGTTGTGCTTATTTTGGCTGTGATGAAAATACGTTCATATATATTTAGATGACACTATTTGTGGCAAAACTGTTTTAATATTCGATTTAGCAATGACCGTTAAAAGTGCTTGATGCCATGTACAGTCGGCAACGAGTCATCAATCGTCATTGGGTCATTCCATATGAAATCGTCTAATTGAAGAAGCCGACCCATTTTATATTTTACTGTAACTTTGAGGGTCTCTTCTTTAGGGTCCCAAAGAACAAAATTTACGCAAATTAAATTTTTACAAACGCTCGTTTCCGCCTATTCGAATTAAAACTTTTAAAAATCGTCATTTTTACGCTTTATCAAATTTAACTCTAAAAGTTTTCCTTTTTAAGATATCTACCCGCTTCAGGCGGCATTTTGAAGGGGAAAGATGGAAGTTTTAGTGTAAGTATCAAAAATTCTATCAGTCATTACCTCCGAATAATGTCAGCGTGTTAAAATTACGTGTTTTTTACTTATTTTTTGTTAATTTTAATCGACTCTAGCGTCTTGACTGTTTAGAGTAAGCAGCTTATGTTATTCAGGAATTAAGTGTACATATCATAGACAAAATACAGCCACGAGTCGACCCGAGCAGCTCACTCCTTATAAAAAAAAAACTTTGCTTGAATTTTCGAAATTTTGAAAAATCGCATTATTGAGGTTATGAAAAGAACGTGTTGACTGCGTGATAAAAATATCAAACTTACAGAATCTATAGTTCTTACCTTTAACTTCAAGTGACTGCACGCACGTTTTGTTATTTTCATGTTTAGTGAATGTACAAGTGTTTTTTTTTGTAGCGAAAATACATGTTTTGATGCAAGTAAAGTTTTACTTGCATCAAAAAAAAAATCGCCAAATTTGCACCATCATGAAGGCAAACAGAATTACCGCATAATTCAAAATCCATTTCACATGTCTTTTTGGTCGTCGAATGAATCCGAATTAAGAGTTATTTTGAACCATAGAAAGCATATATTTTTCATATAAGTGAGTAAAAGTGGGCAAAACCGCAAAAGGGTCGCTTTTTGTGGGAAAACTCTGGGAGTCGGAACTTTTTTGACTCCAATAACTTGTTTTTTATGTTTTTTTGCGTTGCCAAATTCGAATCCAGCCATGATACGCTCATTGTTTTACATAAATGCGAAAACAATGCAAAAAGAGATGCAAAACAGTGAAGAAAAAGGCTAAAATGTGACTTTTTGTAAGAATAGCCTGGAAATAGGATTTTTTTACTGAAATGGATTGTTGAGTTCCTTATGATGGCGGACTATTGCTGGATGTTGAAAAGAGAATGTAAGCGCAAGGGAGTAACACGGAAACGTCTGCCATTGCATAGATCTTTTGAAGAGAAAATAACTCGTTACAACAAAAATAAATAATGTGAATGGTGGGAGATGAATTCTGACAAATTGGTTCTGACTGCAAGATTTTTTTAACCCTTGGAGCGCCGGAAAATCTTATATAAAACGCTAATAGGCTATACAATCATTCTTAAATTGCAACGAAACTTACTGGTCTTTGCTTTTTGGAGGTCGTTGATCACGAAAAAAAAGGCTTTGGTGTTGACACCCCCTAAAAAAGTACCCCCGATTCTGATATCAATGTAAGATTGAGTTATGAGTAAAAATATAATTTCATTTTATATTTCATATGTGTCTTTGCACTATGAACGGTGGCAGATATCCCTGAGGGAATATCTATTGGACGTTTCTGATAGTAAACGATATTTGAAAATATTTTTACAACGCGTAATAAATTACTCGTTTAGAATCAACTGAAAATACAGAACTCAAAAAAAAATTCTAAAAACCCTACAAAAACTCTACAAAAAAAAAAACAAAACGCTAAAAACTAAGAGAATAGTAAAAAACGAAAAAAAAAAAATGAAGCCACAAAGTCTCTCTACGTCCTCGTCGTTGGCTTCGGGTAATACTGAAGGAGAGACCATCAATCAGTCACACACTGAACGGCAAAATAATTCCAAAATCACCATAAAAACCAATCCGATTTTGAATCGACGGAGGGAAAATGTGTTTACGCTTCGGATTGGCTAGTGACAGTCTACTATGTTTTTTCCAACCTACTCTTGTAAATTATCTATCTCAGGAGTGAATGGCCAATTAATATTTTATAGTGAACGTCGTTTAAAATTTGATAAAATAATTTTCTTACTCAGTGAGAGAAAAAAGGAGCAATACGTACTCTCCCCTGAAAAGGGTAGAGTATTATATGCTTTATTGTTGTAAACAAAATTCATCTTTCCTGATTTTGGAGAATTTTCTACTCTCAAAAACTTATTACAAAGTAATATTGTAGATACTTACGGCAGAGTCCGAGAAAAATGATAAAAGGGGTAGTTTCTAATCAGAAAGGGGGTGATTTTTTGAAGGGTAACGCAAAAATTACTATCATCATCGCATTCCTCATCCTCGAAAACCCCATAGAAGCATTTACTTGGAATTTTAAAAAATTAAAAATTTTCCGGATCGTTAGCTGCCGGAACGTCTTATATAAGACGCTATTTGAAGTTTGTACTGCATGGGGGTTGAATGTACAAAGTAGGACTAAATCACTAGAATTTTTTAAGGCAAAAAAGTGCCAAAAACCCCGGCGCTCCAAAGGTTAACTGTTTTGCATCTTTTTTTGCATTTTTTTCGCATTTTTATATAACAATATGCCATACCAACCCAAAAAGTTATGAAGAATGAGCTACTGGAGTTAAAAAAAAACTCCCAGGTTTTTCTCACAAAAAGCGACACTTGCGTTTTTGGCCACTTTTTTGCGTTTTTTTTTCGCACTTTCATGAGAAAAATATGCTTTCTATGGTTCAAAATAACTTTTAATATGGGTTCGACGATGGAAAAGACATGAGAAATGAATTTTGAATTATGCGATAATTCTATTTTTATCAACCCACCAATACTAACCCCGGATTCGGATTCAGGGACCCAAAATACGTATAGAATAAGTAGTTTGGACCCCGGGTTAGATTCTTTTTTTATTTTGTGTGCCTGTGTAATTAATGCTCAGGTCTTGTGGATCTACTCTGATATCAAGATTCTCATTAGCAAAAACTTCCGATGTTTTGCATCGTTTGCTTGTTCACCCTGCATATCATGTACCCTTTAATATCCTCTAAATTCTTTTCAGTAGTACAAATCGGAAGGAAATGAACTTTTCATCGTTGCAAACCACATCAAAATCGATCGGTTTTTTTTTTAATTATAGGAGTTCAAAATTGAGCTCAAAAATTGTCGAACTTACTGACGAGCAGTTCAGTTTATGTAAAATTAAATCTATCACATAAAACATTAATGTTATTATTCGTATAAATCATTCTTTCTTCATTAATTAAGAGTTATATATTTAATTCATCAAGTCTGTTTAAATCTGGTATACTCTAACAAATCAGTAAGTATTAAACCTTTCACTTAGGTGTTTATTTTTAAAATTAACACGCATTGAACAGTATTTCACGGTCGAGCGTTTTTAAATATTTATTTGTGCCAAACGGAGTTGACACGTTTAATAGTATCTTAAATTAATTTAAATTATCTAGGATAGCCTATGGTGTAAGTATCTTATGAGTAAGATACACTATGGTAAGTAAAGATACTTAAAAAAAAGTATCTACTTGACTCAAAATTGTGTGCTCTTTTTAAATTTGTAAAAATGTATACACGGTGGAGACTTTAACTGGAATATATTCGCTAGCGGGGTGGTGAATGATTTTTCAAAAAAATTCCCGAGACACGTCAACTTTTAAATGTATTTACCTACATTTTGCAAGTAATGTGAAAAATATAGCCCTTCAGGGGTGGCTGAAACCACCCTCGACATGATTTTTTTCAAATGCAACCCTATGGCTTGTGATCCCTCATTGTAAAGCTGGTGGAAAGAGGAATCCAACGCACTGATCAAATTTTAATTTTTAGTATGTTTGTAGGGTTGCATACAATTAAAACAATTTAAAAACTAAATTTATTTTCAACGTAACAATTGTTCAAAATGTGCACCATTCACTTGTTGGCAGCATCCCAGTCTGTGGTAGGTTTCGTCCCTTACATTATGCAACATTTGCGGTGTTATTTTTCCGATTTCCTCTCTTATCCTTTCCTGCAGATCTGCTATGTTGTTGGGTTTCTGAATGTAAACCCTACTTTTAAGATGTCTCCACAAAAAGAAATCCAGTGGTGTAAGATCTGGAGATCTTGCTGGCCACTCAATATTACCTCGCCTCCCAATCCACCTACCGGGAAAAATTCTGTCCAGATACTGACGAACAATGGCAGCATAGTGTGGTGGGGCCCCATCTTGCTGAAACCATAACCTCTCGTCGGTCAAGTTAGGGTTTAAGGGGTTTGGAAATAAATGACATAGCACTGGCATTAGTTCGTGCTGGAGTAAACGCAAGTATCTTGCTCCATTAAGAGTGTCATCAAAGAAAAATTGTCCTACAATTCTATCTTGTATTATTCCGGCCCACACATTAGTTTTCTGTGGGCGCTGAGTATGAAGTTCCCTCATCCAATGGGGGTTCTCTTCAGCCCAGTAACGACAATTTTGGCGATTTACGTGCCCATTTAATGTAAAAGTAGCCTCGTCAGAGAAAACTATCCACTCCAAAGATAACTGGTTTTGATCAATACAAGTCATCAATAAATCGCAAAATTCCGCTCGTCGATCTGGATCATCTTCAAGTAGCTCTTGAACAGCTTGCATTTTATATGGACGTTTTTTCTCATATTTAAGTATTTTTAAAACTGTTTTGTGATTAAGTAATTGTGATTGCAACCCTACAAACATACTAAAAATTAAAATTTGATCAGTGCGTTGGATTCCTCTTTCCACCAGCTTTACAACGAGGGGTCACAAGCCATAGGGTTGCATTTGAAAAAAATCATGTCGAGGGTGGTTTCAGCCACCCCTGAAGGGCTATATTTTTCACATTACTTGCAAAATGTAGGTAAATACATTTAAAAGTTGACGTGTCTCGGGAATTTTTTTGAAAAATCATTCACCACCCCGCTAGCGAATATATTCCAGTTAAAGTCTCCACCGTGTATATAGGGTTGTATTCGATGTATATATTCGATTTGAGATAAGAAAGTTAGTCTAAGTCACCTAAGGCGGTTTCTTTCATAACTGTTATTCTAAATTTATATATCCATATGTATGTGGTGCATATTTGTAATATATTTCTAATCATACAGGATGCTCGATTTCCTGTAACCGCTACTTCGTTATTTTAAATGGAGCACCTTGCATATACTAGGCGTAGAAATTAAGAGAAATAAACAAATCTCGATCTCAAATCTTTAGGTAATTTTCAAAGAGCTGCAACTTGGGGAAAATGATCGTAGGGAAAAGAAAAAAAAGGAAATTGAAAGTCCAAGTTTCTAATTTTGGGATCTTAAGTTGGGAGTTTAATTTTTTTCTGCATCAGCAGTTTTCGAGTTATCATAAGAAAACCATCGAAAAAAATGTTTTCATCTCTGGGGTACATTTCTAGCTTTTGGCATGTTGAAATTTGAAATCAGCAACCTCGAAAACCTTCAGAAATATATTTTTGGAAAATTGCGTATTTTGTCAAATTTTCATTTCTTACCCCTATCTCAAAATTTTGAGGGTGTATTGACTTTTTTGAGGTTGGATTCGAATTCAGCGTCGAAAAATACATATCGATACTAAGGTCAATATCCAGGATCATGATTATTTTTTGTGTAGCTGTGTAATCAATTACTCGAGAAACGTACAGAAAGTTCAAGTATGGTTCTGAAAACTGCAAAGTATCCTTTACTAGGGGTAGTGATTGGTTTTTTTCTTAGAAAAAAATTGTCGAAACGAAATTGTTGATTGAAAAAGAGGTAAAAAATTGCATAATTATGGATATTTGCATAACTTGGCATAAATTTGCAAATAATGGATAGACTAAGGATATTGACTGCAACATTTCAACGTTAAAGAACCCAAAAGAAAGTTTTTCTTTTATAGTAATGGTAATGATTGAAATTGTCGTTTGTGCTAAAAATCAATGTAAGGATCGATTTTCCCTTTTTGTTTATTTTTTTTTGTTTAGTTCTCACGAATTTCCTACGCTGGAAAAACTTTTTTTCTTGTTAATTTCTGCAATAAAATTTATAACCATAGCAGTTTTGAATGAAAAGACCTTTCAAATGAAGTATCTCAAGCCCCTACTTTCAATTTGAAAATTTAGTGGTTGTAGCTGTCACCTGAAGGGGGTTGAATTTAGGGATGACATTTTTACGTCGCAAGATGTCATTTTAGAATTAGAAATTGAAGCGTCTCAGGGTTTTCTAAAAAAAATGCATAATAATGGAGCTACTGAATTTATTCCATTTGGCTGTTCCACACTGTATACATATTTTCAGTCTTATCGTCTGGATAGTTAATCCGGCCTTAATCGGAAGTAAAAGTACCGGCCCTTAAATTATCTAAAACAGTTTGATGATGAAATTATCGAAAAAAAATTATCGAAGTCCGTGGATTCGGAAGGAAATTTCGAATTGTTTTTTTTTTCGATGGATTTCTTATGATTATCCACAAACTGCTGACGCTTAAAAATTTTAAACTTAAGTTCCAAAAACTAGAAACTTGGAGCTCCAATTTTCTTTTTTTTCTTTCCTCTACGACCATTTTCCCCAAGTTACAGCTCTTTGAAAATCACTTATAAATTTAGTTTTTTTTAATCCCTTAATTTTTGCGCCTAGTGTACGGGTAAAGTTTAAATCATTACACAGGACCACAAATTTTTTTTTTCATGTGCGGAATACTACACTGCCTACTATATGTTTTTTTGGGTCGCTGATTACGAAACCGGGCTTAGTTTTGCTTGATCAGCTAACCTAACCTCAAAAAACGCTCAGACTCAAAAAAATCGAGTTCATAAATTAAATAGCACACGGGACCTGAATTTTTAAACTTGATAGCCCCTTCAACTGAACTCTTGCATCTCAAAATCTCCGAATCCAAATTTTCAAACTCCTAGCCTCTTAACATAACCTCAAAAACTAAAAAAAAAACGAGTCTAAAAACTCAACAGCACACTTCGCCTAAATTTTTAAACTTGATAGCCCTTTTAACTGAACTCTCGAACATCAAAATCTCTGAATCCAAATTTTCAAACTCCTAGCCTCTTAACATACCTCAAAAACCCCCAAAAACTAAAAAAACGAGTCTAAAATCTCAACAGCACACTTCACCTGCATTTTTAAACTTGATAGCCCTTTTACTGAACTGTCGAACATCAGAATCTCCGAATCCAAATTTTCAAACTCCTAGCCTCTTAACATACCTCAAAAACGTTTCCTCCTCAAAACCTCGTTTTTTTAGTTTTTGGGGGTTTTTGAGGTATGTTAAGAGGCTAGGAGTTTGAAAATTTGGATTCGGAGATTTTGATGTTCGAGAGTTCAGTAAAAGGGCTATTAAGTTTAAAAATTCAGATGAAGTGTGCTGCTGAGATTTTAGACTCGTTTTTTTAGTTTTTGGGGGTTTTTGAGGTTAGGTTAAGAGGCTAGGAGTTTGAAAATTTGGATTCGGAGATTTTGAGATGCAAGAGTTCAGTTGAAGGGGCTATCAAGTTTAAAAATTCAGATCCCGTGTGCTATTCTATTTATGAACTCGATTTTTTGAGTTTTTTAGCGTTTTTTGAGGTTAGGTTAGCTGATCAAGCAAAAGTAAGCCCGGATTCGTAATCAGCGACCCTAAAAAACATATAGTAGGCATAGTGTAGTATTCCGCACATGAAAAAAATTTTTTTGCGGTCCTGTGTTATCTTCAATGACTGATTCCGGCCAATACTGAAATGCTGGTTGACCTAAAGGTTGGCTCGCTGATGTGTTAAATAAGCCGTGCAAATAATTCTAGATTCTATAGTCTAATCGGCACGTAGTGATGTTTGTAGAGGCCGCTATGGCCATTTTATGCAGACGAATACGCGGCAAGTAGGCATTCGACAAAAGGCCGACAAAAGGCGCAGTTGAAACAATGTTTCGCAATCGGGTGAACTCACCTGAAAGACACAACGAAAGATGAGCTAAGGAAACATCACTACACGCTTTTGGTGCGAAGGGGAATGCATTCTCCACGACATCCTCCACGTTTACAATCCTGCAATGCACCACGATGCACTGTTATATGTACGTATGTAGCTGTATTTGTGTTATGTGGTGTCTCGATTTCAACAGTGGTCTATTATGGAAGAAAAAAGTGAAAAAGAAAAACGTGTTTGAACACATAATGGGAAAAATGTAACGGTCGTTGGTGGAGTTTGAAACTTTCGTGTCTTCCTACGGGGCATGGGACCCACATGAAATTTTAAGGGGTTATTATTAGACCTGAATTGAAGGATATACATACTTGTAATAACAACAAACTGTTATAACTGAAGTAATATGTTTTTATTTGCACAATTAAATTAAGGTACGAAATAAAAAACGATAAAATTAAACTAGGTTCAATAAAAACAGAAAACAATTAAATAAAGCAAATTAAACACCTTCCAACTCCACACCTAATTATTTCATAATCAAATAGATTTTAACCTCTAAAAACTTTAATTATAACTGATTTGATTGACCTCTATGACCAATTATGGCGTTTGACTAATGTGATTTTTATAACCTGTATATGAATTTCGTGTATATTATGACCCATATCATTTTTATAACCTTTATGATCCAAATGACCTTTATGATTTTCATGACTAATATGACCCTTATGGCTTTTCTGATGTTTATGATCAGTTTTTGTAACCATTATAACTATATATTATGACATGTATGAAGTTTTATGACCTGATTGACTTATATGACCTATTGTGGCGTATATGACTATATGGCGTTAATTTTATAACCTGTACGAATTTTGTGATTTTTATGATATACATATAAAGGTCATGACCTATACGACATTTATGGCCTATTGATCCTTTATGATCCATATGATTTTTATGGCCTTTCTGATGTTTGTGACCACTACAACCAGTATGACCTGTATGAACTTTCATGACGAACAGACTTTTGTGTTCTGATTGATTGATCTCTACAACCTATTACGGCGTTTATGACTAATATGACCCTTATGACCTTTCTGATATTTATGACGTATAACTTTATTGTGACCACTACAACCAGTATGAATTGTTATGACCTGAACAGACCATTATGACCTGACTGCCTTCTATGACCAATTATGGCTATGAGCATTTATGATTAATGTGACTTATAAACTGTATGGATTTTCTGACCTTTATGATCCATGCTATCTTTATGGATTTTTATGAATATGACCCTTATGACACATCTGATGTTTATGTCCAGTATAGTTGTATTGTAACCACTATAACCAGTATGAAATTTATGACCTGAACAAACCTTTCTGACATATTATGGCGTTTAACTTAATGTGATTTTTATAACCTGTTTGAATGTTGACCTTTATGATATATATATATATGGCCTTCTTGACCTATACGATATGTATGACTTATTGAACCTTTATGATTCTTATGACTAGAATGACCCTCATGATATGTATAACCAGTATAACTTTATTGTGACGACTATAACTAGTAGGACCTGTATGAACATTTTATGACTATTATAACCTGTATGGATTTTGGTGAAGTTATTTCTTCCGGGTTTTGCCGCGGTCGTCTAAATTGACTTGACGTTTCGCTGATCATGCTGTCAGCTTCTTCAGAAGGTTTCTAAAGACTGGTGTTGTCGTCTTTTGCTCCTCGTTATATACCTTGGCTCTGCTATGGTTGGCTGCACATCCGTCGAGCTCGGTTGACCATGACATTCCAGGGCACTGGTTCTTGGTATCGCTAATCTCCATGTATTACTCAGTCGATACCCGTCCTCCCTATTAAAACTATTATCGTTTTTCATGATCTCCAGGGATTCTCTAATTATTCTTGGGTAATATCTTGTAGTTTTGTCTAACACTCTGACGTTCTCATAATCTATTTTGTGGTTCTTGTTGGTATGAATATGTTCCGCTATTGCTGACTTATCTGTATTCCCCAGTCTGGTATGTCGTTGACGTTCTTTGATCCTACATTGTATACTTCTTCCCGTCTGTCCAATGTAGCTTTTCCCACAGGTACATTTTAACTCGTAGACACCTTTAGTTAAAAGTCTAGGAACCGGATCCTTGTTTGAGGGAAGCACCTCCTATATTTTCTATACTGTGCGAAATCGTACACCAATATTCTTTTTCGACAGTGTTTTCTTGAGTTTATCTGTCACTCCTGAGACATAGGGACATATGACTAATATGACCCTTATGGCCTTTCTGACGTTTATAACCAGTATAACTTTATTGTGACCACTACAGCCAGTATGTCCTGTATGGACTTTTATGACCTGAGTGATTGACTTCTATGACCTATTATGGCGTTTATGACTAAGGTGATTTTTATAATCTGTATGAATCCTGTGACTACGATTTTTATGATTAATATGATTTTTGTGACCTTTCAGATGTTATTGACCAGATTGTTATTCAGATGTTATGAATTATTGAGATATTATATTCAGATTATATATAGTAAATACCTTATTATGAACTTTTATGAGCTGAACATATGACTTTACTAACTTGGACAGAAGTCAAATTACTGTAATATGGAACCTCGTAGGAATTCCGCGAAATTGATTAAGCAATTAAAAATCAAGGTCGTACTCTGTGGTAACTTTCAACGAAGAGTCTAATGGTGATCTTGGATTTGACCTTGAACCTTGAATTTTTTTATTATTTTTACTGATTACATATCTGAACGTGAATTCCGCGTGCGTCTGACCGCGGAATTCCTAGGTGTTTCCATACTTTTTTCCCACCCTCTATGTAGGTCAAAATTCAAATTTCGCAAACATTAATCAGTCCGTTTTCAAGATTTCCCAGTGAGGCAGATATTTTTTTTTTCGTATTTTTTTTTGTTTTATTTCAAGTTTTTTTTTTATCACAACCTTCAAATTAAATCCACTAATCACTTCCTAAAGTCTGATGTGGGTCCCATGTACCGTTACGAAAATACGAGAATTATAAATTCCACCAATTACGATTCCACTGTATGAACGACCCTGGAAACGTTAAAACAAAATATAACGTGTTTTATGTTAATGAAACTGTTTACATGTAATTCAGAACTCTAATGTACCGTCATTACTCATTAATGTGGAAGTCAAACAAATATTATTTATACTGTCCTCAAGCTGTCAACTAGAGATAGTATCAAGCAGTTAACACTAGATTTACTTTTCTGTTTTATAAAGGGTACATATTTTTTTTTGATATTATTAAAGAAAATCTAGGAAAAGTGCAATAAAAAAATGTCATGCAATCAAACTATTTTATGCCAATCAGAAGCATGCACAGACATGTGAAAACTAGTGGGTGGTGAATACATTTAGCGATAATGCTTTGCTTAAGCAAGTGCGATTTTAATAAAAACGGAAACTGTCAATTAACAACCTAAAAAATAATCTAAAAGCGATCGTTGTTTTGATCGTATAATTTTAATAAACATCACGAACAACTGTCTATTTTTGGCGGTTAATATTAGATAAGTTAGGCTAACAATATTGAATCCTTGATAATTAAAACTATTTATATCGACTGTCTGTATACTATGGAAACGTTTATAAAAGAGTCGTTCACAAACCTCATAAAAGCCGGCTACGAACTATAAACATGTGCGTAGCAATCAAGGATTCGGAGAATCATTCAGAATCACTGTCAGCTGTCATTATTTTAACGGTTAATAACAATAACCGATAGACGGCAAAATTTGTGAAACCCCTTTCACAAAGATGCATATAGGAAAGGTACGTCTTCATACTTTTGGCTTTAAAATATCCGGTTGATTTAAAAGTATTGAGCCTTGCTGATTTGTAGAACAAATGATAGTCAGTGGGGGAAAGGTCTGGCGAATACGGTGGATGGGTCAGAACTTCGAAACCAAACTGCAAGAGATAAAGGCGTGTCTGTTTTGGTACATCGAAACGCGCATTATCGTGCAGTAGTACAGGGTGCGGCACAGTCCAGTAGGCACACATTTTCATGTGTTTTTGAACGTAGAACACAATGCGCGGGATCCGTAGAGCTGAAACCGTCAGCTAATTTTTTTAATTAACAATTTGTGAAAAAAAAAACGTCTTTTTTTCACATTTTCGCTTATATCTTCGTTCCTTGGCATATTTTATATAGCATATGAATTTTAAGAAGCTGTAGCCTATTGAATTTCCAAAATTTTAAGCCCAACCCGAAGTCTCCAAGTGTTATTGTTAACTTGCAAATGACTGCTGAAGTTGAAAAAGTGCTTTTCACCATTTTTTTACTTCGAAAGTAGGGCAAGATATGATCATGAAATTTCTTGGAGGGACTGCCTTAATTAACAATGACGCCATTTCTTTGTTTATTATACGATATTGGCCGGGTTGGGCTAGAAAAATCATAAATCTCTTCAAGTTTGCGAGACTTTTTGACATTTTGAAAAATATTAATTTGGGCCAGTTTTATAACCTTTTCTACGCGACTACCTTTTTTGACGCGTTTTTTATAATATCTTGAAAGTATGCTTCAAGACGCGTATTTTAAACAAAAAATGGGCGTCAAGATATTGTAGTCACAATTCCATGAATTTCGAAGCGGCAACGCTAAACCAATATATACGTCGCGTCAAAAAAGGTAGTCGCGTAGAAAACTAATATTTTTCAAAATCTCAAAAAAGTCTCGCAAACTTGAAGTGATTCATGATTTTTCTAGCCCAACCCGGCCAATATCGTACAATAAACAAAGAAATGGCGTCATTGTTAATTAAGGCAGTCCCTCCAAGAAATTTCATGATCATATTCGCCCTACTTTCGAAGTAAAAAAATGGTGAAAAAAGCACAACTTCAGCAGTCATTTGCAAGTTAACAATAGCACTTGGAGACTTCGGATTGGGCTTAAAATTTTGGAAATTCAATAGGCTACAACTAGCTTAGGAAAGATACAAAATTTTTTAGAAAAAATTCTCAAGCGTTAAAAAAAATTGATAATTAGGTAAAAAAATAGTGCAATTTGCGTGCACTAATTTTGGATCCAATCGGTTTGTAGGAACATAACCAAAAAAATTCATAAACGTGTGAAGAACCGGTTTTTTCACGGTTTTAGTACAAAAAAAAATGTTTTCAGAAAAACAAAACATAGCACATTATAGCGCTTAAAAAGACGAAGAAAAATCAGTTTTTAAAAATTAAAATCGGTTCACAACTGTTTGCAAAAAAAAATAATATAAAAACCCTCGAAAATTGACCTTTTTTTTACTATCTAATTACTCGGCCTTCGAAAGTTGTAGGGACTTCCGCGAGTGACCAAATTGTAGCACTTTTCGGCGGCTACTTACAGTAAAAAATTTATCAAAAAATATTCCTAACTTTTGGCGCAATTCGAAAAAATGTAAAAAAGGTGTTTTCGAAAAATGGCCCGGCAATTGTCAATGACAGTCCTACGGTAATTTTTCAAAGTGCGTTTGGTTCGTGAAGAGGTGCTCTACAATCATACAATGGACCAAGTTTGTCAAATTCGAGGAAGTATCTCAAAAACGACAATGGAAACCGGTCTGTTTTGCGTTGCGAGCGCTCGAGCAAATGGGAAAGACCGCATGGTGGGGGAACTCTCTCAATTCGAGCGCACGAAAGCAGTCGCGCCAAGCAGTCGAGAGTTCTTCTGATTATTTTTTTCTTATTTTCCACTATGCATCGTTTAATGGCAACATTTCAGCTATGTATTAAAAAAATAAAATTTTAGAACTTCGTTGAGAAATAAGTGTGTGACAGTCTTTTAAAGAATCCCATACCTCCCTACCAGACCCTGTGTAACTTTGTCCAGCAGAGATCGAGCTAGACGGCCAAATTGTGGAGTTGAGCACAACTCCGCGGCGGTGACGGTAGTATTGTCCTCCAAGAGTTCCACGTGCTACACGCCGCGAAGGCCCCTCTAAACTGACATCACTTACGGCTGTGATTTACATAAAGCACCCACTTTTCATCCCTGGTATTTTTCAACCAGTCAAAACGACGACTGCGGGAGGGCAGTTGAGTGCAAATGCTACTCCGATGCAGGCGATAGGTTTCTCTTAATAAACGTGGCATCCACTTGCCCAACTTTAGGACATTGCCTAATGTTTTGTACTACCGTGGCCTGGCAACAGCTGATTCTCGTGTCATCGTTCGTGTGGCACGAGAATTTTTTTCTTTCTTTATAAGAATTTGCCTCGACAATCGTACGTAAGCGCTCGATGTCCAATTGAGGTGGCTTACCAGATCGTGGTTTATTGCTGATGCTGTAGTCGCCAGAACAGAAACGCGCGAATCAACTTTTGCATGTTGCTAAACTAGACAGACAGAAAATTCCAAGAATTTCGAGGGAATGGCTTAATACTAATGAATCAACCGGACGAATATAAGTGAATTATAAATGAATTGATTCCTGAATCTTTTTTTTTTTGTAAAACCTGCACTAAGAGTTTTTTTACAAGAAAAAGAATCTTATCCAAACTATTTGTATTAATGCAATCTATTTACATGTTCATATTTTAATGCCAAAAGTATGAAAATTACCATTACCATTAAAACAGTAAATAATAGCTACACAAAAGTTCTTCAATTTCATGTACAAATGTAAAAAATGAGTCCATTTCCAAGGCATGCTTTCATAATTTTTCTTATACAATTTTTTTAATAAAAATTAATTTATAAAAAAATGGATTTACATTCGCCATCTTTATTCGAAATGTCAAAAATTCTGGTGTACAGTATCGAAAATTTTATGTAGAATCCAATTATGTAATAAGATACAGGGTATCTAAGATAAGGTACATTTATAAACTTTTGAAGCTCGATTTTTTGAGCCAGTATACTGGCTTTCCGGTTCTCTGAAGGTTAAGGAACTAATAAGAATGCTAGAAATGAAAAAAAAAATAAGAAAATTACCTTTCAATCTTTAAACTGTGCACCGCCAACGGCGTAGCGCAGGGGATATTAACATGATTTACCGAAGGTAACCTAACCTAACCTTTGGTGTTTTAAGTACAGGGTGTCCCAATTTAGCACCTCACCGCAGATATTTTAGGTTTTATTTCAGTTAGAAAGAAAATTCAAACGCTAAAGTGATGTAGAATTTTCCAAGGAATCTGTATTTGGCTCGGGATTATTATATAGGGTGTTGTTTAAAAGACAATCCCAACAAAAATTTGAAACTTTGGAAAACTTGAAATTTTGGATTTTCGGTTTCGCCGGAAGTGACTCTTACGGAAAATTTGGCGATAAAGTCGTCGATACATTTACTAAACCACTGCACTCTTTAACTAAAATATTTAAAGAACAGCAGAATAACTCGCCAGGAGTGCATTTTTGGAAAAAAAATGTTTTATACAAAAGATTTAGGATTTTTTCGGCTATCCTTAACTCCGGCTGGGTGACCTTGAATTTGACCTTGAACACGACCTTCAAGGTGATTTGAAGGTCAAGATGGTTTTTCCAAACGGGAACACCTATTTTTGACCCAGGAATCGAAAATAACGGAAAGAATTACAGTCGGATCCGACCTCGATTACCCTCATTTCAAATTGTGGAGGTCACCACCCTGAAGTCATTCTCATAGTATCGTGGGAAAATGATTATTCGCAAACAAGAGAGACAATGTCACAAAACATGTATTCCTGGTTATCCATTGACAACCTCGAATTTGACCTTGACCATTTCCCTTAGAGATTTCAAGGTCAAGGTCGTTTTTATAAACGTGGAACTGCATATTCTTGAACCCGAAAATGAATAATGGAAAAAATTCGAGACAACGATAATCATCTCATCAGAAGGTCACTCCAAAGTCAAACGTACAAAATTGACCAATGAGAGTGGTCACCTCCACAATTTGAAATGAGGGTAATCAAGGTCGGATCCGACTGTAATTTTTTTCCGCTCTTTTCGATTCTCGTGTCAAAAATAGGTGTTCCCGTTTTAAAAAACGACCTTGACCTTCAAAGTCATAGTATAGTACCACCCTGTATAGTACCGTCTCTGAGATCCGATAAATATAGAACCGTCTAAATAGTGACTCTATTAATGAGATTACAGACAGATAATATACAAATTGTAGTCTTAATTTTGATCTATTTATGGCTTTGTTTGAAATGCCCAAAATATGTTAAAATAAGGCAACATTGTAATGTTTTGTTCTGCGACGTCATTGCCTATTTATCGTGAACAGCGTTTATCAGTTAATTCCATTATTACCTTAAAATTTATGGATTAAATATAGTAATCAATAGATGAAAACACATTTTCTTTAGGTAAGAACACACATTTTCTTTGCGTTATTTATCAAATGAAATGATCACCTACTTAATTAGAAGAGGTGAATAAATCGTTCTTCAAAGCAAAGCAGTGGCGGCTGGGGTGGCATTTGAAGTTCTCGTATTTTCAAGGGAATATCACATTTCAAGGGGTAATGCGATGATTAGCTCGAAATATACGGCTAGAATATAATATACAGGGTGACCCATTACGTTCCAGATATGAGATTTCTTGAAAACCGTACGCCAAACAAAAAAATAAAATTTGGTACACTCGTGTGACTAGAAAAGGTTGCATCGCTCGCATCGTTAGAATGTTTTTTTAATTTTTGAATTCCGATCACGTGACACCAACTTCAAAATTTTAAATGGTATACCCTATATATCATGAGATATTTAAAAAAAATCTTTTAAAAAGAACTTTGACAATGCTTAAACACTAATATTGTATTTTGTTGAACAAAATTTATATGTTCATATTGATATGAAACCGACGATTCCGATCACGTGACATATAACATATGAAACCGCTAAAAACATCAGGTTGTATTCTTAAAATAATAATAATAATAATAATAATAATAATAATAATAATACTCACCCTATGATTACTCCGAAGAGTAACCCCAGAGGTCCTCTCAGGGATCTGTGTGGGGAAGGGGTGGGTATTATTATTATTCGCCACGGCGCGCTGGGAGCGACTTAAGATTATTTCGGTAACGCATTTGATTTACAGTTCTGAGGAAACCCAGAAAACTCTGAACGTTACCAAAGTGTGATACGACCGCTTTATGACCTGTATGATCCATCGATATGACCATACAGAAAAATTGTTTTCATTTCAATTTCAAACCTCGACGTTTCAGAACATTTGAAGCCTATTTAGCCAATAAAAATAAAAAAAATTGAATTTGATTCGTTCACTCTACAGTGTCTCAAAAACTAAGAAAAAAATTATTACTTTCTTTTCAGCTCCGTATATGACATTAGGACCAATTGTCTAAAATCAGCAATAAGTCTAACGTGTTCACAAAGAATCAACAAGCTACAATTTAAAAAAAATGATCAAAATCGGGTTGCGGGTTCAAGAGAAAATTAAGGTTAAAGGGTAAGTATGGTGAAATGCCCCCCCTTTTTTTTTTATTTTCTTCGCATGATGAAAGTGTTTCTTAGGGCTAATAATGAAAGGTAGACCGAATTTTTGGTCCAAAAAATTTCCTCTCAGCTAGGTATGGAAAAAACCCTGTTTTTTACGTTTTATTTTTTTCTCGGTTTTTTAACTGTCGAAAAAAAATGTGAAAAATTCCATGAGTACAGAAAATATGATTAATTTTATATAAAAAAATTTTTCAAGCTCATTCAAGGTCATTATGACCTCTAAAAAAATTATTCAAACTTTAAAAATCCCATATCTTTTAACCAAAAAAAGCATCACGGTCAGATTTTTAATATGTTATATTTTTTAACTGTTTTTTTACTACCTCAAATTTTTTCAGATTTTTTTGAGTGCTGGGTCATGCCCAAAAGTGCGAAAAATCAATTTTTTGTCCGTGAAACGACTTAAAACGGCTTAAAATCATCATTTTATAGTGTCCTGATTTTTTTCTTGCACTAAAAAGGACTCAAATGACTTCAAACAATTAAAAAAATAAGTTCACTAAAAATAGTAAGAAAAAAAATCCACTTATCGAAACTAGTAGTTTTTATATTTTTTAATTGTTTGAAGTCATTTGAGTCCTTTTAGTGCAAGCAAAAAAATCAGGACATTATAAAATGATGATTTTAAGCCGTTTTTAAGTCGTTTCACGGACAAAAAATTGATTTTTCGCACTTTTGGGCATGACCCACCACTCAAAAAAATTTGAAAAAAAAATTGAGGTAGTAAAAAAACAGTTAAAAATATAACATATTAAAAATCTGAGCCTGAAGCTTTTTTTGGTTAAAAGATATGGGATTTTTAAAATTTTTACATAAAATTAATCATATTTTCTGTGACATATGACTTTTTTCAGATTTTTTCGACAGTTAAAAACCGAGGAAAAAAAATAAAACGTAAAAAACAGGGTTTTTTCCATACCTAGCTGAGAGGAAAATTTTTTGGACCTAAAATTCGGTCTACCTTTCATAATTAGCCCTAAGAAACACTTTCATCATGCGAAGAAAATAAAAAAAAAAGGGGGGCATTTCACCATACTTATGGGGGGATACCCTTTAGGGTAAATTTTGACCGTTCCCCTAATTTTGCCGGTGTGTTTAGATTCAAATCTCTATACCTGTAACAGATCTTGAAATTCGAAAAAACACAAGAAAAAATATTACTTTGTATTTACTCAGAAATTAAGAAAAAAAAATATTTGAAAAACTGAGACACTCATTTTTTTGATTTAATTTTTCGCAGTTTTTGCTATTATTTCCTTCTATTTACATTTAAATAATACCCTCATATGGCTCCCATGCTCCTCTTAGAAGATACGAGAATTTCAAAGTCCACCAGCCGCAACCGAGGCAAAGGAATGAATGGTGATGTGATATGATAATATTAATAACGTACAGGGTGCTCCGCCTAAGGCGGTTCCTTCCATAACTCTGTTATTGTAAATTTGAGAAAAAAATGTTTCAAATAAAGTTTGTGTAAACCAAAATGATGTGGTGCATATTTGTAAAATATTTCTAATCATACAGGTTGCTCCATTTCCTGCAACCGCTACACAACTTCGTTATTTTAAGTGGAACACCCTGTTTGTACATTTTATAAACTCGCACCACATAATTTTGTGCAACTTTTGTTTAAAACATTTTCTTCTCAAATTTACAGTAAGAGAGTTATGGAGGAAACCGCCTTAATACCCTGTACAATTTAAGAATTTTTCGCGCAAAACGACAGTTTTTTTACATAACAATTACAATTTCCTTATAAGTACACGGTAAGTGGAAGAAGCAAAAGCAAAACGCTGTGAAGCAATGGTTAATATATATATATAAAAAACAGTTTATATTACCTTCGAGGTGCAAAAACAACATTCGAATTCGCTAGGCATTTCGTCTATTTTTTCGATCTTCTTCATGGGATCAGATTTTTTGCTGTCACCCTAGAATACAAATTGAAATAGGATAGTTGCATACAATTGATTTACACAGTGTCTTCATATTATATTTGGTTTTAATGATATAGATATACATGGTGGAGACTTTAACTGGAATATATTCGCTAGCGGGGTGGTGAATGATTTTTCAAAAAATTCCCGAGACAAGTCAACTTTTAAATGTATTTACCTACATTTTGCAAGTAATGTGAAAAATATAGCCCTTCAGGGGTGGCTGAAACCACCCTCGACATGATTTTTTCAAATGCAACCCTATGGCTTGTGACCCCTCATTGTAAAGCTGGTGGAAAGAGGAATCCAACGCACTGATCAAATTTTAATTTTTAGTATGTTTGTAGGGTTGCATACAATTAAAACGTAATTTTATAGTTTAATTTATTTTTAACGCAACAATTTCGTACTCAAAATGTGTGTTGTTTAGTTTTGGAATGTAAACCTTACATTTCATATGTCCCCACAAAAAATTCCAAGCAATTTTTTGCCACAACTGATATTTGTTATTTTTTGCTAGTGTTTTTACACGGCCGCAAAGAGTAATTTAGTTTGTATGCTATATTCAGTGTTTGAAACGAAGTGTTATTTCAAATTGGTGAAAATGTCTTATTTAACTGAATCACTAAAAATCGAAATTTTGATGATGATTGGATATGGTGATAGGGCGCGAACTCAATGCGAAGTTGTTCGCTTGTTTCGAGAAACGCATCCTGACTTGCCGCCACTAAATCAAGGTACCATTTGTAAAATTGAGGCACAATATCGAGAGATGGGTCATGTCAGGAAAGTACCGAGTACGAGGCAGGCTGTTGTTAATGACGACACGATGTTGAATTTGTTGCTTGCTCTAGAAGAAAATCCAATCACTCCAGCCCGTCAACTGGCCCGTGATAGTAATCTTAATCACAAAACAGTTTTAAAAATATTTAAATATTGTTACGAACGCTGGGCCAGTCCGCCCCTGCCTCCCTCGATACCAGCCGACCGCGTCGTCTGATAGACGTATGTGGAAGCGCCTGGAGAGATCGCGGCGGCTCGCGAAGTCGAACTGCCCGGAAGCTTCGAGATATGTCCGCAAGGAGATATAACGCGGGGTTTCGACTCGGGACAGTTCAGTTCCTATTTGAATACCGCCGCGGCTTTCCGTACAACGCTCTAATATAAATTGTATAAAAATAAATTAGTGTAGTTAAAGTGTTAGTCCGTAGTTGTAGTAATTAAATAAATCGTGTTAGTTTAAAAGTGCGAGTTTAATTTTTCACACCTCACGAACCCGAAATAAATAAAACGTTACAATATGAAATGAAAAAACGCACATATGAAATGCAAGCTGTTCAAGAGCTACTTGAAGATGATCCAGATCGACGAGTGGAATTTTGCGATTTATTGATGACTTGTATTGATCAAAACCAGTTATCTTTAGAGTGGATAGTTTTCTCTGACGAGGCTACTTTTACATTAAATGGGCACGTAAATCGCCAAAATTGTCGTTACTGGACTGAAGAGAACCCCCATTGGATGAGGGAACTTCATACTCAACGCCCACAGAAAACTAATGTGTGGGCCGGAATAATACAAGATATAATTGTAGGACCATTTTTTCTTTGATGACACTCTTAATGGAGCAAGATACTTGCGTTTACTCCAGCACGAACTAATGCCAGTGCTATGTCATTTATTTCCAAACCCCCTTAAACCCTAACTTGACCGACGAGAGGTTATGGTTTCAGCAAGTTATGGTTTCAGCAAGAATTTTTCCCGGTAGGTGGATTGGGAGGCGAGGTAATATTGAGTGGCCAGCAAGATCTCCAGATCTTACACCACTGGATTTCTTTTTGTGGGGACATCTTAAAAGTAGGGTTCACATTCAGAAACCCAACAACATAGCAGATCTGCAGGAAAGGATAAGAGAGGAAATCGGAAAAATAACACCGCAAATGTTGCATAATGTAAGGGACGAAATCTACCACAGACTGGGATGCTGCCAACAAGTGAATGGTGCACATTTTGAACAATTGTTACGTTGAAAATAAATTTAATTTTTAAATTGTTTTAATTGTATGCAACCCTACAAACATACTAAAAATTAAAGGGCTATATTTTTCTGAAGGGCTATATTTTTCATATTACTTGCAAAATGTAGGTAAATACATTTAAAAGTTGACGTGTCTCGGGAATTTTTTGAAAAATCATTCATCACCCCGCTAGCTAATATATTCCAGTTAAAGTCTCCACCGTGTATACAGTCGAGTAATCGCGGATCCTAACAAAACCGTATTAAGGGTAGTTGTAGCAGTGGCGGCAGGTGGAATTGGAAATTATCGTATATTCCTAAGGAAACACGAGATATCATATTTGAATGAGTTATTACACAGCCCCACAAAAAACAAATTTGGAACTGCTGTCGTGACGAAAGTCAAAATCGTAAACCCCAAAATCAACCCCTAGCGCTAAAAAAGTTTAAAAAACACTCCCTAAACAGGGTAAAAATGACTTAACGCTTCACGAATTGTCTTACGTCTCAATAATTCTAATTCAATATAAAGATTCAAGTATATAACGCAGAAATACAGAGTTAACACTACTTCCCATTGAAAGTCACCACCATGAGTGGGTGAAGACTACCCCTCACACAACAGAGAATTTGAAAAAAATCAGTGATCGCAAAAAAAAGCTTATGATTCCTAGTTTTTTTTGTAAAAAAATGAGTAACTGCATTAGTTCCGATGCGATGCTCAAAATCTACCCCTATAGAGTGGCGGAAACCACCCCTAAATTATTACATTAAACTTTACTTAAATTTAAATTTACAAGTTAAAATTACAAGTAAAATCGGGGAAAAAATGTTGTCATCGTGATTTCTATTTTAATCGATGCTAAAATTGGCTATAGATATGCAGCACTGCAGTTTGGAGGTGAATACTTGCATTGCATCAAAGTCATTCAGTGACATCCCTATGTGAGGGTGAAAATTATTCCTCACATAACAAGAAATTCAAAAATAGTTGCAGTACCTTTTAGAAATGCTCAAAACATCTGCATTTTCTTATTTACGAAGAATCTTTGACAACGTACTTGAAGAGTACCCATATTATGAACCTACCACCACCTACCGGCTGGTCAAAAAACTATATAATCAAAAAATTATATATGTACAGGGTTTGTCCGGAAAGTAACGTCAGTGCATTTTTTTTCCCGAGACTGTACGCGCCAGCCCGCGCTTTACGTGCTGGAATTGTGGTGGGGGGATCTGGCAACACGATCCAACAAGCGTCAGTTGGCTACCGCTCGTTGTAGCGGTCGCATCACTCGTTCTTTGAGAGTCGTTACAGTGACCCGGTGCAAGAAAAAATGCAACGTTCGTTTGAGCAACGGATGGCGATCAAGTTTTGTGTGAAACTTGAGAAGAGTGCTGCGGAAACCGTTCCAATGTTGAAGAAGGCTTTCGGCGTCGATTGTCTTTCGGACAGGCAAATTTTCCGGTGGCACAAGGCCTTCGCAGAAGGTCGGGAAGATGCCAACGACGAGAACCGCGCTGGACGGCCATCAATCTCCAGTTCCGACGACAATGTGAAACGTGTGCGTGACTTGTTGAACACTGACCGTCGTCTAAATGTCCGTTTAATTTCCGAAACATTAGACATTACGAAAACCATTGTTCACGAAATTGTGTCGGAGTCTTTAGGAATGAGCAAGGTGTGCGCGAAGCTCGTGCCAAAAGTGCTAACGGACGATCAAAAAGCGAGGCGCGTCGAAACCTGCCAAGAACTTTTGGACACCTGCGAAGACAATCCCGCTTTCCTTGATGACGTCATTACCGGGGACGAAAGTTGGGTCTTTGAATACGATCCGGAGACGAAGAGGCAAACTGCGGAATGGTACACGTCGAACTCCCCCGCCTCAAGAAGGCCAGGATGTCCAGGTCAAAGATCAAGACAACGCTGATTGTCTTTTTTGATTGCCGATGATTGGTCCATCATGAGTTCGTTCCGCAGGGGACAACCGTAACAGGAAAGTTTTACGTCGAGGTGCTGAAGCGGCTGAAACGCAGGGTGAATCGCGTCCGCCCAGACATCTCAAAATCCTGGAAGCTCCACCACGACAATGCGCCTTCGCACACCTGCTTCCTTGTGGCCGATTACCTCGTCAAGGCAGGCATCACCGTTGTTCCCCAGCCTCCCTACAGCCCCGATGTGCCCCTCCCCCCCAGACTTTTTTTCTGTTTCCGCGTCTCAAAACCTCAATGAAAGGACAGCATTTTGGGTCTGTGAAAAACATTCAGAATGCTTGCACCGACGCTTTAAAGGCAATTCCGGAAAACGACTACCGTGCAGCTTTTGATGCGTAGAAGACCCGCTGGAACCGATGTGTGGACGCAGGAGGAATGTATTTTGAAAGTTTCTAAAGATTTGTACACATAGAACCAATAAAAACCATTTTTCAAAGCACACTGACATTACTTTCCGGACAAACCCTGTATATATATGTTTTTTTCTGAATTTTTAGACGATTCTTTTTAGGAGTCATATAAATAAGTAATAGTATTTTCAGAGAATTCTTTTTAGGAGTCATCTAAGCAACTGTAATTTAAATTTAGGGGGTGGTTTCCGTCACTCTATAGGGGTAGTTTTTGAGCATCGTATCGAGACTAATGCAGTCACGTAGTTTCTAAAATAACGAGGCATCGTAAACTTTTTTTGCAATCACTGCAGCTTTTTTTAAAGTTTCCTGTTGTATGAGGGGTAGTTTTCACCCTCATGGGGGTGATTTTCAATGGAAAGTAGTGTTGACACTGTATTTATGCGTTATATACTTGAATGTTTATATTTAATTAGAATTATTAAGATTTAAGACTATTCGTGAAGCGGTAAGTCATTTTTATCCTGTTTTTTTAACGCTAGGGGTTGATTTTGGGGGTATACGATTTTTTTGACTTCGGATTCGGATTCAGCGTCGAAAATTACATAGGGAGTCAGTTGTCTTGATAGCAGTTCCAAAAATAAAATTGTGGGGTTGTCTTATTAGACGCAAGTAGAAGGCAAAATAGCAAAAAAAAAACTAAAATGACCCTTGAAACGTCTGCCTCACCAAAACGTCTTGGAAACAACTCGTAAAATATTTGTAAAATATGTATTTCCCCAATAATTAGATATGTGTCAAGTGAATATAAAAACTTATAACGAAATACTGATATTAAATAAAAATTATAATTTCCATAACATTACCAGATATTGAGAATTCGAAAACGTTACAAGAATAAAAATACTTGTCAATTGATTAAAATATATATGAGACAATCTGCGTCAACCGGATCAGAGCTATGACCAAAATTAGAAGCAACCAAAAAAATCGACCAAGGGCATTTTTAGAGCTTAGAGCGTCTACTTTCAAATCCCGAGTGCGCCTTTGAAAAATCCAATATGGCGGCCGGAAGCACCATATTGGAAACCAACCGCCGAAAAAAGCGCTTGTAAAAATAAAAATTCGCAACCGACAGGGTCGTTTTTTGACTCAAATTGAAGCTGATGGATGCCCCTAAAAAGCTGGTGTGGTAGGTTGACAAAATTCAACATGGCAGGTCGAATATGGCGGTCAAAAATCTAATATGGTGACCGAATTTTTAAAAATCAACCGCACAAAGCAAATTTGCACCAAATCTGCTGTACTGGGTTTTTGGGGTCGCTGATCACGAATCCGAGGTCAGATATGCCAAATTCAAGATGGCGGATTCAGTATGGCGGACGAATTTTTAAAAGCCGATTTGCACCAAATTTGCTGTCGCTGATTACGAATCTGAGGTGATGAATAAGATTTTAAAATTCAAGATGGTGGACCCAATATGACGGAAGCTCAATAACCCAATCCACTATATTGGGTCCGCCATCTTGAATTTTCAAAACCGAACTTCGGATTCGTAATCGGTGACCCCAAAGTCCCCCGTATAATAAATTTGGTACAAATCGGTTGATTTTCGAACATTTCGTCCGCCATTTTGGATCCACAATCTAGAGTTTGGCAAATCTGACCTCGGATTCGTGATCAGTGATCCCCAATACCCTCGCATACCGAATTTGGCGCAAATCGGTTGATTTTCAAAAATCGGCCACCATATTGGATCTGCCATGTTGGATTTTGTCAACCTACCACACCAGCTTTTTAGGGGCATCCATCAGCTACAATTTGCGCGAAAAACGACCCAATGGGTTGCGAATTTTTATTTTTACAAGCTTTTCGATTTTTCTCCGGCTTCCGGCCGCCATATTGGAGCCGCCATATTGTATTTTTCAAAGGCGCACTCGGCATTTGAAAGTAGACGCTCTAAGCTTTAAAATGAGCCCTTTGTTATTATATTGTCCCATATATGTTTTTTTTTCAGACTTTCAAGCCGTTTCTAAGATTTTCTGGTGGGGCAGACATTTTGTGGCCTTTTTTAAATTTCATTTTAAGTGTTTTTCCTATTATAGTCTTTTGTTTAGGTATAAAAATAATTAATTTAAATATAATATCGTTTCCATTGTTTCCTTACGAAAACATCTGAATTTGCAGTTCCATCAGCCGGCTTCAAGTTTTAATGTTTCTAAAAAAAAATATATATAAACAAAAAATATATTATTTGAAGTGAATTAAAAAAAGGATTTAGAAATAAAAGCATAGTAGTCTATGATATCAAAATGTTGGTAACAAAACACTACAGTAGCTCTACATTTTGGATGGAACAGTCAGGACAAAAGTAAGGGGGGTGAAAAATGTGTGTGTATATTTTACCATCCCCTCGTATATATTGCAAATTAATTTTTTCTCTTCACATCCGTAAATTACGTTAAAAAATAAAAGTTACGTGTATCCGTTTTTTTTTTCTGAATTTTTATTCTATGACAACTACATTTAAAGATATCCTTTCCTAAACTTACTTTTCCTCATGTTTTTAAAATGAAATGCTACATCGAAGTGAATTTAAACCAAAAAAAAAATTGTTATGGCCACTACGATCAGGATTACTTACATATGTTTTCATGTAAAAAAATAATAGGTCGAATAGGGGGATGAGGGTAGGTGGACAGAAAATCGGTTGTCTCACGTCTAATTCATGCACGCTTCACCGGTTCTAAAATTTGCCACGATTCGAAGGTCATAAGTAGAGGCCGTAGGTCAATAATAGATTCCAGGACCGGTCTTAACGTGACTGGAATAGTGTTATAAGTGTCACATTAATAAAGTACATCGTCAACTCCTGTATATACGAGGTGTGTAAATTAAGTAATGAGACTGGCAACACTGCGAAGACGGGCCTTGGACGGGCGGTAGGTTAACATGTAATGCACCTTCAGTACAAGTTTTAACTTGTTAGTCATTTGTTTATGCTTTGTGACAGTTTCGGTAAACTGTTTTTTTAGTACGTTTTAAAAATGAACGACATTAATGTTGAGAAACGGTGTGCTATCAGGTTTTGCTTCAGACTTAGACAGTGCGCAATGGATACTTTTACAGAACTTTAACATGCCTACAGAGACAGTGTTTTTTCAAGACCCCAGGTTTTTTTCGGTCGTTTAAGGCATCCTCAGAAGGAAGAGAGTCTATTGAAGATGAACCACGCAGCGGAAGGCCTTCATCTTCAAGAACCGATGAAAATGTCGATGGAATACAGGGTCTTGTGCGTTCAGATAGTCGGTTGACGACAAGAATGATCGGGGAAGAGTTAAATTTGAATCATACCACTGTTCATCAGATTTTTGATTAACGCATTGGGGATGAGTTAATTCTGCGCAAAAATGGTTCCAAAAAACCTTTCGCAGGAACAAAAGGACATCAGGAGAGGAAGGTGTCTTGACTTGTGTCTTGAGTCGATTGAAAATGATCCCCATTTTATGGAACGTGTCATTATAGCGATGAGACTTGGGTGTTTGACTACGACCTGGAAACCAAGCGCCAAAGCATGGAATGGCACACTTCAAGTTCTCCAAGACCCAAAGAAGCAAGAATGAGCAAGTCGAAGATCAAATGCGTGCTGATTTGCCCTTTTGATAGCTCGGGAATTGTCCACAAAGAGTTAGTGCTTCCAGGTCAAACAGTAAATCAACACTTTTACAGAGAGGTGATACACTTCAAGAGGCGACCAATCATCAAGAACAACTGAATGTTGCATCATGACAATACACCTTGTAAAGTAAACGAGTTTTTAGCCAGTAAAACATTCCTGTGGCTTCTCAGCCTCCTTACTCGCCTGATTCGAGTTCTTGTGACTTTTTCTCTTCCCGAGATTAAAAGTCACCTTAAAGTACATCATTTTGGGACCATAGAAAACATTCAAACGACTGTAACTGATCAGCTAAAGGCTATTCCAGTATATGAGTTCCAGCACTGCTATGAGGAATGGAAGAACCGTCTCCAGCGCTGTGTGGCTTCCCAAGGAAGTTATTTTGAAGAAGGCAATACTGAATTGTAATTCTATTCGAAAAAAATGATTAAAAAAATCACTCCTATTATTAGTTAATTTACACCACGAGTGCCAGTTGGTTATTGCATCAGTTACCGTGTGTATGCAAGTCCTGTGTCTTATAACTTTGCATCCTTTGCCGATTAGATGGGTTACAAAAAGCACCATCACATGTATAAGGTAAGACATGTTTAAGGGACTTCGCTAGTTGTACGGTAAAAATGGTGATATTTGCGTCCCGTTTTGTCAGCAACCATAGATGGTAGAGACATGATTTTGTTTTGTTTTGTGTGTTTACATATTTTCTATGAATCAGCATTTTTTGATATTCATGGTAATAAATACGAATCTATACAGAGGAATATGTCCAAAGGTCTAAATGTGACCTTTTTTTTTTTTTTTTTTTTTTAATCAAAAGTTACAAATAGTTTCTCGCTATTAAAAAAATGCCAAACTACCGGCAAACTACTAAGCTACTAAAGGAAAAAAAAATCAGTCTGATAGCTCTTGTAGTTTCTGAGAAAAGTCGAATGTACGCAAAAACGTTGTTTCGAGAAAAAGACAAAAAAACGTCCAACTTCCTTCTAACGTGATTTCGTCACACGCGCCCGGACATTTTGTCCGTTGCACTAATGCGTTTTTAGTTAGTTTATTTCTTCTTCGTTGCCCTTAGCGAAGAAGAAGAAGAAATTACTTCTTTTACGTCACTTCTGTGTTCAAAATAAATGTGTTGTTTGGTTGGTAGCCTCCGCTTTTCCGAGATCATCCATTTTCTTCTGATTTTTCAGGGCGTTCGTTTCTCAAACACCCAGACATACTTCTATCAGTCGATTCAGCCATTCAGTCTATTCTCCATTTAATAATGGATAATTTATTTTTTCTCATTTTTTTTTCGGTTTTTTGATTAGTGAGTCCCTGTCCCTTAACATTTCGTAGCGTTGCTGATAATGGCATCCTGGAGCCGCCCCTGGTAAAGTATGCATCTGTTATTAACATTCGAGCCCTAATTATAATGAATCGTTCACGAGTTATCTACAAGAAGAAATAATGGGCATTTCAGAATTTTTTTTACATTTCGTTAACAACGAATATTCCAGAGTCATTCCAATAAAGATCAAGGATTATATGGAAAAGGTGCAACCTCAAACAGATACCGCATGGTCTATTAGTCCAGTAGGCAGGGAGGTAAAATCATCAAAATGTGTTCTTGAAGCATATAGGGCTAGTTTTAACGGTATCCTATGTATTTGTTTGCGTAGAACACAATGCGCGGGGTCCGTAGAGCTGAAACCGTCCGCTAATTTTTTAAATTAACAATTTGTGAAAAAAAAACGTCTTTTTTTCACATTTTCACTTATATCTTCGTTCCTTGACATATTTTATATAGCATATGCTTATAAGAAGTTGTAGCCTATTGAATTTCCAAAATTTTAAGCCCAACCAAAAGTCTGAAGTTGAAAAAGTGCTTTTTTTCACTATTTTTTTTACTTCGAAAGTAGGGCGACTATGATCACGAAATTTCTTGGAGGGACTGCTATTTGTAGTATGAAGTTACAAAATCAGCTCGGTCCGTTAATCACTTTTCGATTAATTAACGATCGAATTTTTTTGCAAGCCTTAATTAACAATGACGCTATTTCTTTGTTTATTGTACGATATTGACCGCGTTGGGCTAGAAAAAGAATAAATCTCTTCAAGTTTGCGAGACTTTTTGACATTTTAAAAAGTATTAATTTGGGCCAGTTTTATAACGTTTTTTGATGCGACGTACATATACAGTGAGGTCCATAAGTAACGGGTAAATTCATTATCTACGTAATTTACAATTTATGAGTAAAATCCTGAAACACGTCAATTTTTAATTCTAGAATGACATTTTTTGAGCATAATTTTATACCTCCCCTCCAACCCCCTCAGAGTGACAGCTACCCTTTTAAAATTTTTAAATGGACGAGGGTGCGTGTGATAGCTTATTTGAAAGGGTTTTTAATTCTCCATCCACCAACATAAGATTTTTTTAATTTCTATAATTTTTTGCGCCCGTTGCTTCTTGACAATAATGGAGGCGTTGCTGAAATTCTTCTAAAACATTTTGTATTGTTTCGGGGTGATTTGATTAATTTCTTGCCTTATTCTGTCTTTTAAATCTTCTACGCTATTTGGTCTGTTGAAGGAGACTTTCGATTTTACGTAACCCCATAAAAATAGTCAAGCGGGGTCAAATCGGGAGAACGAGCAGGGCACTCAATTTCACAGCGTCTACCGATCCGTCTATTGGGAAAAACTTGATTCAGATAGGCTCTTACTTCCAATGAAAAATGTGGCGTAGCTCCGTCCTACTGAAACCAAATATCTCTATCAATTTCATTGGGGCTGTCATCATCAGGGAAAAGCATTCTTAACTCTGGAACTAAGAAATTTTGCAAGAAATTCAAGTAACGCGCGACAGTTAATGTGCGATCAAAGAAATATGCTCCGATAATTTGAGAATTTATAATTCCTGCCCAAACGTTCACCTTCTCAGGATATTGAGTATTGGCCTCCATCATCCAATGTGGATTTTCTGTACTCCACTATCTACAGTTCTGTTTGTTGACTGTTCCATTTAAGACGAATGTTGCTTCATCAGAAAAAAGAATGTTTTTTATAAATAAAGGATTATCTTGGCATCTATTTGCCATGATTTCGCAAAATTCTAATCGACGATCAGGGTCGTCGTCGTTAAGTTCTTGAACCAAATGAATTTTATATGGGCGGTATTTTTCCTTTTTTAGAAGACGCGATATGGACATTTTACTAACATCATTACCGGCGGCAACTTGTCTTGTAGGTTTATGTGGATTATCTTGAATATCTAACAATATATCCAATTTCTGTTCATCGTCTAAAATGCGTTTCCTACCAGATTTAAGAATATCTGTGACATTTCCAAATTCACGAAATTTGTTTTCTATTCTACTGACCGTAGACTGGGAAATGCGGCGGTCAGGATACTTAGTATTGAATATTTCGCATACCTGCTTCTGCGTTCTTGTTTTATCACCACATCCTAATAATATCAAAATTTCAATTCTTTGGGTATCCGAAAGACTCATTGTTAAAATAATGATCAACTTGACGATCAGCGATAAATAACATAATAGAATAATAAGTTTTCACAGATGTAGCAAATAAAGAAATTTAAATGTATATTTTTTTTCTGATATGTAAAAAGAAACCCTTTTTACTTCTTTCTTTTTGTTGGGTATTTTGCGCAGCGTATCAGGGAAACAGATACATTGAAGTTGAATGACAGAAATAACTAAAAACATCAGATTTGACAGACAGGCACTTGATTTTATACATTTCATAATAATAATAATTTTGAAATTATCAAATTTAATTTTCTTGGTGAAAAATATACAAAATTCAAAAAACCTTATACTGCTGAATAGATAATTAAGAACCCTTTCAAATGAGCTATCACACGCACCCTCGTTCCATTTAAAAATTTTAAAGGGGTGGCTGTCACTCCAAGGGGGCTGGAGGAGGCGGTATAAAATTATGCTCAAACAATGTTATTCTAGAATTAAAAATTTACGTGTTTCAGGATTTTACTCATAAATTGTAAATTACGTAGATAATGAATTTACCCGTTACTTATGGACCTCACTGTATATGTACGTCGCATCAAAAAACGTTATAAAACTGGCCCAAATTAATACTTTTTAAAATGTCAAAAAAGTCTCGCAAACTTGAAGAGATTTATGAATTTTCTAGCCCAACCCAGTCAATATCGTATAATAAACAAAGAACGTCATTGTTAATTAAGGCTTGCAAAAAAAATTCGATAGTTAATGAATCGAAAAGTGATTAACGGATCGAGCTGAAATTTTTTTTTGTTAACTTTATACTACAAATAGCAGTCCCTCCAAGAAATTTCATGATCATAGTCGCCCTACTTTCGAAGTAAAAAAATAGTGAAAAGAAGCACTTTTTCAACTTCATTTTGGTTGGGCTTACATTTTGGAAATTCAATAGGCTATAACTTCTTAAATGCATTTGCTATATAAGATATACCAAGGAACGGATATATAAGCGAAAATGTGAAAATAAGACATTTTTTTTTTACAAATTGTTAATTTAAAAAATTAGCGGACGGTTTCAGCTCTACGGACCCCGCGCATTGTGTTCTACGCAAAAAAATACATAGGGAATCGTTAAAACTATTCCTATATGTTTCAAGAACACATAAAAGTCTCTGCCTACTAGACTATATTGGAAGAACTAGAAGAGTGCATTCATGCTAAAATGACATTTCGGTTTGCGTCTCAACTCATTGCTGCACACATTTTCTATGCGCACAAATAAAAAGTACGTATAATTATAAATAAACTGTTATTTTATAGTTCGGTGAGCTGTTTTTGACGTGTTTTATTATCCGTTCCGTGATGCGTCGCGCCTTTACCATGAGTTAATTTGGCCAAGAATAATAAATACACCATTATCTCGGGTTTGGCTTTTTAAGAAGCGTTTATTTTGCGCTAGGTGACATCGCTCTGGGTCATATTTAAAATATGAAAATCGCGTTTGTTATACAGGCTATCCAGGATCCACCTAAGGTGGTTTCATTAAGGAGGTATTCTAGTCTACAAATTTGAAAAAATCGATTTTTTTTTTGTTTCATATGGGCCATTCCGCGGTGACGGGTGTTACATTTGTACGCATTCTAACTTATAATTCCTAAATTAGAACAAAATTGCCTGCGTTTTGAGTATAATTCACTTCATTTCAATGATATTTTAATTAAAACAAAAACGTATTAGGAATTACTCAGGCGTTTAGATGCAATAATAGGTTTAAGCCCTGTGACGGGTGTTACTTGTACTTTTGCAAAATATGCTACCTTGTTGGCTAAACATCAGAGTTCAGCTAAATTAGAAGTTTTTTGTAAAAAAACGAATAGCTAAGTAGAGAGATAAATGATCTTCATTTCTGATAATTGTAAGAGATTTGTGGATATATTGTTTTTTACATTTTTTTTTTGCAAGCAAAACTTGTGACGGGTGTTACGAGTGCAAATAAAACAAAAGCTTAGTACACTTTGAGGCTTTATTTATTAATATATGTAGACTATTAAAACTAGTATTATAAGATTTTAGATATTTTCTGTTCTGTAATTTTTATTGTTTTTTTCGGGTTTCCTTTTGCTTCTTCTGTTCTTTTCTATGTCTTGGGTTTCTCATATCACAGAATACCTACCCATACAGAAGCGACAGCTAGCGGATTTCGAGGGACCGGAATATTTGACCTCGGGACCTGTGGCGGCCATTTAATAAATGGCAGTAACGTCACTGTAATTTGATCTTCAGTTGACGTCTAAATGTTTACTTTTTTGTTCTGTCAAAAAATAAGTTCTTTTAAATTTTATTTTTGTGTTGATTTTGAACTATTTTCAAATATAATACAGTTTTTGTAATATTACTGATTGTGTTTATGTGATTACTCAGATTAGTGACTACTATTTATATTATAATCACTTAGCCAGTGCCGGTGAAAGTATTGAGACGTTTTTACGATTGCGATTGGGTATCTACATCCAACATCCAACAAAACTTTTTAATGAGAATGGATTCTGTCCAGAAAGTTAAAAAAAATAGGTGTGCCTATCGTCCATGCTTTTCCCAAAGTGATGGAAATACATGGTTTTTTTTTTTTCGTTTCCAATGGATCCCCAAAAGTATGTAAAGTTGGAGACTACAAAAATTTATTTACCTATAAGAATATATGAATTATAAGAAATTTATATTTTTAGGGCTGCTGTTTGGATTAAAGCGTGTAATAGGGATGATTTATGTAATATAAATCCAGACGTATTACATACAAATTATCATTTGTGCGAAGAACACTTCGAAGAGAAATATATTTCTAGAGGTGCAACTCGTAAACGTATATTTGAGCAAGCTTTCCCTACAAAATTTTTACATGTCCCAACATCTACATGTGTACAAGGTAACGAATACGTTTAAACAAAATAATTTCCTACTTGTGTATATATGCGTTATGTATCAAAATGTTTGAATTTTTAATTTAATATCAATAGGTATTTAGGTTTCGACAAATACTTTTCTAAAAAAACACATTTTTAAGTAGAATTGGTTTTCATAAAACAAAAATTATGAATGCTTCAGTTTTTGAGATATAGAGATATTATATGTACCTACGTATACATATTTTTTAATTTTTTGCTTATCTTTGTGTCTACATCAAAAACTTTATTTGGTTTCTTATTTTTAATTTTAGAATTTGTAGCAGTGGAAGCTTAGCAGGTAAATCTTTCATTGTAACTAAAAAAAATAAAAAATATTGTAGCATTTCGTCCTTCAGATTGCAATATTTTTTTTTAGTTTTCATTTTAACTTTTGAGTAATAATAATGACCAACAAGACTAAATTTTCATTTATTATTCATTGTTTATTAATTTACTATTATTATTGACGTTAGCCATTTATACTGCTCAAAATATTATCGAAAACTGGTAACCTATTATTCTTTATTTATTTTTAATTTTAAGGTCCAAGCAACAGTTTAGAAATACCTGTGGATACCGGGACTACATGTGCCATTGGCGAGTACAACCAGCAGTGGAAGCATATAGATCATATATTTTTGGTAAATGTATATTTACACAGAATACCCTCAAAAATGTCATAATTTACATTTACAAATTGTTATTTACTTTTACATGTAGTAATATTAATTTGCTTTATTAATCCTAAATTAATTATGATATT
Source organism: Aromia moschata (assembly GCA_029963805.1). Taxonomy (NCBI): domain Eukaryota; kingdom Metazoa; phylum Arthropoda; class Insecta; order Coleoptera; family Cerambycidae; genus Aromia; species Aromia moschata. The sequence continues at coordinate 82,796 of JAPWTK010000378.1, forward strand.
ACTAAATATGAAGCAAAATATTTATACAAATAAAATACCTGAAAGTATTTAATTACTCTATTGCCGTCTTTCCCGAAAATAATTAAGCCTAAGTGTATTCTAAACAAAACTTGATATAGACGATAGACTTTTTACTTCATGTTACAATTCACTTATTAATTGAACATTTTGATTAGTGTACAAAAACAACTTTTCTCTCCGTGTACTAAGAACTGGCAGAACTGTCAAAAAATATGTTCCCCAAGATCAAAGGTGCCGACACGCTCTGTCGCTTCTGTATGGGTAGGGTATTCTGTGCTCATATGTTTATAGGCGAAAATATTGATAAACATCTTTTGAATTATGAAAATTGAGAATATAATACCTGTTAATTTTCTATTTTAACATATATTCGCAAATTATTTTTTTTCTCCTTGCTATCGATTACCGCGGAATGGCCCATATTTCCAAAGTTTAGACATAAAGAATATGCCCTTAAAAGTATTTTTCAAAATTTCAATTATTTTATGAGTTACAGCCATTTTTGTGACGCGGCATCGGCTGCGGTCCAACCGGAACAAATGAACAATAGACGGTAGACGCTGCCCGAGTACTTACGAAACACGAAACGTATTTAGTCGGAATCTTTTCGTCTTAGTATTTATTTCAAATTAGTTTTGAGCCAGCCTTCAAGCAACGTGGACGTGTTAACTGAGTAAAATTGCCGGAAACTTGTCTCAAAACTTTAAACGCGTTTTTCTCAAAACTACTTTTTTCGAGTTGGCGTGCACGATATCTCAAGTTCTAATGAACCGATTTATTTGAAATTTGGTGTGAATGTTCTTTATACATTCCTCTATCGCCTCAAGCACGCTCAGATCAAAATTTTTAATTTTACTATTTTTAAAAAAAAATCGGAATTGTCAAAAAAACATGCAAAACAATTTTTTTTTCAAACGGCCGCCATTTTATGGAAAAGGTTCGGGCTATAGGGGCATCTATACTAATTAAGAATCCGTTCGGCTTTTTTGTTTCAGTTGACCAGAAGGGTTGAAATCATGCACGCCAGGACACCCTTTTTTTGACCCCCCACTTTGCCAGCTCATAACTTTGTCAATTTTGAGTCTTTTTTAATTTTTTCTCCGATTTTTGAAGGGCTGTAGTCTAGTTTTTGGTAGTGTAGTTTAGTTTTCGGATCTGTAGGCCAAAATTTTTTAGAAGCCACGGCTTTAACGCAATTCGAAGAAATAGCGCGAAATAACATTTTTCCAAACTTCTAGCCTTCTTTTTCTCGCTCCACTGGCTCGTAAAAATTTTTTTCGGCAAAACGACCAGATAGCCTGTTTATTCAGCTTCAATTTTCTCTTTTTAATTGTTTGCTACGTCCATTTGTCGCGGATATATCCGAAATTCAACGAATAAATTAATAATAAAAAAAATATTGATAATTAGGTAAAAAATAGTGCAATTTGAGTGCACTAGTTTTGGATCAAATCGGTTTGTGGGAACATAACCAAAAAAATTCATAAACGTGTGAAAAAACGTTTTTTTTTTTTTTCACTTTTTAAGTACCAAAAAAAATTATTTCCGAAAAACAAAAAATAGCCCGTTATAGTGTTTAAAAAGACGAGGAAAACCAGTTTTTAAAAATTAAAATCGGTTCACAACTTTTTGGAAAAAATAAAATAAAAACCTTCGAAAATTGCCCTTTTTTACTATCTAATTACTCGGCCTACGAAAGTCGTAGGGACTTCCGCGAGTGACCAAATTGTAGCTCTTTTCGGCGGCTACTTACAGTAAACTTTTATCAAAAAAATATTCATAACTTTTGGCGCAATTCGAAAAAATGTAAAAAAGGTGTTTTCGAAAAAATGGCCCGGCAATTGTCAATAACAGTTCTACGGTAATTTTTAAAAGTGCGTTCGGTTCGTGAAGAGGTGCTCTACAATTATACAATGGACGAAGTTTGTCAAATTTGAGGAAGTATCTCAAAAACGACATTGAAAACCGGGCTGTTTTACGTTTCGGGCGCTCGAGCGAAGGGGAAAGGCCGCATGGTGGGGGAACTCTCGACTGTTTTCGTGCGCTCGAATTGAGAGAGTTCCCCCACCATGCGGCCTTTCCCCCTTCGCTCGAGTGCCCGAGCGCCCGAAACGCAAAAATTGATTTTCTTCGTCTTTTTAGCGCTATAACGCGCTATTTTTTGTTTTTCTGAAATAATTTTTTTGGTACTTAAAAAAGTGAAAAAAAAACAGTTTTTCACACGTTTATGATTTTTTTGATCTAAAACTAGTGCACTCGAATTGCACAATTTTTTACCTAATTATCAAATTTTCCATATCTAAAAATCTTTCCTAGGCTAATACTAGGTACATCCGATCTAATATTGTTTTGACCCATTTTTTAGCAATGTTAATAAATTATATGAAATAACTTGAAAACCGTACATTTTAGGGATAGGGAATGCCAGTGTGTATTGCGAACAAAAATGTATGTAAAGAGAAGAAAAAAATGGAGCAAACAAAACAATAAAATCCCGTATGTTCCATTTAAATTAAGCGACTTAATGAAGGACAAAGTTTTTCAAGTTTGTCCCTCTATTTTGAGGACCCTGTATATTTTGGTATTTATACAGTATAATTAAAAGGTAAAATAAAAATAATTTTACACAGTATAAAAAAATAAAACGAAATATAGAGCTCTATCTGTCGTAATTATGTGGTAAAAAAATCGACCGTTATTATTTAATCACAGTGAAAGATAATAAAGAAAAGTAATTTTTTTCAAGCAATATCATTTTTTTCCTTAAAATTGATATATCTCGAAAACCGTTAATTTTAGAGATATTGGTTATTACAGTGACTTTAAATTAATGAGCAAAAACCAAATATGGCATAAAAAATCTAGCTCCCGTTTAAAATAACGAATTTACTGCTTACTTCCGTTATAAACGGAAGTGCCAGAAAGTCTCTGTATGTTAATTATTATTGCTTGTGCGTATGTTGTCGAGGTATTTTATTTTCATTTTCACCCAAACAAAACTGATACTTTGCATAAATTAAAAACCGATGCACGTCACTGATGACGTCATTAAATGTGTGCAGTGATATCACCACTCAAGTATATTCAAATAAAAACTATAGTGGAATGTTTTATTGAATTTTAAATTTCGCGCTTGATATTCGTTGTTATGCAGTTGGCAGCAGATCCGAAATTGGCGTGTTGTGTTACTTGACATCTGTTGACAATTTGAAATTATCTAAACCTTACATTAGTATAATGGTCTGCATATTTTTTGAGCTTCAAACTTTTATCTTGCATTGAAAAACTGTTATTTTCAGAATAATTAAAGTGTTATAGTTGTCAGACTTTCGTTTGCGAAATGCCAAAACAGTTAAACAGCTGCTGCCAATAGTTAGTGGCATCTTTGATAAGTTATTTTGAACAAGAACAAGACAATAATGGTCTGTTGATATCCTGAATAGATGTTAGAAAGGTAATTTAAATATTAATTAAAACCACAATACAATATATTGTTTTAACGTGTAGCGGCATCCCTCAACTTGAATGTTTCTAAGGTTAATTCTACTTCATAAAAAAAACAAAAAATGAACTTTTAAAATAACCTAAAAAACGTAATCCTACGCAGGGGGTTACAAATACTATAGCATTGAATACAAGTACTATTCGTAACGTTTATACAAATTGATATTTATGTACAAAAACTACACTGCACCATTTGTAACAGAATGGTTTGTGAGAAAATCATTATTATTTTATATATTTTTTCAAAAATTTCAAAACTTCCGTGTGCCTTTTTCTACTTCAACTTTTACTCCCATTAAAAAAAAAAAAACATCTCTACTAACTTTCACTATCATTTTTTCCTGCCCTTTCTACATATTTATGCATCAACCAATGTCTTTTAAAATACTTAAATTATATAAAGGGTGGGCCATCTATTGGTTTCTTTTTAAACTGAGTGTTATTTCTACATTGTCGACACTGACGTGCTTGACATTTTACATATATGTGGTGTCTAACCTCCGCTGTAAGAAATGGATCGTTTTACGTTTGAACAATGTTGGGGAATATTGAAAAATTATTTCCAAAGTGAATGCTGTGTTGCAGAAACAGTGAGAAAATTGAGAACAATTTTTGGTCGAAATGAAGCTCCGTCAGCGCCTGGTGTAAGAAAGTTCTTAAGGAAAGTTCGTGAAACTGGCATGCTTATGGATAACAGAAGTCATCCACGTGCTCGTCCGGTGCGCACAGCTGAAAAAATTACTGCTGTTGCCCAAAGTGTGCGTGAAAACCCAAAAACCTCAACTCGTCACAAAGCACAACAACTTAATGTCAGTCGCACTTCTCTGAGGAGAATATTGCATAAAGACCTCGGATTATTTGCTTACAAATTACAACTTACTCAAGAGGTAAAGGAAAATGACCATCCACTTCGTTATCGCTTCTCCGTGTGGGATTTAAATGAGTTTGAAAATTTACACCGATTTTAATCGAAAAATTATTTTTTCGGACGAAGCTCATTTTCATCTTGGAGGACATGTTAATAAACAGAACTGTATGATTTGGGGTTCCGAAAATTCACACGTAGTCATAGAAAAGCCAATGCATCCTGCAAGAGTGACTGTTTGGTGTGGGTTTTGGAGTCGTGGCATCATTGGTCCATACTTCTTTCAAAATGAAGATTGTTACAGCGTTACAGTAAATGGAATGCGTTACAGAGACATGTTAACTGATTTTTTTGTGACCGCGATTGGACGATTTCGACTTGGACGAGCTTTGGTTCCAGCAGGATGAAGCAACGTGTCACACAAGCAGTGAAACAATCGATCTTTTGCACACTAAATTCGGTGTTATCAGCCGTTTTGGAGACATTAATTGGCCATCGCTCAGCTGCGATTTAACACCGTTGGACTATTTTTTATGAGGACATGTTATGGACTGTTGTTACTCCAACGATCCACAAACAATTGACGCACTGAAGGAAAACATCAATAGAGTTATTCGTACAATACAGCCAAAAACAATCGAAAATGTACTGCAAAATTGGGTGAAAAGAATGAACTACTGCCAAGCCAGCCGCGGCGGCCATTTAACTGACATTGTTTTTCATAAATAACGCGAAGGCATACATTCTTGAATAAATCGACAATCATTTGAAAATATTCAACGATGTAGTTTTAATAGCAATTTTAAAAAGAAACCATCTGATGGCCCACCTTATATATTTAAATTACAATAATATTTATCAGCATCAGTGTGCTCTAAAACTCAAACACGTGTTTGATGACGTGCGTCGGTTTTTATATTATATGAAGTATATGTTACTTAGAAAGTAACTTTCTAAGTAACTTAGTTTCTAACATAAGTTTTTCGATTTGTTACAAAATATTTTTGTTTCAAAAAGTTATGGCCATTTTAATTTTGGGAAACAAAATGTTCCTATAAAATTAAAATTAAAATGGCCATAACTTTTTGAAAAAAAAATATTTTGCAACAAATCGAAAAACGCCTCCTTATATTTGTTTCTAGATTATGAAAAAAAAAATATATTGCAAATATCCCACAGAGCGTTACTGAGAACCCAGGGAGTGCTCCAGTGTTTTTGAAAATTTTTTCGCAGATTTTGCTGACGGTTTTTTCACTATAAATCCTTTCTGTAAGAGGTGTATAGTCATCACCTAAAAAGTGAAGTGGGTCCCATGCGTCGTTTTCAAGATATGGCTAACTGAAATATCACCCACCGCCACTGGACTGCCTTACATTTTGACCCAAAAAGTCGTTGAAATTGAATAAATTGAGTAAAAAAAATCACAAAATTCTGGTTCTTGCAGTGTGCACAAAAATAAAAACGAATTCGCAAAGAGTACATTCGTTGTAACTCTGGTTATTTCAGTTAAACGATAGTTAACCAAAGCCATTAAGGTTTTACGTGGAGCGAAGTGCAAACGGAAAGCATAAAGATTCGAGTAAATCGTTGGGGAGTTTCCTCATTATCTATTCTATTTCGGTTAATATTACTTCAGTAAACTCGAACTGAGATTAAATGTTGGGTAAAAGAAACACGGCTATTGTTATAAAGCCACGTTAAATTACAGTGGCGGTTTTGTTAAAATGTTATAAACATGAAAATATGTACGGTCTGTCGAAATCCCAGCACGGATATTTCGATATACCGGATGGCTCAGGAGGTCGGGTCAAGCTTTTACCTTGAAAACGAATTAACGGTTTTTATTGAAATTTGGGGAATGTATACTAGAATTCATTTCCAACCAAATTAAGTAAAGACCCAAGATGGCTGACTTCCGGTTTCGCAGAAAATGTCACAAATTCCAGTTTTTCAAAAAAGGAAACCCTTGTGTATTTTTGCACATTTGGATTCTACGCGTCAGAAAACATACAACTCAAGAGTATTAACCTTTTGGAGCGCCGGGATTTTTGGCACTTTTTTTGCCTTAAAAAATCCTAGTGATTTATTCCTCCTTTGTACATTCAACCCCCATGCAGTACCAACTTCAAATAGCGTCTTATATAAGACGTTTCGGCAGCTAACGATCCGGAAAATTTTTAATTTTTTAAAATTCCAAGTAAATGCTTCTATGGGGTTTTCGAGGATGAGGAATGCGATGATGATAGTAATTTTTGCGTTACCCTTCAAAAAACACCCCTTTCTGATTAGAAACTACCCATTTGATCATTTTTCTCGGTCTCTGCCGTAAGTATCTACGATATTACTTTGTAATAAGTTTTTTGAGAGTAGAAAATTCTCCAAAATCAGGAAAGATGAATTTTGTTTACAACCATAAAGTATATAATACTCCACCCTTTTCAGGGGAGATTACGTATTGCTCCTTTTTTCTCTCACTGGGTAAGAAAATTATTTTATCAAATTTTAAACCACGTTCACTATAAAATATTTATTGGCCATTCAAGGGTCAGTCAATAATTCAATTGAACTAAAAAAAAAATTCTGAATAGATAATTTACAAGAATAGGTTGGAAAAAACATAGTAGACTGTCACTAGCCAATCCGAAGCGTAAACACATTTTCCCTCCGTCGATTCAAAATCGGACTGGTTTTTATGGTGATGTTGGAATCATTTTGCCGTTCAGTGTGTGACTGATTGATGGTCTCTCCTTCAGTATTATCCGAAGCCAACGACGAGGACGTAGAGAGACTTTGTGGCTCCATCTTTTTTTCGTTTTTTACTATTTTTTAGAGCTTTTAATATTTTTTTTTTTTTTTGTTTTTAGTATTTCGTTTATTTTTTAGAATCATTAAATTATATTTTTACTCAAAACTCGATCTTACATTGATATCAGAATCGGGGGTACTTTTTTAGGGGGTGCAAACCCCCAAAGCCTTTTTTTTTTCGTGATCAACGACCTCCAAAAAGCAGACTAGTAAGTTTCGTTGCAATTTAAGAATGTTTGTATAGCTTATGGAGAGCGTCTTATATGTATAAGATTTTCCGGCGCTCCAAAGGTTAAAAAAGCACCGCTTCAAAAGCACTCTCACAGATGGCACTCTCACAGAACTCACCTTTTAAAAAGCACGTTTATATGGAAATATTTTATACTTGTAACGAGGTTGACTGCTTATACATCTAAAAAAAAGTATTTATTTTAGTCAATTTGGAGGTTATGTCTTAATACTCAGCATATGAAAAAATTGCCCAAGACGTTTTCAGCACACCAACAAACATATGGCATGGAATCTGACATTTCTATTACAAATCTTTTTTTTTTTTATTGTGTACGTTTAATTTTTTAATTTATGTAATGTCACATTTTGGTCATGGAACAATTCTGATTTCAAAATCATGTTCAGTATACAAAAAAAAAATGGAATGTTTAATGTCTTTCTGCTACAAAACTTTTTGTTTTTTTATGCTGCTTTATTTTTACATGCTTTTGAGGTTATATTTCCTTAATTTACGCAAAATCCAGACGTGATAGAGGGAAATGAACAACGGATTCTTTTTCCGTGACCAAAAATACGTGTAAGACACCTAATCTTGTTTGCGTAAAAACAAAAACAAAAATTGTGGTCCTGTGTTATAAATCTCTTTTAGATAATTTAATTCTCTTTAATTTGTCCCGTTATTGAGCCCTGTACGATGATTTTTCGCTGAGTTATCGCCTTTCAAAGCAAAAAAAGTCATTGTTGACTTTGATAATCAATTACTCGGGAAATAATGAACGTACAAAAAAATTCAAGTAGGGTTTTGAAAACTGAAAAGTATCCTTTATAAGTAGTAGTGATTGTTTTTTTTTTCTAAAAAAAAATGTTGACTGAAAAAGCGGTAAAAAAGTGCATAATTATGGATATTTGGATAACCTGGCATAACTTTGCAAATAATGGATAGACTAAGGATATTTACTGCAACTTTTCAACCTTACAAAGAAACCCTGATAGTTTCAAAGCGCTGCGGTTTTTCTTTCATAGGGCTCGGAATGATTGAAATTGTCGTTTGTGCTAAAAAATCAATGTAAGGATCGATTTTTCACTTTTTGTTCATTTTTTTAAGTTAAAAAGGATTTTTTATAGTAATAATCCATTTGCATTGTCAAACCTTAGTTGGTTTTCGAGTTATAAACTTGGTCCGGCGTCCTGAGCCATCCGGTATACTGATTTGAATAAAAACCGCATTACCCAGTATTTGTTAATGAATTTATTTGAAATATTCACAAAAGATGTACTTCAAAATAGCAAAGAAATGGTTAGTTTCAAAAAAATATTGAATGTTATCTTGGTATTTGTTGATAATAATTGTTGACAATTTAAGCCTAATCCGATTTTAATAAATAAATATTTTTTTTATTGCAAAAAAAACAGCTAAAAACCGCGAATTTTTCAATTGCTTATATCTTTGAAAAATATATAATATTTTTTCATGAAACTTGGTGAATGTATAGTCCTCGATAACTAGAATAAGGTGATATTTTGAACATTGCAAAATTCCTGATAGTTTTTGCAAAAAAATCGCATTTTTCGCAAAAAATATTTTTTTTTAAACTCCAATAATTCATACACAAATGCACTTAGAGAGTTCAGTTAGGGCTTAAAATTTTCTTCAAGACTTGTACGTTTGGAAATATTTAAAAAAATACAAGAATAAATGCGAATCGTAATATGATTGTTCAATATGCTAAAAATTTAACACGTCGTTAAAAAAATAGAATTATTTTTTTTTACCGAAAAATGTAATTTTTTCAAAAAGTTTAAATGATATCAAAGAAATATGCACGCCCATGGAATCATAAAGTTGCACTGCTATTTTTTTCCACAGGTGTTATTATCATTCAAACGATCTACCAAAAATGTAATTTTTTTAAAAACTTTAAATTTATCCCAAAAAAAAAAAAAAAAAAAAAAAACCCCAAAAAAAAAACCCATTTAAAAAAAAAAAAATTACCCTGCGACCTTCTGGAGCGGAGAGATTTTTTTGCCGAAAAATCGGCACTGCCTCATTTGTTAACATTAAGGGCTGAAATTTGCACAGATCGGAGTTAAATACTTTTACTTTCATATAAATGTTATTTTATGGAAGTCAATGTCATTTCCTGATCTCTAGACCACATGGTATTGGCCCCTATACAAAATGCCGTATAAAAAATGCTGTATAGAAAAAAGTCTTGAAGAAACTTTTAAGCCCTAACTGAACTCTCTAAGTGCATTTGTGTATGAATTATTGGAGTTTAAAAAAAAGGATTGGATTTTTTTGCAAAAAATGTGATTTTTTGCAAAAACTATCAGGAATTTTGCAATGTTCAAAATACCAGCTTATTCTACTTATCGAGGACTATACATTCCCCAAGTTTCATGAAAAAATATTATATATTTTTCAATGATATAAGCAATTGAAACAATCGCGATTTTTAGCTTTTTTTTTTGCAATAAAAAATATTTATTTATTTATTAAAGTCGGATTGGGATTAAATTGTTTGTTTTAATAAGTTCTACAACTTTTAACTTGTAGGACGCATAGTTTTTTTTTAAAACGAAAAAAAAGGGTTTTTAGCCAACTTTGGACGCCATTTTGAATATGACGCGGCGAATTTCAGCTCGGGAAAATTAGTTTATTCAATACTACGGAATTTTTCCGATTTTTTATGTATATTTTCGTGCTGTCCCTAATTTTGGCACGTAAAAATGTAATGGGCTTGGCTTATATAATCAGGGCAATGTATCATTTGCCGTTATTTATAACTAGAGTTCGTGCGAGCGCGAAGTGTAACAGGACCGTAGTCAGTTAACGAATGAAAATATTAATATGTTTACATAAATTATGTAGCAACATAGTACTATTTTAACCAAATAGTACGGTTAAGTCAAGAATAAAATACCTATATAAATTAAGATAACACGTAACAATGGCAACACTTACCCGACAAACGTCGGTGTTGAGACAAGGTTCCCCGTTTCGTGATCAGTTTTATCCAGAACCTTAGAAGCTAGTAGGTGGATGTCACTAGCAGTGTCACTTTTTAACGCACCAATTAAAAAAATTAGCTACTGAACGCCCGCAAGCATCGGTAGCTTCGTCTATAATAAAATACACGAAATTGTCTGCATTGTCTTCGCGTATTGACGTCACTACATTGTTGTAAATCCGATCGACATATGCAAGTTTTAACGTACTTTCGTGAGGAATTTTTCGGTTCATATATTTTTCTAAAAACGTACGTAACTTGGGGTTCTCTACTTTGTTTAATGGAATATTGCTTGCAACAAAGGCTTCTGTAAGTTCATAGAAAAATACGGAGTCGTCGGCGCTGGACGAGGCATGGCTTTTCAGATGTCTTGTTACATTAGTTTTATCTGAAGAATTTATAATGCGTTACACACAGTACAAAAAAAGTAATTTCCTTGAATACTTATGTCCTTAAAACCCCCGGGATCAATGTCAAACCACGTTTGAAATACTTCCCGTCTATTTCTTTTCACCTTTGGCATGGTACCTCACTTTATTCATTTCTCTCCTCAACTAATAATTATTAATATTTATAAAGCTATTTAAACACACGGCGAATACAACACACGGCGAATACGTAAAAACGAAACGTATCAACGCGATGCAATACCGGCGTCTGTCTATCACAGCGTGCCATAAATAACTAAAATTGCTAGCGGAGTTTTCGTAATGCAAGTCAGCTGTGGGCTGTGAAGGCCAACGAGTCAAGGGCAGGACATGCACAGTGTCGGCCCTGTGACATTCGCGCTTGGTAATAAGTAATAATATTTAATAATGTACTATGATGCAACATAGTTTCTGTGAACATATTAACATTTTCATTCGTAAACTGACTACGGTCCTGTTACACTCCGCGCTCGCACGAACTCTATTTATAACACCGCTGTTAACAGCTTCAGCCAATTGGAAACTGGGATTATTTAAAAAGGGTAATCCTGATCTGATTAGAATTATAACACCACTGTTATAAATAACGTCAAATGATACATCATAGTCCTGAATATGAATACAACGACTGGAGAGTTATACTATTTCTAATGTGAATGTGAAGACATAAAAAAAGCAAGGTTGTCAGATATATTTTCTAAAATTGCTAAACTCACTATACAATTATACTTCATACTTCAGTGAACTGTTAGTTCGTGACGTTCTTAGAAAGCTATTTTGGAATTATTAAAAAAATAATACAGAGATATAAATGTATTAGTTAGCATTAATATAAGGCGTTTAAAATTGCTGGAAAAAAATAATTATAAATTAAAACAACTTTATGTATATTATAACTTCAGAAAATTTTGAAGAGCCGGCAACGCCTGGATATCGCTGGCCCGTGTTAACACCGGCTCCATTAAGCACAATAATCCATTAGATTATTGTGCTTCGTATCGAATAGGTTCGTTAAATACTTATTCGGTCCTCTGTGTCATAAAATGTTTTACGACGTCGTTAAAATGATTTACGACTTTAGAAATTCCATGTGTTTAAGGCGCCAGTGACGTGTATTTCAGCTAGGTTTATGAAAATGAAAAAAATTATTTCACAATTTTCGAATTTATAAAAGATATATGCACACCATTGGGCGGCATTAACCCTCAAAGGAATTAAAAATAATATCTCCTCACATCGGGTTTAGAAAGGCTATAACTTACCGACGGGGAGATGCAGCTCTTCGGCGAGTTGGGCACCAGCTGCGTCTCGTCCTGGGCGAGGGGGGCGAGCGGGGCGAGCGGCGGCGGCGGCGGCGGCGCCAGCGGCGAGTTCTGCTGGAAGCGTTCCTCGGACGCGCCCAGCTCGATCAGCTTGCGCTGGGAGGCGGGCGAGCCGGCGCCGGCGGCGGGCGGGTCCTCGTTCGCCGGCAGGCACGGCAACGTCGAGGAATTGCTACGGCGGTGCCGGTTCGGGAAATGATCGAAATTTCGATAGCACCCGGTGCCGGTTTGCGCCGGGTTCCGGCCACCGATGGACTCTCCTTCGGTGCTGTTGCCGTCCGCGTGCGACATATTGTGGCCTGCGTCGAGACAGTGGTCGTCAGCAAGCGGGCTAACGCTCACCCGCGAACGCTCATCAACTCATCATCACATCGTTCACAGCGCAATGCGCGCAATGCGCGCCCTTGGCGTGACGCTTACACTTAAGTAACGGAGGAAAGCAAAAATCGAAAACACAGTCGGGTGCTCTAAATGTAAACAATAAGAATAAGTAACTGAACGCAAGCGTGCGCGGCATGCTCCCTCGGCAAGGTTTAACTGTTTTAACTGTATTACGAATTTCTGCGATTGTCTTCGTTTCCACCAATCAGGGCGCATTTATCACCTGGAGAGAAGACATCGTCTTAACATCATCGGTGCAAACCAAGACACGCGAGATAAGACAACACCGTCGGCCAAGAGTATCCGGACGCGCTGGATTTTTACTAAGGCTCGTGGGATCAAGTTTGGCAGACGAGTAGAGCCTAATACTGATGTGTGTGCTGGAACCTTCGGCGTAGAAACAAAAACCGAACGTTTTCCACGAAACACCGAACTGCTATACTTTTCTCGACCGCGTTTAGCCAACTAAGTTGGCATCTTCAGGAGTAGATTAAAACTGAATTCTAACCTACACACTTGCACTATTTATACTTGATTTGTTGCCACGATTCACTGTCTTTGTTTATCAGAGCAAACAACAGTGGATTGGTGGAGTATCGGACCATTGTCCTTATCCATACTACTGTTGCACTTAATGATTTCTAAACTTTCAAAAGCATCCAACTGTCTACTGCTTGTTACATTTCTGATTAATTATAGACATAAATAAATAGACATAAATAAATTATTTATGTCTATTCTATGGTTGTTGTCAAAAGCGTGTTGGGCAACACAAGATTTTTCCGTTCTGCCATATTTCAAATGGGCCATGTGTTCTTTAAATCTAGTCAAAATAGATCTTTTTGTATGCCCAATATACTTTTGATCACAGTCTTTACAACTTATTTCGTATATTCCTGACTTTTCGTTATTGTTGATTTTGTCTTTGGGGTTAACGAACGAGTTCAAAAATGTACCTAGTGCACAAACAAGTTTTTCAGTTAAAAATTCTAGTGAGTTCATTGACAATATCAAAAATATCCAATTGCAAGAAGGTGAAATTTTGGTCTCGTTTGATGTATGCTCATTGTTTCCAAGTGTCCCAATCCCGCAGACTTTGGACTACCTCAGGGAATTACTCGAATTAAATGGTTTAGATAATAAAATTATTAAGGAATACATTCGGCTTACTAGTATTTGTATGAATCAAATTTTTTTTTCAGTATAATGGTGAATATTTTCAACAACATGAGGGAACGGCAATGGGTAACTCCTTGTCACCTTTCATTGCAAATCTTTTTTATGAGTAAATTTGAGAGAGAAGCAAAAGATAAATACGAGTATTTCCCAAGAGTTTGGTTCAGGTATGCGGACGATATCTTCGCGTGTTTGATACAAAAGCAATTAGTTTAGATAATTTTGTTGCTACATTAAATAACACAATGAACAGCTACCATTTTTAGATGTATTAGTTATTAGAAATAGTGAAAATAAGTTAGAGTTTGATGTATATAGGAAAGAAACCGCGACTCTTAGATATATTCTCAACAATTCACACCACCCTTTTCAACACAAAATGGCAAGTTTTAATTTTCTAATTCACCGTTTGTTAAATTTCTCCCTCAGTAAAGAGAGGTTTGAACATGAGAAAAATTAATTAAGAATATAGCTAAGAATAAAGGTTACTCAGTCCATTTAATTGATAAGTTAATATAGAAGTATAAATTTAAGACAACCCAGTACAATCCTACGACTTTTCGTAGAGATACTGACAATTCGAAATTTGTTTCGTTACCATATGAACCTAATTATCAATCGCGGACTAGATAATTTTTTTAAAAATATTAATATCAATTCGGTTTATAATTATAAAAATAAACAGACGCTTTTGGGTAACCCCAAAAGACAAAATCGACAATTACGAAAAGTCAGGAATATACGAAATAAGTTGTAAAGACTGTGATCAAAAGTATATTGGGCATACAAAAAGATCTATTTTGACTAGATTTAAAGAACACATGGCCCATTTGAAATATGGCAGAACGGAAAAATCTTGTGTTGCCCAACACGCTTTTGACAACAACCATAGAATAGACATAAATAATTTAAAATTAATTAGAAATGTAACAAGCAGTAGACAGTTGAATGCTTTTGAAAGTTTAGAAATCATTAATGTAACAGTAGTATGAATAAGGACAATGGTCCGATACCCACCAGTCCACTGTTTGCTCTGATAAATAAAGACAGATGTTACGGTTCCACTGAACCGTATACGGTTCACTAACCGCGGCAACAAATCAAGTATAAATAGTGCAAGTGTGTAGGTTAGAATTTAGTTTTTAATCTTCTCCTAAAGACGCCAACTTAGTTGGCGAAACGCGCGTCGAGAAAAGTATAGTAGTTCGGTGTTTCGTGGAAAACGTTTTTTTTTTAGAGCCTAATAGTCCGATTAATGCACTCCTTTACCTTGCAAAAAGCTAAAAATAAACGAAAATCTCGACATAGATAGGGGTGACTGGAGTAGTGACCACGCAGGAAGAATGGCCACTTTCGTGGTAATTTTTATTTAAAGGGTGTCCCAAAATTTATGCAAGATTTGAATTAAATAGAAAACACTTTTTTTTTTATTGTATTTTTTTTATTGAAACATAAAGTACACAGGACAGGGTTACGTATGGAAGAGCACATCGGGGAAATGACCTCCACGGCTTTGCTGGCAATACGCGCTCTTTTGTCGAGTACTTTGCATAAATGTGGCTGAATTTCGTTGATGCAACGTTGAAGATAAATCAATATTCCGACCATATTTTATACGAAATTTGCGAATTGTAGCAGCCAAACTTTCATTATTTTTGAAATGATGTTCAACAATGAAAACGAGTTGTTGTTTCGTGTAATGTTCCATTTTTACTAACCCTAAACTCTCAGCTGTCAAATTGTTTTTTTTTTTTTTTTTTTTTTTTGGTTGCCAATAGAACCGCACAAATAGCGGCAAATTTTTCGTGAATTATGGGTCACCCTTTACAAATCCACTTTGGGTAGTCAAAGCCGTTAATAAATTGAAAAAAGCATACCGTTTCTGTATAGAAATGAATGATGGCCATTTTCAGCATCTCAAGAAATTCGAATAACAATATGTATTTTTTTTTATTTTGTTGCATATTATTCAACAAATGTTATTCTTTTCAAAATACTTGCCTCAACTATGTATTTTTTAGAGTTTCACAGATAAAATTGATCCATCTAATAAGTGCAGGATTAAAACGAAAGAAAATTATTTTTTTATTTACTTAGATTTTGTGATAAACTAGCAACAAAAATTAAAGGATATTAAAAAAATTCCAAATTTTTGGGTGATTTTCAACAAGGGATAACTCGGAGAAAAATGATCGTACACAAATTAAAAAAAAAGAGGAAAGTGTAGCCTCAAGTGTCTAGTTTTCAGATCTGAACTTTCTAAAAATTTTTAGCGGGAGAGGTTCTCAAGTAATCATCCGAAAACTAACAAAAAAAATTTTTCCAAATTTTTGCTCGTCTTTAAAATGGTCTGTGGACTTCAAAAAATGTTTTTTTTCATCATGCGACCATAAAGCTCTTTTAGACAATTTAATCAGCTTTAATTTGACCTCTTAATGAGCTCCGTACGATGATTTGCCGCGGAGTTATCATCGATCAAAGCAAAAAAAGTCCTTTTCAACTTTGACAATCAATTAATCGGGAACTAATGATCGTACAGAAAATGGAGGTAGGGTTTTGGAAATTGCAAAACATTCTCTATAAGACATAATCGGGGGCGATTGATAAAAAAAATTTAAGCGATCATGTTGGCTGAAAAAAGTTAAAAATTTGCGAATTTAAAGATATTTGGGAAATTTGGTATAACTTTGGATATAGTGGATGAACGAAGGAAATCGTCGGTCATTTTTTAACCTCAAAGTGTCCCCAAAAAACCCTCAAAATTTCAAAGCGCTGCAATTTTTTTTTCTTAGTGCCCCGAAGGTTTAAATTTATCGCTTCGGCCAAAAATCACCGTAACAAGCGATTTTTTTATTTTTTATGCATTTTTTCAACTTCAATATGATTTTTTTGGCGACAATCCATATTTATTACAACGAGTATTAATGTTTTTTTGAAATGTTTTTTCAAAACAGTTTTTTTTTTCGATTTTTTCCAACAATTAATGTTCTTGAGCAAAAAAAATATGGATTGTCGCCAAAAAAATCATATTGAAGTTGAAAAAAATGCATAGAAATGGAAAAATTGCTTGTCACGGTGATTTTTGGCCGAAACGATAAATTTAAACCTTCGGGGCACTAAGAAAAAAAATCGCAGCGCTTTGCAACTTTGAGGGTTTTTTGGGGACACTTTGAGGTTAAAAAATTACCGACGATTTCCTTCGTTCATCCACTATACCAAAGTTATACCAAATTTCCCAAATATCTTTAAATTCGCAAATTTTTAACTTTTTTCAGCCAACATGATCGCTTAAATTTTTTTTTATCAATCGCCCCCGATTGTGTCTTATAGAGAATGTTTTGCAGTTTCCAAAACCCTACCTCCATTTTCTGTACGATCATTAGTTCCCGAGTAATTGATTGTCAAAGTTGAAAAGGACTTTTTTGCTTTGATCGACGATAACTCCGCGGCAAATCATCGTACGGAGCTCGTTAAGAGGTCAAATTAAAGCTGATTAAATTGTCTAAAAAAAGCTTTATGGTCACATGATGAAAAAAACATTTTTTGAAGTCCACAGACCATTTTTAATGACGAGCAAAAATTTGGAATTTTTTTTTGCTAGTTTTCGGATGATTATGTGAGAACCGCTCCCGCTAAAAAAAATTTTAAAGTCCAGATCTGAAAACAAGACACTTGAGGCTACAACTTCCTTTTTTTATATTTTCTGTATGACCATTTTTCTCCGAGTTATCCCTTGTTGAAAATCACCCAAAAATTTGGAATTTTTTTAATATCCTTTAATTTTTGTTACTAGTGTATATCTGGTGAATTGCAAGTACATTCTTGAATCCATCGCCTACTACATGTAATATTGAAATAGGTGTTTTTTTTTTACTTGGATTTTTAAAATAAGTGTAATAGTATAATCAGGGAGATGAGCCCAATTAGTAAGTGATATAATATGCAGGGTGTTCTATAAGAAAATATACGTTTTTATTTACCACGCTTTTCTGCAACACCCTACATACATGAAAACTATATAATAAAATATTATATAGTTGTACAACTTCTGTATTTAACATTTGTTTGTATAGAAAACCAAATAAAGAAGTTAGTTAGAAGAGGGGTCCATTTATAGTGAAACACCCAGTACTATACAATAAGCGATTCGAAAAAAAAATGGAAACAATTTTTGATTTTATGTTTTTTACTATAACCAAAAAATTAAAAATATATATATATATATATATATATATATATATATATATATATATATCCTCGATTTTCTAATTACAGAAATTGGGGTGCCGAGAATATATTATTTTTACCCCAGGCCACCGAGATGTGGATTAATAAACTAACCAGTCTTAAATTTTTTAAAAGCAATAAACCAAAAAATCAAGAACTCTTCACTTTTTTTTCTAAATATAGGTCCCGCCGTTTGCAAAATAATCGCTCGTTGGATAGTACGTATTTTCAACTACCTAAATCCAAATTTTCGTTTAATTTTACCCTTTTGCAAGGTTTTGGATAAATATTGTCTTTATTTATCGGACTCTAATGTATATAATGAACAGAGATGTGCCCTTTTAGTAGCTTAACGTGAACATTTCCACTGAAAATCTAAGGGGTTATTAAGATACAGGGTGCCACTTTATTAAGGGGCCACATCGAAACTGCAGATTAGACGCAAAAAACGGACACCATTTTTTTTGTATCAGAATGCTGCAGAGAACGCCATCTAAAATCCATCTCAAAAAAACTCCCAATCACCAAATTTTGTAAAAAAAAATAGTTTTTTAAAGAAGTTATTTATGGAAATCGAAAATGAGATAACTTTTGGACTACTGTAAGTTTAGTTAAATCGTAATAGTTTTACAAAAATAATCTGTAGTTTAGTTGTAGTCCCTTAATAATGGTACACCCTGTATATTACTTAGCATAAATGGTGTCCCTGTATATTACATAGGTAAATAATAACAAAGTGCTACTTACAAATCATAAAATTAAGCAACAAATCGAACAAAAAACACGTTAAAAACAATGTAAGAATAGATAAGTAATAGCACAATAATCAGTTCCAAAATTTTCCGCTGTGGCGCTGGCTTCTTAACGTCTGATGCTGTACAAGCCCATGAAACTGGTGTACAGACGAGTCCAAACCGGAACAGGCAGTAGGTGCCGGTATTTACAGGACAAGACGTAATATACGAGGTGTGTAAATATACTGATGAGACTGGCAACGTTAAGTTTAAAAAGTGCGGTTTAAAAATTAGTAACATTAATTTTGAGCAGCGGTGTGCTATCAGGTTTTGCTACAGACTTGGACACAGCGCAACAGATACTTTTGCAAAACTTCAATACGCCTACGGAGATAGTGTTTTTTCAAGAGCCCAGGTTTTTCGGTGGTTTAAGGCATGCTCAGAAGGAAGAAAGTCGATTGAAGATGAACCAAGCAGCGGAAGGCCTTCATCATCAAGAATCGATGAAAATGTCGATAGAATACGGGATCTTGTGCGTTCAGATCGTCGGTTGACGACAAGAATGATCGGGGAAGAGTTAAATTTGAATCACAGCACAGCACAGAAAAATCGGCGCATAAATGGTTCCAAAAAACCTTTCGCAGGAACAAAAGGACATCAGGAGAGAAAATTGTCTCGATTTTTTGGAATCGATTGAAAATGAACCCCAGTTTATGGAACGTGTCATTACTGATGATGAGACTTGAGTTTTTGAGTACAACCCGGAAAGCATGCGCCAAAGTATGGAAAGGCACACACTTCAAGCTCTCCAAGACCCAAAAAAGCAAGAATGAGCAAGTCGAAGATCAAATGCATGCTGATTTGCTTTTTTGATAGCCAGGGAATTGTCCACAAAGAGTTTGTGCCTCCAGTGGCGGTGCGTGATATTTTAGTTAGCCATATCTTGAAAACGACGCATGGGACCCACTTCACTTTTAGGTGATGACTATACACCTCTTACAGAAAGGATTTATAGTGAAAAAATCGTCAGCAAAGTTTGCGAAAAAATTTTCAAAAACACTAGAGCACTCCCTGGGTTCTCAGTAACGTTCTGTGGGATATTTGCAGTATATTTTTTTTCATAATCTAGAAACAAATATAAGGAGACGTTTTTCGATTTGTTGCAAAATATTTTTTTTTTTCAAAAAAGTTATGGCCATTTTAATTTTAATTTTATAGGAACATTTTGTTTCCCAAAATTAAAATGGCCATAACTTTTTGAAACAAAAATATTTTGTAACAAATCGAAAAACGTCTCCTTATATTTGTTTCTAGATTATGAAAAAAAAATATACTGCAAATATTCCAAGCGTTACTGAGAACCCAGGGAGTGCTCCAGTGTTTTTGAAAATTTTTTCGCAAACTTTGCTGACGGTTTTTTCACTATAAATCCTTTCTGTAAGAGGTGTATAGTCATCACCTAAAAAAGTGAAGTGGATCCCATGCGTCGTTTTCGAGATATGGCTAACTGAAATGCACGCAGCGCCACTGCTCCAGGCCAAACAGTAAATCAGCACTTTTACAGAGAGGTTCTTGAAAAACTTCGAAAAAGGGTCATGCGTGTGAGACCAAACCTCAAGAACAACTGGATGTTGCATCACAACAATGCGCCTTATCATACAGCTCAGTAAACGAGTTTTTAGCCAGTAAATGTGGCTCCTCAGCCTCCTTATTCGCCTGACTTGAGTCCTTGTGACTTTCTTCTCTTCCCGAGATTGAAAAATCACCTCAAAGGACGTCATTTTGGAACCATAGAAAACATTCAAACGGCTGTAACCGTCTAGCTGAAGGCTATTCCAGTATATGAGTTCCAGCATTGCTATGAGGAATGGAAGAACCGTCTCCAGCGCTGTATGGCTTCCCAAGGAAGTTATTTTGAAGCAGACAATAATGAATTGTAATTCGATTCGAATAAAAAACACACTCATCTCATTACACACCTCGTATAAATACTGGGCCTTATCGTCTCGTTAGCTAATCGGCCTGTTAAGTCCAGGATTCGACAGATATTTGATAGTATTTCAAATTGAACTGGCCGCAGTCCAATACTATGGAAATAATAAGGCAGAAATCAGAACCAGTAAATTGTCGTCTTTTGCGTAAGCCAAGCACCGCTGAAAGCAATTAGCTCCCATGCAGATTACGCATCAAAATTAGTATGGCAGTGCGTTCCTGAAGATGGTATGGGACTGAAGACTGAAGGCGTCAAAACAGCTACTAGGAAACCAAAATATAGTGACTTTTTCTTGGGTACCAGGACGCAACGGATACAGGGTAACGAAAAAGTTGATAAACAAGCCAAACAAGGCGCCTCAAGCGTTCTAATAGGGTCAGAGCCTTTCAGTAGCGTGGCAAGACCATGCATAAAAACGCCAATACATATGTAAGTGGACATATGTAGTGACAAATGTAAATGTCACTGGAATGTTGGACAAACTTTCCTGGATAAAAACATGCGAAAACGAACGTCCACTTCACAGACCTATTGAGTCAAAATCGAAGGGTTGTCCGGGTTAAGTCTATTAACAGCACAGTGTGTCCAATTTTCGTCACTTTTTCAATTTCGTCCAATTTTCGTCACAGAATTTTCATAGCCCTTTTAGTTTTTGAGATACGGGGTGAAACTGAAAATTTGCATTTTCCGGACACGAAATGTTAAAACGGATTTCCATACAATTTTTTATGTAGAATCCAGTTGCACAGTCAGTTTTCTTAGGATAAAGCAAACATACGTTTGTTTTAATGGAACACCCTGTATATTTATATAAATATATGACTATTGGAAAGTTTTCGTAACAATAAGCTCACAAACTGCTAAGTTAAATGAAAAATACAATTTTGGTAAGTAGACCGCGGCGTTGCTAAAGAAAAAACTTTTTGTTTGGAGTTGTTAAATTTGTATTAGCTGTTTGTTGTATTTCAAAAAGTATTGTTAAAGAACACCTGTATGTTATTTTGCGTGTTAACGATGGCTGAAGGTATAGCTTACGAAAATTATGAAAAATAGGATATGTTAGTTTGCTTTATACAAAGCAACGAGAAGTCGCGTGAAGCTTACAAATTGTATTTCAACAGATATCCTGAAAGAAGACAGCGTTCTGTCGACATCTTTTACAGAATAAAAACAATTTGGAAGTAACCTTTATAAAACCCCAACCAAAATCCACCACGGATAATAGACCAAGGATAATCGCAAAACTGACGAGGTTAATTGGTCATTAATTGTTATCAGCAAACAAAAAATATGATCGTATAGAGAAAAAATTCTAAGAAAGATAGCGTTTTTTGCTACTTGAGTTTTATGGCGACATAACCAAAAAAATTCACAAAAAGTAAAAAAAAAAACGTTTTTTTGCAATTAATAAAAAAAAGCTTCAAGTCCTACACAAGAAAGTTACATCAGAAAGTTGTAGGTCTTAAAAATGTGCGTCGAATGAAATTTGGACGAAAATAATCGGTTCATAAACATTTGAGAAAAATGTCAAAAAAAAAACAACGTCAAAAAAATCGCGTTTTCATATTTTTGCTGTATAAATTCCAATTTTGTGTGAACTACAAGTATAGCGACAAGCGGAAAATGATCCTTTTTCAAAAATTTAAAAAAAGTTTTATTTTTTCGAGTTATAAGGATTTAAAAAAAAAAAGACGTTTTCAAAAATCAGCTTTTACAGAGGCAAAAATGATCGTACAGAAACGATCATTTTATTCACGAAGACTTGTACTTTCATGCTATTAAAAAACCAAATCGCTTTTATTTAATTTTTGCATAAAAAAATGCGTTGTAAAATTGTATCATTTGTTCGAACCGGTTTTTTTCGAATAACTTTTTTTAATTTTGGTTTTACATTTTTGGCCGTTGCATATTTGAAAACTGCAATTCAAAACACGCATTTTGAAAAAAATGACGGTCCTACGACATCAGGGAGCCCAGATATTTTTTTTAAGCCGAAGAAAAGATAATTTTGCGATCGCGATCGATTTGAAATCGTGTTTAGTTTTCGATGCACCCAAGAGGAGTGCCCCTCCACTCTGTCGCCGCGCGTACCGCACCCAACGCTGTACTTTCGCAAACAATTATGTCAACTTAATTTATGCGAAATGATTTGAAATATATTTTTTTAAGAAAGTAAAAGTCTGAGATCTATTTCGTGTAAAAATGGAGTCAATCGGACGTATACAGCGCTGTCAGGAATAAAAAAAAAATATCTCGGGACCCTCAGGTCGTAGGACCTTCATTTTTTTTAAATGCGTGTTTTGAATGCCACTTTTCAAATATGCAACGGCCAAAAATGTAAAACCAAAATTAAAAAGCTATTAAAAGAAAAAACCGGTTCGAAAAAATGATACAGTTTTACAACGCATTAATTAATTTGCAAAAATTAATTAAGCGATTTGGTTTTTTAATAGCATGAAAGTACAAGTCTTCGCGAATAAAATGAGCCCATAATCGTTTCTGTACGATCATTTTGCCTCTATAGAAACTGATTTTTGGAAAAGTCTTTTTTTTTAAATCGTTATAACTCGAAAAAAACAAAACTTTTTTAAATTTTTGAAAAAAAGGATCATTTTCCGCTTGTCTTGGGCTATATTTGTAGTTAACAAGAAGTATTTTCAAACATAATTGGAAATTATACAGCAAAAATACGAAAACGCGATTTTTGACGTCTTTTTTTTTTAATTTTTCTCAAATGTTTATGAACCGATTTTTTCGTTCAAATTTCATTCGACGCGCATTTTTAAGACCTGCAACTTTCTAATTTAATTTTCTTGTGTAGGACTTGAAGCTTTTTTTTATTTGCAAAAAACCGTTTTCTTGACTTTTGCGAATTTTTTGGTTATGTTCGCCATTAAAACTCGAGTAGCAAAAAACGTTATATTTCTTAGAATTCTCTTCTCTACACGACCATATTTTTTGTTTGCTGATAACAATTAGTGACCAATTAACATGGGGGCTTTCGCTCGTTGATTGAACTAATAAAACATTGTATGGAAGCCCGTATTTACATTTCCGATAAGATAAAAGACGAGTGAGTTAGAGGGGGTGTCCGAAAAGTGCAAATTTTCAGTTTCACCCCTGTATCTCATAAAATAAAAGGGCTCTGAAAATTTTGTTTACTGCATCTTTCGTTTCACAATAAAGTAGGAATGTACAAACCCCAACTCTCTATCTTTAACAACCGAGTTATCCCGCAAAAGCGACGAAAATTGGACACCCTGTACATACTACATGGACACACGAGTCTAACCGGTCTGGCTGTGGAGAAAACATGTAGCTTCTACTTGAAAGAAGAGGAAACCTCACGTGTTATATCATTGTGAAGGACTAACAAGACCGAGGTTTCAAATTCTAGGCAAGGAAAAGCCAAAAGTTAATAGGTACACAAGAAAGAGACCATAACGAGGGTGTGGAGTCCGATAAAAAGGACCAAGCCGATTAAGGTGCTATAAAAGCCGGCGGGAGTGCTACAATAGACCTTTAATAGGTCGCGATGGCTACAGGACTATCTCCAGTTCTTGTAATTCTAATATAAACTAAGTGCCAGTCTGTCGCACGGTTGTTATCACGATACCTCTAATAATAAGTGCGAATGAAGCCAAAATGTGTCCATTTTCTAGCCTTGATAGCATCTTATATCTACAATTTCTCCCCCTCTGCGCATTTCCTCCTTCACAGGGTGTCTAGATACTTTTGACCGACAGTGCGTTTTACACGTTACCGCCGATAAAGAAGGCCTGAGCGCTTACGAGCGACGTCACCACTCCCAGGTGAAACTACTCTGGCGATATACACAAGCGAATAAGCCGTTTAGGAGGTCTGAAATACAAATTATGTTATAGCGAGGTATAATTACATGCTGTACCTACAATATTTCCTCTTTTACAATCTAAATAGGAATTAACATGAATTTCGTAAAAAAAGATACGTGTCTATTATTTTCTGTCAAGAATATAAAGATATTAGTTGCATATTTAAGCGGTATCTCGTTTTTTTCAAACATGGGATCAGTTAATAAGGAACTGCAGATTGATGCAACAGTTCTTGGACGAGGCAATATAAATATATTAGCAAGTATTAAATCATTATAAATATGTGGACTCACAGTATACAGTGGACTGACAGTATAGGTATTGAAGCTACAATCAGATTATTATTAGAATATCGGTATATTTCTTCATAGACCAGGCGGTGTCTGTTTTGTGTTGGACTTTTTCCATATGATCCCCAATTTTTATTGAAATGCATCTGGAATATGATATTCCAGATGCAGATCCAGAAATGATAATTTCGATATGTGTCAGTTGAATAAGTTGTGGAACTTTTGTTATTGAAACAAAATGTAAAAAACATCTCTAAATATACGATTTTTTCCCATTTTTCTTGTATATAACTCGAGAACTATTTATTTTAGAGAAAAGCTGAAAAAAAAAACCGTTATTAAACTTTACGTAGGGTATGATAAGGTGGAAATTAATTAAAAATTAATTTTAAAAAGTTTTTTTTCGTGATTTTTTCTATCGTTTAAATTATGAGCCATTCAAAGAAAAACATCATCAAAGGCTATAGCCGGGTAAGGGGTCAAATCGGCCCTTGAACCAATCGAGGTTCTGGTTTGGCAGGTCTGAAGTATAAATAAAAAAGACTCCTTTAGCTAGATTTTCAGACCTCCAGGTCGTCCCTAGAAGCTCCTAACCTCAAAAGTGTGATTTTTCGTTTTTTTCTCGATACTGGGCGCAATTTTCAACGAAATGTTTTGAAAAAAATCACAGTTGCATGTTACAAAAAATTCTCAATTTCTTTTTTAATTTTTTTTATTCCAAATGGCGCTCAGAAAAAAATATTGAATATTTCAATCAATATTTACATTAGGACGCTTTACATTGGCCAACTTTTAAGGCCATTTTTTTTTTTTTTTTGTATTTATTGACGTTCTTTCACGTGGTGGTGCTTAAATTTAATTTTAGGTGAAACATCGAGAGATAATAATAAAAAAAACAACGTTTTTTTAGGCAGTTTTTTGCGTTTATTTGGCTTGGATTACATTTTATCGAAGAGTTACTATTTTTTCCGCTGAATCCCAAAAAATCCGAATCTAGAAAAAAACGAAAAATCACACTTTTGAGGTTAGGAGCTTCTAGAGACGACCTGGAAAATCTAGCTAAAGCTTTTTATTTATACTTTCGACCTGCCAAACTAGAACCTCGATTGGTTCAAGGGCCGATTTGACCCCTTACCCGGCTATAGCCCTTGGCTATGAACGAGAGAAGCTTGAAGTCAAACTTTTGACAAGTGGCTGTCGCAATTGTAAAATAAATAATGGAATTCATTTCTAATGAAGAACAGAGGCGTGTTTCGCTTTTATTTAAAATTTATTTTAGAGATAGCAGTAGAACCAATGGAAACGATATACGAGGTGTGTAAATTAAGTAAGTAATGAGACTGGCAACGTTGCGCCCGATCTAGCAACACTGAGAAGACATGACTTGGAAGGTAGGTTAACGTGTATTCATCTTAACAAGTTTGAACTTGTTAGAGTTATTTGTTTGTTCTTTGTGACTGTCTTCGTAAACCGGTTTTTTCTAGTGCTTTTTAAAAATGAGTGAATTAATTTTGAGCAACGGTGTGCTATCAGGTTGTGCTTCAGACTTGGACACAGCGCAACGGATACTTTTGCAAAACTTCAGCACGCCTACGGAGACAGTGTTTTTCTAAGCTTTTCAGTGGTTTAAGGCATTCTCAGAAGGAAAAGAGTCGATTGAAAATTAACCACGCAGCGGAAGGCTTCATCTTCGAGACCCTATGTAAATGTCGATAGAATGCGGGTTCTTGTGCGTTCAGATCGTCGGTTGATGACAAGAATGATCGGGGAAGAGTTAAATTTGGAACATGTCATTAATGGTGATGAGACTTGGGTGTTTGAGTACGACCCGGAAACCAAGCGCCATAGCATGGAATGGCACAGTTCAAACTCTCCAAGACCCCAAAAAGCAAAAATGAGCAAGTCAAAGATCAAATGCATGCTGATTTGATATCCAGCGAATTGTCCACAAAGACTCCAGCCTCTGTGCCTCCAGATCAAACAATAAATTAACACTTTTATGACACCTCGTATGACCGCCATTATTTATTTTGCAATTGTTACAGTCACTTGTTACAAGTTTGACATAACCGAAAAACTTCGACATGACCGTTACTTCCATCTCTCTCGTTCATAATCAGATCTGATTATCAACGAGAGATCTCTATATTACTGGTCATATAACTAGTAACATGTAACTGGTAAAATTAAAAGTATCATTTTTTATGACATTCAGAGGCATTTCAATAAAAATTAGGAATTATATGGAGGAAAAGCCCAAACTACCTCATTTGAAAACATATACCGCATGGCCTGTCAGACGATTATTAGTCTTAATTAATTCTTTTTAAACTTCACAAATGTATGATCAAACGCTGTTCGTTTCGGAATTTCCATTTTTATTATTTTAGTCAATTATATGCAAAGCGTGGTTTAATGTCTGATGGGAATTATTGGTCTCACTCAAGTTTAATTTATTTAATCATTCACATAACATTTATTCATTTCACTTAATAAGTCTGATTTCGTTTATGTTACCTGACGAGAATGGAGTCTTAAGTCTTGTTTTAGAGCTGTGTATAATAGAAATAGAAAATCCATGGTCATACAGAATATTTCTACCTTTTATCTGTTATTAATTACAATCGAATGGGTAACAGATCCAGCAACATGTTAATTTAAATAACATGTTTTCAAATCTTAACAATTCTGTTCTATTGCAATGGCATTTGAAAAGGTTTAAAAATTGTCAGAAAACCATCGTAACTGTCATATTAAACCGATTTTTCATAATAATTTCATATAATAATAATCTTTTTTACTGTTTATAATTGCTGTCGTGAAACTGCTTTCCTCAATAATTTTGCATCTTTACGCCTAAGTTTTTTGGAAGGATTTTTACGTAAGTAAATTAAGGGTAAATTAAGTACCCATTTGGAACAGTTAAGAAACAACGTGAGAATAGAGCCAGAAGGAACTCTAACTTAGGAATCTTTAAATATATTGTAACAGTTTGGTCAGATTTTGAATCATGAGCGGTTGAAAAAATATTATTTTTTTCATTATCCTCTCTCTTTATATTTTTTATATCATCTTTTCCTAGTCAGCATATTATTTTCAGCATAGTAATTTACAAACCAAATCAATATAATCAGGAAATTGAAAGGCATGCACTTTGGGTCCAAATACGGCATTTTTTAGTCAGTTATACCGACAAACACAATGCAGATACTGAAACAAAACGCTATCAAAAACTAAATCAGTTACATCAGTCTCATATTAGATACCTACAGTTTTGATGCGGTGAACAGTTAAAGCACGAAAACTCGGAATAAGAGATCTGCTTCGCCACACGTGCAACGAACGCTTACCTACAGTCCAGTAGGCAGGAAGCTAAAATCATCAAAAAGTGTTCTTGAAACATATATAGCTAGTTTTGACGGTTTCCCATGTATTTTTTAGCGTAGAACACAATGCGAGGGGTCCGTAGAGCTGAAACCGTCCGCTAACACAAATCTTATTCTAATTTTTTTCACAAATTAACAATTTGTGAAAAAAAAACGTCTTTTTTCCACATTTTCGCTTATATCTCCGTTCCTTGGCGTATTTTATATACCATATGCATATAAGAAGTTGTAGCCTATTGAATTTCCAACATTTTAAGCCCAACCCGAAGTTTCCAAGTGCTATTGTTAACTTGCAGATGACTGCTGAAGTTGAAAAAGCGCCTTTTTTTCACTATTTTTTTACTTCGAAAGTAGGGCGACTTATGATCATGAAATGTTCGATCCGTTAATAACTTTTCGAGTAATTAACGATGGAATTTTTTTGCAAGCCTTAATTAACAATGAACGGAATGGTATTTTCGCTTAATATTTTACACACGCTTTAACCTCAATAGGAGCAACAATTTCTATTGATTTTGTCGAAAACACTATACTGGAAGTTGCTTTTCTCGGGTGCCTAGGTTATTTAGATTAACAGAACTTTTGTATCATACGCCACTGACCTTATCTGACCTTATTTTTTTTGCAAGTGTTGCAAAAACTTTCGATCGTTAATTACTCGAAAAGCTATTAACGGATCGACCTGATTTTTTTTTAGCTACAAATAGCAAAATTTCATGATCATAGTCGCCCTACTTTCGAAGTAAAAAAATAGTGAAAAAAAGCACTTTTTCAACTTCACCGGTTATTTGCAAGTTAACAATAGCACCTTGAGACTTCGGGTTGGGCTTAAAATTTTGGAAATTCAATAGGCTACAATTTCTTATATATGCATTATGCTGTATAAAATATGCCAAGGAACGGCGATATAAGCGAAAATGTAAAAAAAAAAATATTTTTTTTTACAAATTGTTAATTCACATAGCGGACGGTTTCATTGTGTTCTACGCAAAAAAAAATACATGGGAAACCGTCAAAACTAGCCCTATTATGTTTCAACAACACATAAAAGTCTCTGCCTACTGGACTACTACGGGCATATTAATTACCGTCCCACGCGTCGCTGCGCGTTCCTCAGACCTGCGAGTGCTTACGTCACAGAATATCGCGTCGCAACACCGCGGCCTTCTTTCTCGACGGCCGCGCTTCTTCTTATACGCAGGCTTCGAAATGAATTGAACGCACGTCAATGGGCATGCGCACTCACCTGTGTCGACGATGACGTCTATGAGGTCCATGCTCTTGGCGAAGGCGTCCCTCAGGTTGATGTGGTGGAACGACACGATGCTCCCCTCCCGCTTGGCCCGCTCCAGCGCCTCCCGCCGCTTCAGCGCCTTCTCGCGCCGCATCTGGTTCTTGTAGAACTCGGCAAAATTGTTAACAATGATAGGAATGGGCAGCGCGATCACCAAGACACCGCAAATGCAACATACGCTTCCTATGACTTTCCCGAGCGGCGTCGTCGGATAGATGTCGCCGTAACCCACCGTCGTCATCGTGATGCCCGCCCACCAGAACGTCTCCGGGATGCTGATGAACTTGGTGTTGGGCTCCTCCTTCTCGGCGAAGTACGCGAGGCTAGAGAATATGAGGACGCCCATGGCGAGGAAGAGCATGAGCAGCCCCAGCTCCTTGTAGGAGTTGCGCAGCGTGAACCCCAGCGACTGCAGGCCGGTGGAGTGGCGCGCCAGCTTCAGGATGCGCAGGATCCGCATTATCCTGAACACCTGCACGACGCGCCTAACGTCCTGGAACTGGTCCGTCGCGTTCTTGTTCGTCTCCAACAGGAACAGGGAAACGAAATAAGGCAATATGGCTAGTAAGTCGATAATATTCAGGCCGCCTTTGAAGAATTTCCACTTATTCGGGGAAGCACTGAACCGCAAGATATACTCGAGGGAGAACCACGTGATGCACACGGCCTCCACCATGGCCAGCTGGGGGTTATCCTGGAAGTTGCCCTTCTCGTCGTTCACCTGCATGCTCGGAATGGTGTTTAGCGTGAGCGCGATTGTCGAGAGAACTATGAATAAGATGGAAACGATGGCGATGACCTGCAATTTTCGGTCTGTTAGAGCGGCGGTTTCTGACCGCTTATGGACCACCAGATGCGGTCGCCCAGTCATACTAGTTGGCGATTTTTAGAGGAAAATATCTGACGGGATGTCTGCATGTTGCTTACTCGTATACAACGTATTCGATTTATCATTCTACGGATAATATTTCGTTAAAAAAAATGACGTTTTCACGAAACATCGGACTCCTATACTTTTCTCGATGCGCGTTTCATCAGGAGAATCATCGGCATCTTCTTCAGGAGAATATTAAAACTAAATTCTAACCTACACACACGGTTCACTGAACCGTAACATATGTCTTTGTTTATCAGAGCAGATGGGTATCGGACCATTGTCCTTATTCATACTACTGTTACATTTTATGATTTCTAAACTTTCAAAAGTATACAACTGTTTGTTACATTTATAATTCATTTTAAATTATTTTTATCTGTGTCTCAAGAAAATACCAAAGTGTATTTTTTTGTACCGTTTACTCCAGATACATATATCATTTCCGGAGTATTTTCAACCGCTGTGAAGGATTCCGTAGTCCAAATGTATTCCTCATTATTCAGTTTCCTACAAAACCCCAATTTGGGATACAATTTAGCAAGCAAGACTTTTAAATCTATTCTATTTACAATTTATTTACGACATATCATTTTCAAAATAAGAATTGAATACACTGTTTATTTGGGTACGTTATAGAAGAGTAGTTTTATTAGAAATAATTGTTAATGGATGACTTCTTTACCAAACCGAAACAACCAGTGTAGATTCATTTTATTTTTTTTGTTTCTAAAAAAATCTAAAAGTTCTTCAATTCAGTAACTTGTTAATTAATCTTTGGAAATTCATGCAACGAATGGAATTAAGGGTTTTTCATCTTTTAAAATATCTTTTGTATCACAATTACTTTGCATGTAATGAAGATTCTATTTTTTCATTTTTTCTTGTTTTATTTGTTTTCGTAAAGTCATGTCTAAGATATTTTTTTCAAAGTACAATTTTTGTACTGGCTATTTAAACCGAGATTTAACTTTTTTTCAGTCACACAAGCCGCGAATTTGTTTTATTTGTCTTCTATTTGTAACTTATACTCTCTGAATTTCAGTTTGCTTGTAATAGATCAAGTATGAGTTTTGTATATCGGTTTGAGTAACAGTTTGATTGTCTGAGTTTCAGTGTAAGTTGTGCGTCTGAGTTTCAGTATGAGTTTGCTTGTGTAAGTTTCAGTTCGAGTTTTGCCTCTGGGTTTTAGTATGAGTTTCTTTGTCTGACTTTCTAACAATGGTTTAGTCAAAAGCCATTAGTAACCAGAATAGAAAGGTAAAGTACTTTGGAATTTATTTGGCCAATTTGAGCCAAAATTGGTCGTTTTTGGGTTAATGAAGGGTTAGAAGTAAATTTGGACTGCGGAATCCTTCTCAGCGGTTGAAAATTCTCCGGAAATGATAAGTAAACTGTGGAGTAAACTGTACAAAAAAATAGACTTCAGTCTATTCAGTCAATAGACGTCATTAACCCAAAATTGGACTTTTTTGGGTTAATGACGGGTCAGAAGTAAATTTGGACTACGGAATCCTTTTCAGCGGTTAAACATACTCCGGAAACGATATATCTGGAGTAAAAAGAGTAAAAAAAAACAGACTTTGGTATTTTCTTGGGCAATTTTGACCCAAAATTGGGGTTTTATGGAAAACTGGTGGGTTATGGAGCAAAACGGACATTGGATTCGTATTCAGCGCATCAAAATACATAAGAATTGACATGTCACAATCAGAATTTTCGGGTTCAGAATTTTTTTTTTTGTGTGCCGGTGTAATTTTTATCGTCTAAGTCATTTAATTCGAGTAATTCCCTGAACATACGAAATAAGCTATAAAGACTGTGATCACAAGTATATTGGGCAAACAAAAAGATCTATTTTGACTACATTTAAAGAACGCATGACTCATTTAAAATATGGTAGAAAGGAAAAATCTTGTGTTGCCCAACATGCTTTTGACAACAACCATACAATAGAATAAAATAATTTAAAATTTATGAGAAATGTAACAAACAGTAGACAGTTGGATGCTTTTGAAAGTTTAGAAATCATTAAGTGTAACAGTAGTATGAATAAGGACAATGGTCCAATACCCAAAAGTCCACTGTTTGCTCTGATAAACAAAGACAGTTACGGTTCAGTGAACCGTGGCAACAAAATTAGTATAAATAGTGCAAGTGTGTAGGCTAGTAGCTTAGTTGGTGAAACGCGCATCGAGAAAATTAGTATTTCGGTGTTTCGTGGAAAACGTCTGGTTTTTTGTTTCTACGCCGAAAGTTCCAGTACCCACTCCAAGATTATATTTCATTAAATACGGAATATGCGATCAAAATTATAAGAACAAAAGTTTTTACTTTTCACATGTCGCGTCCTACCACGGTGAACCTACTGATACCCTAAAAAGTGTGTAATATAAAATACTGAAATTTGACGAGAAAATAATAGATATAACTCAAATATATATATAGGACTTCCGGCTGAACCGGCAAGATGTCAACTTGCTTATTTTAAATGGAACACACTGTATTTTATTGCATTTTTTGATTCTACGGGAGAATCTAAAGGCATTTTATGTACAAGGTGTCTAATTTTCGGCCACCATATCGGATTCGCCATGTTGGATTTTGTCAACCTACCGCACCAAATTTTTAGGGGCATCCATCAGCTACAATTTAAGCCATGGAAGTCCGTCTTTACATTTCTAATAAGATAAAAGAAGAGTGAGTTAGAAGGGGTGTCTGAAAATCGCAAATTTTTAGTTTCGCCCTGTATCTCAAAAACTAAAATGGCTCAGAAAATTATGTTTACTAGATCTTCCGTTTCACGAAAAAAGTAGAATAGGAATGTGCAAATCGCAACTCTATATCTATAAAGACAACTCAGTGGTCCGAATGTGCCGAAAATTGGACACACTGTACATTTAACTCAACACCAACCGGTTTTCAAGCGTACGAAGCGGCGCGCATTCTACGCTACATCTGAAACAGGGCTAAGATACCTAACCTAGTGAGTACAGCGTCTCGTCGACTGAGCAACTGCTTCCGATATAGTCCAATCAACGAGCGAAAGCCCCCAGGTAAATTGGTCACTAATTGTTATCAGCAAACAAAAAATATGGTCGTATAGAGAAAAAAATTCTAAGAAAGATAGCGTTTTTTGCGACTCGAGTTTTAATGGCGAATATAACAAAAAAAAAATCGCAAAAGTCAAAAAAACGGGTTTTTGCAAATAAAAAAAAAAGCTTCAAGTCCTACACAAGAAAGTTAAATTAGAAAGTTGTAGGTCTTAAAAATGCGCGTCGAATGAGATGTGAACGAAAAAAATCGGTTCATAAACATTTGAGAAAAATTTAAAAAAAACGTCAAAAATCGCGTTTTCGTATTTTTGCTATATAATTTCCAATTTTGTTTGAACAGACTTCTTGTTAACTACAAGTATAGCCCAAGACAAGCGGAAAATGACCCTTTTTTTCAAAAATTCAAAAAAGTTTTATTTTTTTCGATAACGATTTTTTTAAAAAAAGAAGTTTTCAAAAATCAGCTTTTACACAGGAAAAATGATCGTACAGAAACGATCGTGGGCTCATTTTATTCGCGAAGCCATGTACTTTCATGCTATTAAAAAACCAAATCGCTTTTATTTAATTTTTGCATAGAAAAATGCGTTGTAAAATTGTATCATTTTTTCGGACCGGTTTTTTTCGAATAACTTTTTTAATTTTGGTTTTACATTTTTGGCCGTTGCATATTTGAAAACTGGCATTCAAAACACGCATTTTAAAAAAAAATGAGGGTTCTACGGGTAATTTTGCGAGCGCGATCGATTTGAAATCGTGTTTAGTTTTCAATGCACCCAAGAGGAGTGCCCCTCCACTGTCGCCGTGTGTTGACTAGCGCGTGCCGCACCCAACGCAGTACTTTCGCAAACAATTATGTCAACTTAATTTATGCGAAATGATTCGAAATATTTTTTTTAAGAAATTAAAAGTCTTTGAGATCTATTTCGTGTAAAAATGAACTCAATCGGACGTATACAGCGCTGTCAGGAATTAAAAAAAAATTTCTCGGCTCCCTGAGGTCGTGGGACCTTCGTTTTTTTTTTTAAATGCGTGTTTTGAATGCCAGTTTTCAAATATGCAACGGCAACAAATGTGAAACCAAATTTAAAAAAGTTATTCGAAAAAAACCGGTTCGAAAAAATGATACAATTTTACAACGCATTTTTCTTATGCAAAAATTAAATAAAAGCGATTTGGTTTTTTAATAGCATGAAAGTCCAAGTCTTCGCGAATAAAATGAGCCCACGATCGTTTCTGTACGATCATTTTTGCCTCTGTAAAAGCTGATTTTTGAAAACGTCTTTTTTTTAAATCGTTATAACTCGAAAAAATAAAATTTTTGAAAAAAAGATCATTTTCCGCTTGCCTTGGGCTATATTTGTGGTTAACAAGAAGTCCGTTCAAACAAAATTGGAATTTATACAGCAAAAATACGAAAACGCGATTTTTGATGTTTTTTTTTATTTTTCTCAAATGTTTATGACCGATTTTTTTCGTTCACATCTCATTCGCAGCGCATTTTTAAGACCTACAACTTTCTAATTTAACTTTCTTGTGTAGGACTTGAAGATTCTTTTTTTGATTTGCAAAAAACCGTTATTTTGACTTTTGCGAATTTTTTTTGTTATGTTCGCCATTAAAACTCGAGTCGCAAAAAGCGCTATCTTTCTTAGAATTCTATTCTCTATACGACCATATTTTTTGTTTGCTGATAACAATTAGTGACAATAATTGTAGTGGTAACAATTTTCTCCCCGTTGATTGGGCTAATAGTCACCAAACCGTCAGAAACCACCGTTAAAACAAACCTATTAATAATTTTCACTCCCCCTTTCAAGTAGCTTCATAAACGTTTTCACGTAACGTCAAAAAACAAATCAGTACGACATGGCGAGAATGAATATTTACATGACATCCACAGCAATGAATGTTACAAGAAGGCTTTACAAAAGCAAAGATACGATTGAGAAGAACCACACACATACAGACATACACGCACCCGCGCACCTGGCATTCACGTCGTCGTTATATAGATTGAAAAATAAAATGCATCTTGTTATAGGTACAATAAAGATGCACGTTGCGTGTATCACGGTTAAGCTGTTAGAAGCGGATATACTAGCAAACAAACATTACGTTAAGAAGCGTGTGAACATTTTATTGGATCAGTAAGATTATGGCGTTAGGTAAAATTATTGAGGTACTGAAATAGGAAGCTATGTACAAACAGCTCGAACCCACGTGTTAATCATAACCAGTCTATTTTGGCAAACCTGTCGTTATAATGGATGAAGGCAGTACTAAAGAAACAAAATAATATTGCGGGTACCTACAACTACGTATCGTCAAAGTAGTTAGTATCTTTAATTTAAATGCTACTGAAATAAAACAACTACTGCAATATACAACAAGCCGAATTCAAGTAACGTTATTTTATTAGTTACCCATACTAGATACAAGCAAAGAATTTCTAAATAATTATGCGAGAAATAACTCAACGCGACTGCTGTTTTACTCATCGACTTATTAGTCCATGTCCCGAAGCTCAAAAAAATACGATTTAAGTGCATGTGTTCTGGTAGAAAAAAAATACTTTTTCAATTTGGAAAGAAATGACAAGAGGGGCCTTTTTCTCACAAATCCTTTGGAGGATTTTCTTGTCATTTCTTTCCAAATTGAAAAAATGAACTCACATTTTGCCATACTATCGGGAACATTTGTTTATTTAACAATTTATAAAAAAATAAACAATTTTTTTTTGCTTTTACGGCCACCAAATTTTTCGTCATCAAATTTCCTACAAGATAGGCCATTTTGCAAATGGATTTTTTATCGTTTATTATAAACAAATTGCCAAAAATCGCAAAAAAAATTTTTAGATCGAAAATCTTTAGAGTAACGTAAAATAAAATGTGCTCTATGGATTTTGATGTTACATTGAGAATTTATAGCTCTCAACTAACTTAACAAAAAAACGCTTTACGGATTTGCAAAATATTGCCTAGTTTTTTGTAAATTAATTTTTTAAAGTGAAACTTTGAGGTCTTATTGCAAAAGTACGCCATGATATATCGTAATTTGGCCTCGGTGAACTCATTGCAATTAGCAATGTATATATTAGCATTATGCAAAAAGCATAATGTATAATTTAATACAAAAAAAAACTATTTTTTTTTAATTTTTAACGTTGTGTCAAGAAAAAAAAAACATTTTTGCTAATTTTAAAAAATTGATTTACAAAAAACTAAGCAATATTTTGCAAATCCGTAGAGCGTTTTTTTGTTAAGTTAGTTGAAAGCTATAAATTCTCAATATAACATCAAAATTCATTGAGCGGATTTTGTTTCACATTATTCTAAAGATTTTCGACCTAAACATTTTTTTTGCGATTTTTGGCAATTTATTTATAATAAACGATAAAAAAATCGATTTGCAAAATAGCTTATCTTGTAGGAAATTTGATGACGAAAAAGTTGCCTACGAGCTCTGGAAACAAAGATATAAGCAAAAAAAAACAAACAAAAAAAAAATGCTATTTTTTATAAATTGTTAAATAAACAAAATGTTCCCGACTTTTAATAACATCAAAACTATTTTTTCCGTATTCCTGGGGAAATTCTGCATAGGAATCAGTTTTTTTTTCTACCGGAAAAAACGCACTTGAAATATTCTTCGGGATATAGATTCTATGTATGTCATAGTTTTACTATTACATATAGACTCCGACAAACAAATAATGAAATGAACCATCCGCCGAACGCAGGCAAGTTTCTGTTTGATATAGTGAAGAAAATACAGGGTGTCTACTTTTATTTATGTATAAATCCGTATAATCCTCATTTTTCAAGATGATCGATTAAACTTTTTATGTTTTAAAGGGCATGGAAAACTGCTTCTTCTGACCCTATTGTCCCATTTAAGATGCGGCTCCATGGCCTGCTACGATTTTTCGTAATCGAACTCGTAATGGCCATTTCGCGAATTTTGTATTTAAAATTTGCACCCATGTCGTTAATCAGGACTCCTCAAAACCCCCATTTCTGAAATTTGAACGAAATACGAGGTGTGTACAGACTGGCAACATGGCGTCCGATCTAGCAACACTGCGGAGATTAGACTTGGAAGGGCGGTAGATTAACATGTAATGCACTTTTTTTAAATTAATATTGAGCAACGGTGTGCTGTCAGGTTTTGCTTCAGACTTGACAAGCGCAACGGATACTTTTGAAAAACTTCAGCACGCCTACGGAAGCAGTGTTTTTTCAAGACCCCAGGTTTTTCGGTGGTTTAAGACATTCTCAGAAAGACGAGTGTCGATTGCAGATGAACCACGCAGCGGAAGGCCTTCATCTTCAAGAACCGATGAAAATGTCGATAGAATACGGGATCTTGTGCGTTCAGATCGTCGGTTGACGACTTCGGGGAAAAGTTAAGTTTGAATCACGCCACTGTTCATCATAGTTTGAATACCGAATTTGGGGATGAGAAAAATCTGCGCAAAAATGGTTACAAAAGACGGATATCAGGAGTGAAAGGTGTCTTGACTTTTTGAAATCGATTGAAAATGATCCCCATTTTATGGAACGTGTCAGTACTGGTGATGAGACTTGGGTGATTGAGTATGACCCGGAAACCAAGCGCCAAAGCATGGAATAGCACACTTCAAGCTCTCCAAGACCCAAAAAAAGCAAGAATGAGCAAGTCGAAGATCAAACGCATGCTGATTTTTTAATAGCCTGGGAATTGTCCACAAAGAGTTTGTGCCTCCAGGCAACTGGATGTTGCACGACGATGCCCCTTTTCACAAAGCAATTTCAGTAAACGAGTTTTCAGCCAGTAAAAACATTCCTGTGGCTCGTCAGACTTCTTATTCGCCTGACTTGAGTCCTTGTGACTTTTTCTCTTCCCGAGATTGAAAAATCACCTCAAGGGGCGTCATTTTGGGACCATAGAAAACATTCAAACGCCTGTAACCGACCAGCTGAAGGCTATTCCAGTATATGAGTTCCAGCACTGCTATGAGGAATGGAAGAACCGTCTCCAGCGCTGTGTGGCTTCCCAAGGAAGTTATTTTGAAGGAAACAATACTGAATCGTAATTCTATTCGATTAAAAAATAAATAAAAAAAGCCTAATTACTTAATTTATTAAGTAATGAGATTTATACCATATTTCTTTCTATATAATATAAAAATGGAGCAATTATCGAATTTGAAATCCACTAGACGAATCAAGTCAGTCAAGTAATCTGGAATCGCTGAAACGGCTCTATATTTTCATTCGGTGTAAGGTTTTTGCCATGTATTTTATTTTTTTTTTACAAACCAAATATTTTCCTCTTTTTTGGTGTAAATAGGTCACTTTATAACTATTATCGCAAAATTTACAAAATCACTCCTGCTTTTAATAGTTTTACCTGCCTACAAATTTTGCGGTCTGTATGTTTCTTGAGTTCTGATTAAGAATGTGAATTCAGATATCACATAAAGAAATCGCTACTAAATTGTTATATTGAATTTCGAAGTTATAAGAAAATATCGTAGCAGGCCATGGGGCTGTTTCTTAAATCGATCATCTTGAAAAATGAAGAT
The DNA here is from genome assembly GCA_029963805.1 of Aromia moschata. NCBI lineage: Eukaryota > Metazoa > Arthropoda > Insecta > Coleoptera > Cerambycidae > Aromia > Aromia moschata. The sequence goes on from JAPWTK010000378.1 coordinate 121,820, forward strand.
TTTATGGATTTGAACATAATAAAAGTACAAATAAAAGTAGACCCCTTGTATAAGTATTCTCATCCACCACAAAATAAATTACAAATAATACCACCCACAACTGCCTACTCACCTTTCCTTCAATCCCTACCGCCCCTGAATATCTCAACTATTACGGAAGGACATGCTGTATATGCGTGGTAAGCACGTGTTTCGAAATACCTTCGCCGGTTGGTATACGATCGCTCATTTCATTATTTATTTGTTAGACATAAAAATATCCTTAAAATGGCCTAGGCATAAAGCACGTAAAATGCTCTAAATCATTATAGGCTTTGCATTTATTTGAAAGCTACGAGAGATAATAGAAAAATGCTTGTTGACTTTTAAGTCCGCATAGGTTATGTGAGTTAACTATTAACAAGAAAACTTAGTTGTGTAGGCGCATCATCTGTTAGAGCGTTACGTGAGATCTAGATTCAAGTTTACACGATATCTGAAATACCGGGTGTACCAGAGAACTCTGACCCATTTAGATCATGCGGTCAATTTACTTTTTCAAAAAGTTTTTTCATACAATGTTAAAAACTTGTTATTTTTTCCTACACGGTGTTTTTGAAATATGGTCAACTTCAACGTTAAAATTCGCTTCTATTTGAAATGCAACACCCTGTATCTGTTTACACCAAACAAAAGCTACAATCTTCCGCTTTCCAAAAATGTATAATTTGTTACACTTTACTTTCAAAATGGGTTAGTAATTTAATTTTCAATCATATTTCTAAAATTAATATTAAAATTATTGCGATTTTACAACAATAATAGAGCATTTTACATAAGATTTAATAATAATACTTTTTCTTTTTTCAACTTTTCCCTAAAGTGAATAGTTCTCGACTTATCTAGAAGAAAAGAGGAGAAAAACGGATGTTTTAGAGATTTTTTAATATCTGCTTTAATAAATTTTCCACGACTTTTTTAACTGGCGCGTATAGAAATAATCATTTCTTATGATATTCCAGAGGCATATCAATAATAATTGGGGATCATATGGAAAAAGTCCAACCCAAAATAGATACCACCTTGCCTATCACATAAATTGCCCTTCAATTGACCTTATAAGCAATTGTAACATGTCCTACCAGCAAAAACATCGGTGTATTGTTGGTTGCCTATACGAGATTATCACAATCAAAATATTTGGAGCCAGCAAGATAAAGTCCGGGAAAATACTAGAATAAGCGGGAACAATATAGAGATTCTCGGCGATTCGAAAGCAGCTAGAAGATTGTTCCAGAGGCTTCCAATGGTGTACATAAGCAGCGAGCCCCCAAAAGGAAGTTTTGAATGGGGATTTAGTCCAGTGAAGATCAAAGTGATATACTGGGTGATATTTAGACAGCGATATTTAGTAGCGATATTTAGTGTGATTTTAAGTTGATAGTTGTTGTAATTAGCGTGATCAAATTAATTGTAAATAAACAATAAACGCTTTTACCAAGTCAAAAAAAAAGTGTTGCACAATAAACAAGTTAAACACTGACTATGTAATTTTGTACTTTATGAGGCTACACATTTTAAAATGGTGTTAATAGGCTCTTCTACAACCCCCTCTCTAAGTGTAAGGTGTTTATTGTATCATTGAAATATTCGTGCGAGATGACATTTTAATAAAAAAAACGTTCAATATAGAGGACTATCAAGGGAAAGTATTCTCGACATTGGGGAATTCTAAACGGCGATACGCAAATACCTAATACTTAACCTAAATATACGAAACTAATGTGGCAAAGTTAATGGACTTGAAGTATATTTACACGGTAAAAGTGTCGACTTTCTATCTCTCCAAGAGACACTGCAGAAAAATGATCAAGTTACATATCTTAAAGTGAAAGCTTCGAACTGAAGCCTTCAACGGATATTTGAATTGGCCCTCTATCAGTAACACTTTGAACCAAAAGAAAATGAATTCACAATTTAATATTTCATATAAATACAAATAGGGCCTATAGAACACTAGAGATAGTACTATGACATTACAGAATGCAGGGAGACTGGTAGGTGAACTCTCTTTTAGATAATCGCGAACCAAATATGAGTGGAGGGGTGAACCAACCGCTAACGAGTTAGAGGGAACAGAGTCACCGGTACAATCGTTGAACCAAAAAATTAATTCACTGTTTAGTATTTCATATAAATATAAATAGTGACTATACAATACTAAACACGGTAATAGGGCAACTCTCATTTAGATAATAGCGAACCAAATATGAGTGGAGGGGTGGTGGGAACACGTTCAGAGCATATGGACCTGAATCATTGTTTGAAAATGACGAAAAACCAACGAAACTACAATCACGTTTTTCTTTTTTTTTTTTGTGTAAATACAGTTAAAATTTGGAATAATGCACATTTACATACAGGTATATATTTTTTTCAAATAATGAATCTGTATATTATAAAGTACGAATAGTATGTTAGTTCTCACGTAACTTCGAAACTACTGAGGTGAGACGATCACCCACACATACATATGTATGTACAGGGTTTTTCCTTACAATTTACCACCCAAAAAAAAAAGTTTATTTCTTGAGATAGAAAAAAAAGTAAATATAAAAGTTGCAGAACGTTTCCTGGAAATGTTTAATTTGATAAACAGAAAAACAAAAGACAATCGCAAAATGAAAAAAGATTAACCCACGTTATTTTTTAAACGGAACACCCTAAATATTGTCACATTTTCAAAATCAACTTAATTTCCACATTCCAAAAATATATAGTATGTCTATGTTTGGACCAGCAGTTTTTGAGTTAGTTCACTTTTAAAAATTCCGTCAGTCAGCCTTGCGTGGCATTTCGACATAAAAATATGCCGTTGTAACGCACCGGGCACTGACCATAGATCACTGTGGAAAACAAAAAACATAAATGATACTATGACATTATGTTATATAATAGATAAAAAGTTATAGAAGTAGGGTCGATGCATTAAAACTAAAGGTGATTGGTTTTCATAGGGATCCATGGCCAGTGCTATAAAACATCACATTTCTATTTCGAATCGCCAGGCACTGCTAATTAGACGGAATTATTTAAAGTAAAATAACCCGAAAACAGCTGGTCCAAACATAGATATATTATACAGTGCCATCCATAAAGTTTGCACCATATGGGAAAATTTTTTGTGTTTGCATTTAAGAAAATCTTTTGACGGTCAGTTTTTTGGGCATGTCTTTAAACTAAAATAGCGCCCATCAAACCTAGTGAAAATGTCATTATATACGAGTAGGATACGAAAATTGGAAATCGACCCAAGAGTACCAAATCACTCCTCATTAAAATCGTATTTTCTGGAGAAAATTTTATTCCAAGAAAAATATAAGAAAAACATTGCTGTTATTCAAAACAGCGTAATTGAGCAACGAATAACTCAATTATAAAAAAGTCAACAATAAATAAATGAATTTTTGGTGTAACCTTTATTTTATGTTCAAGAATAATGCAAAAAAGTTAGAAAGCCCGTTTAGAATAACATTTTTAACCTTTTAAGGACGGGACTGGTCGATATTTCGACCACTCAAGTATCATAATATTTTTTGAATAATTTTGGGGATAATATTATGTTTTGAATATAGAAAATATAGTGTAACAATTTTAGGTAGCATATTTGACCTTGAAATAGTGATTTCAAGGTCGAATTTTTTATTCGGTATTTCGACATGTAAATTGGTATACCCACGTATTTTGATGCGCTGAATACGAAAACAATAAAACAATAGTATTGCGTATAACAAAATAACAATTTTAGAAAGCATATAAAAATTGACCTTGAAATCACTATTTCAAGGTCAATTTTTATATTTGACCTTGAATTGAATTGACCAGAAAATTGGTATACTGTAAGCAGAAAGATTTGGATAATAACTCACCTCTCCCCATCCCATTCAAAAAAAGCAATAATACATAATCTGTCCAATAGGTGTCGACTTTCTTTTTTTCATACACTCCGCTAAAACCGATTCCTATGATTACATATACCAGCTATATATTCCCTACAAAATTGCTTGAAAAAGACATGGTATCGCCTATGGTAAAATAACTACTTTAGGAAGCATATCTGACCTTGAAATAATCATTTCAAGATAAAAAAAATTATTCGGTATTTCGCCCTGAAAATTGGTAAGTAAACCCATTTATTCAATACGAAAGAAGTATTGCGAATGGTAGAATGCATCTTCAAGGTATTTACCTTGAATATTGATTGGGGTATAACCCAATCGATTATTTTGAATACTTTTTGGATTCCTCTCTGGTTGAAAAAAATTTAAATGAGACAAATCGATATGAAAGTCGAAATCATGAAGTTCGGCGTTCTCACCAGATAGCTTGGTCTCCTCTTAGAGAAGATGAGTTTCAACGTTTTCTTGGCCTTTCAATTCTAATGGGCTATGTTCGGAAAGGCGACTTGAAAGATTATTGGTCTAAGATCCTTTGTTACATACAGGTAATCAAGCACCCCAAAGGGATCAAATTTTCGCCACATCCACGCTGTTGATCATGGGCCATGCTGAGAGCAAAAACTGAAATATTTCTTGCAAATGACTTTCATAATAAACGTTACCATTTTTCTGCATCCAACGCATAAAAAAACGTACAGATATCATTTCGGACAGAAAACAACGGAATTAACCTTGAAATGCAATTTCCAAGGTCAGAGATGTCTTCTGGACATTTTTTATTATCTTTTTTCGTATTCAGCGCATCCAATTACTTAGGAATGCACTGTTAATTCCACAAATAAAATTTTTAACATGGGACTTTCCGTCCCAGACGGGACTGGTCGAAATTTCGACCACCAAATTTGTCGGGCACTTGACGTGACAGATTCTTCGATTTTATGTACAAATATTGTGTAAAAAAAAGTCCAATTTCAACGTAAAAATCCCCGTCCTTAAAAGGTTAAACATACATTAGTATTTTACACAAATAGAAATATTCTTAAAGGAACCTCGAAGGGCGTCCTTCTTAAACCAACTCTTCATAAATAATGTTTATGCTACGTATCAGTGTGTATTCCTTCGTTTTGGATGTATAAAATAGTGCTTCTGAACATTTCTCTCTCGACATTAACAAGAAACTGTGGGGAAATTTCATTCACGAACTGACGAATAGCTTCTTCTAAATGACCAATATTGTGAAAGTCATAAAATTTTTCCTTTAAATATGCCCACATAGCGATTTAAATTACGTTTTAAAATTCTTCAATTAAATGTTACTGTACTTTTAAGGAACATAATTTTGCATAATGCATGTTGTTCAAACGTTATTACAAAAGTGTGCTTTCTTTTCTATGAAGTTTACCATAATTATTTACTTTTTGTATTATTCTTCAACATAAAATAAAGTTTGCACCAAAAATTCGTTTATTTCTTGCTGACCTTTTTATAGTTGAATTATTCGTTGCCCATTTACATTGTTTTGAACAATATTTTCTTGGAGAAGAGTCTCCACAAAATACGATTTTAATGATGAGCGATTTCGTTCGAATTGTGATACGAGGGTAAGTTGAAAAAATGTCAGGAACCGCCTTTTCACCATACTGCACCGCCTTTGGAATGTAAGAATTAAGTTGATTTAAAAAAAAAGTGACAATATATAGGGCGTTCGATTTAAAAAATTATACAAGTTAACCTTTTTTTAATTTCACTATCGTCTTTTGTTTTACATTCAAAATTTTCAATGGAATCTTTTTGTATTTATCGTTTTTTTTCTATCTCAAGAAATAAACGTTTTAAAGGGGTGATAAATGATAAGGAAAAACCCTGAACATACACACATATGTACGCTGTTTGTGTTTAATGACACTCAGTAACAACTTCACTACTAGATAGTCGTAACAAAGTTTTAAACAGTTAAATTACAGTAGTAAATCCGCGTACAGCTTTTTAAATAAATGCAAAGGTTCTTAAATAGATGCGTCTTGGTAGATATGTATACAGTGGTTTCGTAAAGTAGTGGATAAATTCCATAACGCGTTGTGGATTTTTTCCGGAAAAATCGCTCGGACATATCGAACAATTCATCCCCATTCAATCAAACTTATCAAAAATTATATTAACAGTTTGTGAGCTTATTGTTAAGAAAACGATCCAATACTGATATATTTTTGAAATGCTTAGAAAAAACCTAATTCAACCAAATAAAAATATACAGTGTTCAAACACAAACAAAAAAAAAACGTAAGTGCTTTACTCTGAGAAAACGGACAACATAAGACAAGAATTGGCTACGCCACTGGATTCTACAAAAAAAAAATGTATGGAAGTCCGCTTTTACATTTTCAATAAGATAAAAGAAGAGTGAGTTAGAGGGGGTGTCCAAAAAAGTGCAAATTTTCAGTTTCACCCTGCATCTCAAAAACTAAGAGGGTTATGGAAATTATATTTATTGCATCTTTCGTTTCACAAAAAAAGTAGGAAAATAATGTACAAACTCTATCTTTAAAGAGTTATCCCGCAAAACTGCCGAAAATTGGACACCCTGTACATATAATCTGAGTGGTCGAAAAAAAAAATTGTGAAATTATTGCTATTTTTCCAATTATTGCTATTTTTGTGACATTATAACATGTTTTTTTAATTTTTTAACCTACCACACCTTGTGTAAAATTATTTATTTAAAAAAAAAATACATTATTATTTTTTTCCCTAAAACGAATAATTCATGAAAAAAAAAACGTTTTCCACGAAATAACGAACTACTATACTTTCCTCGCCGCGCGTTTCGCCAACTAAATTGGCATCTTCCGGAGAAGATTAAAACTAAATTCTAACCTACACACTTCCACTATTTATACTTAATTTGTTGCCACGGTTCACTGAACCGTAACATCTGTCTTTGTTTATCAGAGCAAACAGTGGACTGGTGGGTATCGGACCATTGTCCTTATTCATACTATTGTTACACTTCAATGTTACACACAATGTTTTCTAAACTTTCAAAAGCATCCAACTGTCTACTGTTTGTTACATTTCTAATTAATTTTAAGTTATTTATGTCTATCCTATGGTTGTTATCAAAATCATGTTGGGCAACACAAGTTTTTTCCGTGCTGCCATATTTTAAATGAGCCATGTGTTCTTTAAGTCTAGTCAAAAGAGATCTTTTGGTTTGCCCAATATACTTTTGATCACAGTCTTTACAACTTATTTCGTATATTCCAGACTTTCCGTTATTGTCGATTTTATCTTTAGGGTTGCCCAAAATCGTCTGTGGTTTATTTTTAGTGTTATAAACCAAATTGATATTAACATTTTTAAAAACTTTATCTAGTCCGCGAGTGAATTTAGGTTCATATGGTAACGAAACAAATTTCGAATTGTCAGTATCTCTACGAAAAGTCGTGGAATTGTCGTGTCGTGTCGTGGAGAGCCCACGTTATTTAAGAATTTTAATCGCACCCTTATCAGTATAAAATGGCAAGTTTTAATTTTCTAATTCACCGTTTGTTAAGTTTCCCCCTCAGTAAAGAGAGGTTTGAACATGAGAAAAAATTAATTAAGAATAGCTAAGAGTAACGGTTACCCAGTCCATTTAATAGATAAGTATGTATAATAAGGAAGCATAAATTTAAGAGAACCCTGTACAATTCCACGACTTTTCGTAGAGATACTGACAATTTGAAATTTGTTTCGTTACCATATGAACCTAAATTCACCCGCGGACTAGATAATTTTTTTTAATATTAATATTAATTTAGTTTGTAATTCTAAAAATAAACTACAGACGCCTTTGGGCAACCCCAAAGACAAAATCGACAATAATGAAAAGTCAAGAATATACGAAATAAGTTGTAAAGATTGTGAACAAAAGTATATTGATCACGAAAAGATCTATTTTGACAAGATTTAAAGAACACACGGCTCATTTAAAATATGGCAGAACGGAAAAATCTTGTGTTGCCCAACATGCTTTTGACAACAACCATAAGATAGACATATGTAAATAATTTAAAATTAATTAGAAATGTAAGAAACAGTAGACGGTTGGATGCTTTTGAAAGTTTAGAAATCATTAAGTGTAACAGTAGTATGAATAAGGACAATGGTCCGATACCCACCAGTTCACTGTTTGCTCTGATAAACAAAGACAGTTGTGGTTCAGTGAACCGTGGCGACAAATTAAGTATAAATAGAGCAAGTGTGTAGGTTAGAATTTAGTTTTAATCTTCTGATGAAGATGCCAACATAGTTGGCGAAACGCGCGTCGAGAAAAGTATAGTAGTCCGGTGTTTCGTGGAAAATATCCAGTTTTTTGTTTCCAGTACCCACTCCAGAAAAATTCACGAGTTATCTAAAAGAAAAGAGTAAGAAACACGCACATTTTAGAGTTTTTTTTTACATTATCTTTAATATCTCCACAACTTTTTCAACTGGCGCAATTCGAAATTGTCGTGTCTTATGGTATTCCAGGGGCGTTCTATGTCGAAGAAGTCCAACCCAAAATAGATACCGCATGGTCTAAGTGCAAAAAGTAGCAAAAGTTCATTGAATTGTTTGTCTCGTTCGAGCAATTTTTTCGAAAAAATGTTTTATCCAATCTACACGCTTTACTTTACAAAAGCACTGTATGCCGGCTGAGAATTAGGGCAATTGTGTATGTATACGGACGGTTCATCGAACACACTAAAAATTTTATAGAGCACGCCATAAATCGATACGTCCTCAGTTATTTCGAGACGTAAGGAGCGATACGCTGCGAAGTGAAAATCTTAAACGAATTAAGGCGAGTTAAAATCGCTCGTCTCTTTGTATTTTGTATTCCTCTCTCGACGTTTTTATTTTTCGTTCGTTTGTTTTTTTTTTTGGGACGGGTGGCCAAATAAGACTAATTATGAAAAACATCACATCAAGGGATCGAAAATGCGTCAATTGTTGGTCGTCGCGTCTGCCCATCGCTATCAAAAATAAAGCGCAAACACATCGAGAATTTAAACACGATATCGAACGTTCCATCCTCAATTCGCAGTGGACATCTAAAACAGTCATTAGCATAAATATGTACATACGGGGTGAGTTTTTAGTGCGTATTTGGTCTATAAAGTTATTGTTTCGTAGAAGATTGTGAGGTTGTTTTTTGCCACCTTTTTAAAGTATTGCCGAATCTACAGGGTGTTCATGTACTTCTGGACGTCGACTACATGTTTTTACAAATTTGTAAAGAGGGCACAATACCTAAACCCAGCCATTTCAGAGATATGATATTTTAAAAAAAAAATACAAACATTAAGGTCTGGAAAAACCGTCATAACTTTTTTTAAGTAGTAGGCGCCCATTTTATTTTTGGCACGACGTAAGAACATAAAGTACTGCATTCTCTGTAATTAAAATACATTCGAAAATGTTATACCAAGTGTTCAGTTCATTGTGTCACTATTTCAAGTCCAGATAACGTGTTTAGTTCAAATGGAACAACACTCTAGTTTTTTAAACAGGGCGTTCTATTTGAACTGTACAAGTTATATCCATTTGACATTGGCAAAATGTAACAAAATCAATTGAACACTTGGTATAGCATGTTCGAATTTATTTTAATTACAAAATATGGATCACCTAATGTACTTCTTAAAAATCGAGAAAGGTAGAAATTTTGTCAAACTATATCGAATTTAATGTTTTTTGGGTCGCTGATTTCAAACTTGTACTTTATATTTCAAAAAAAAAAACAAAATGGCGGCCCGAAAGTAACCGCTTTTTGCGAAAAAAAGCAACTTAAAAATCCAAATTAGAGTATTCATATTTTCTGTAAATAAGATTTCAATTTAATACTCTCCTCGAAAGGGAAACAAAATGGTGGACCGGCACCAACCGCATGTAACCATTTTTTCGCGATAAAAGGTACTTATTATGATCAAAATTAGAGCATTGATATTTTCTGCTTATATAATTTTAACTAAATCTCCTTACCGAAAAAAAACAGGTGGAGAACCGGAAGTAAAATTTTCTTAAAAAGCTACATATTTTGATTCGAATAAGATTATTTATATTTTTCATTAATAAGATTTTAATCTAACTCCCTGAAAAAATGGAGGGCCAAAAGTAAGAACTTTTTGGAACCTACAATTGCACGCAACGTGTCTTCAGTTAAGTAACATTAGGTTACTAAAATTATTTTATGTTAAAAATTGATCGCAGAGAACCTCAGTTAAGTTGGATTAGGTATAAAATAAAAAATATATATTTCACGGAACATTGAGACGACACCCTATATTTCTCCTTCCATTGGTCATTAGTGTACACCAAGTACATGCATTTCCCCCCTTGGTTGGGACTTGTATTGAATTGTATCGGGGATGAACACCTGCTTTGACGCAAGTACAGTTAGAATTGCTCCGAGAACGCTCTATTGGACGCGCCTTTCTATTTTTGGATTTTTCACTGTAATAAGCAGTTTCAAGCAGCCAATTCTTATGAATTTCTTATTACACTAATATTTCCCACATGTTAAATTGTGAATTAGTGTTAGAACTCTGTAGATACAAACTATTTTCCTACTTTTCTTTCGCTAACTTAACATGCGCGTTTGTATTATAAGCGCAGAGTTAACATTTATTTTCCATAATGAGAAATACAAAAATTTGAATTTCAATGCATAGATAATATTTTACATCCCTTCAAGAGTGGCCTCCATTTTTTTAAGTCGGAAATACACCTTGTGGTAAGAAAAATTCACAACACACGAACGTTGAGTCGCACTCGAAGGTGGCCAACTTCCGACTGAAGTAGAACGACATGTATAAAACCTAGGTAGCTGTCGTTTCAGTATTACGCGCAGGAAACCCTGCTTCACAAAGCTATATGAATTAAAACAGAATATAACGAACTTGGTTTTTCGATTGTTGGCCAGGATTTTCCGATTCTAACCCACTGTGCGCCGCCGTGCCAAAAATAAAATGGGAACCTACTACTCAAAAAAATGGTTTTTCCAAACCCTATTATATGTATTAAAAAAAAAACACAATATCAAACGGCTGGGTTTTGGTACATATTTCCAGATTTGTAAAAATATATAGGGCATTTCCTTTGAAATAAGGAAGTTAGTCGATGCCCAGAAGTATACGAACACCCTGTAGATTCGGAAATATTTGTAAAAGGGGGCAAAAAAGAGGGCAAACAACTTTAAATACTCCATTTTAACATATCTTTGTGAAACAACGTCTCTATAGACCAAATAAAAACTCACCCTGTATATTTCGGTGTTCGAACACATTTTCGTTCATGGTAACTTTCAGAGCAAAAAAATACTTACTAAAAAGTTTCAGATACTTCTAGTAGGTACCTAAAACACTACAGGGTCAGGCAAAGGACTGGAATATTTCTTATACAGGGTGTCCCATAATTAATGTTAAAATTTCTAAAGGTGACTGTGAGATGTTCTCTTGTTAGTAAAACATACACCAAATCTCAAATTATTACGTTAAGTCACCTGAAGAATACACCCTTTAAAAGTTTTTAACATAATTTTGGGACACCCTATATATTTTTGACCATTTGTTTTATAGCACATTTTTTAAATGAACGTTGGTTGACATCATTTTTTATTCCTTCTATTATTTTTTCAGATGTGGCAGTCATATTTGTATTTGAAATAAAACCTTTTAATTTTTTTTTTTTTTTTGGAATCGATCCACTGTTTTTCATTCAACTGTGTAAAATGTTCATGAGGTTACATAGTGAGTATTTCAAGAAAATTCAGCCACATTATACTTGGTCTTCAACGAATCCCTAGAAAAGAATCACAAGAGATCAGTTGGCCGACGCACTTACCTGATTTAACCACATGTGAATTTTTTATGGGGTTACGTTAAAGACAATTGTGAATAAGAACTGTGTTTTAGCAATAATGGTGGACGTTTTGAACACTACAGTACACCCAGAGTAGCTTTGCTCGCGAAATGCAATACAAACAAACAATAACTGTTCTGTACTTCTCGAAGCGTTCACTAGTTTCGTATACTGCGGCCAAGGGCAAAGTTACTGTTGCCGCACTGTAAATGCGTTTAATATCATGTAGGCAGGACAGTTTATTCATGTTAACTACCAGTTTATGTTATGGGTTGTCATTAAATATTAAATTATTGGTTGTGTTTGGGAAATTGCCAACTAAACAAAATTGCGAAAAAAATTTATATTTTTGAAATACTCGTTATATAACATCATGAAAATTGTATATACTCGTATGCATAGCAGGAGGCCGATTCCGATGAAAACAATTGAAAAATATACAGTGCTAGTTAAAAAACGAAGATGGCTGTCACAGCTGCAACACAATATATGAAATTACAAATATGAAGATTGCCAGAATATTAAAACTAGGTCCAAACATTTGTTTCAAGTTGTTTTCTATAAAATAAGTGATAAAAAAGTTGTAGACATTATTTCAGACTTTTGCCGAAGCCTGCATATTTTAATTACTTGAAAATAACTAATTACTAATGTCCCTAAGTCGCGGAGATTAACAGGACCGCATCAGGAGGAACACAGCATTGTACGTGAAATAGTATATACAGAACATGTAATTAATGATTTAAAATAAGCAATTTCAATAACGGAACTCACAACACAGCGAATTATAGACTGTCCGCGTCTGACGTACGAGAGGCCCGAAATGGGCAGTGTTGTGCGCTAGCAATAACATATCATTCATATTCGCATCGCAATAAAACCAGTTTAGAATCACGCTCCGTCGAGAATACCCGCGCTGTGGCATTTCGTCTACTGTAGGTATTGTGTACTGTATTTCATGTACTGTAGGTACTGCGTTATCACTATGACGCAGGCGCACTTCAGTAACAAAACGAGCTGTGGTTGGTTTGTTTATCTTTCATGAAAATACATTTGTGTGAAATATCAAAAAGTGACTGGCTTAACAATAAGAAAGTGCACACTGATAAATCTACATATTGTAAACTACTCACAACAATTAAGGGAGCAAAAAAAATTAGGTTTTCCCTGATTTTTGACGGGCTGTATCTAATAAGCGAAAAATGGTCGTATAGCAAATTTAAAAATAGCGTTTTGAAGCTTCAAGACTCTAGTTTTCGGCTCTGTAGGCCAACATTTTTTAGATGCCACAATTTTATCCGAAGAAATAGCGCAAATTTCCAAATTTTTAGTCTCCTTTTCTCGGTCAACGGCCTCGGAAAAAATTTTTCGGTTAAACGACTATATGGACCAGATAGCCTGTTTATTCAGCTTCAATTTCCTTTTTTTAATTGTTTGCTACGCCCATTTGTCGCGGAGATATCCGAAATGGAACGAAAAAAGGATCCTTTTGTCTTCAACCATCGATATCTCAGCAACCAAGATCGTAAAGAAAATAGAATTAATTGAAAGACATTAAAAAAATTCACCCTCATATCGACTTGAAAAAAAGTTGAAAAAAGTGACTTTTTTCGTTTTGGTAAATCGACTGCATCTTAGCAAATATTGATGAGGAGGCTAGGAATTTTAGGAATCCTTACACCTCAATGTACCCCTAATAGCCCTTTAAATCTGCAGATCGATCCATCGAACAGTTTTTCCGGGCCGATTGTTCAAAGTTTTGAAAAAAATTAACATTTTTATTCTTAGTCAAGTCGATATTGAGGGTGGAAACATTTTTTTTAAATGTCTTGAGAGGATTTTATTGGAATTTTACTCCAGTTTCCGAAACTGCCTTTCAATTTCCTGTTCAATTTGGTTGCTGAGATATCGATGGTTGAAGACAAAAGGGTCCTCTTTCGTTCAATGTCAGATATCTCCGCGACAAATAGACGTAGCAAACAATTAAAGAAATAAAATTGAAGCTAAATAAACAGGCCATCTGGTTCATATGGTCGTTTAACTGAAAAAAAAAATCCGAGCCAGTGGAGTGAGAAAAAGAAGGCTAAAAATTTGGAAAAAAAAATTCGGACTATTTCTTCGTATTGCGTTAAAACCGTGGCTTCTAAAAAATGTTGGCCTACAGATCCGTCTTTCTGAATCCCCGCTCTCATTTCACGAGTCATGAAATACAGTACAGTACACGAAATACAGTACACAATATCTATAGTAGACGAAATGCTACAGACAAACTGGTTTTATTGCGATGTGATATTATGAATGATATGTTGTTGCAAGCGCACAACACTACCCATTTCGGGCATCTCGTATGTCAGACGCGGACAGTCTATAATTCGCTGTGTTGTTATTGAAATTGCTCATTTAAAATTATTAATTACATGTTTTGTATAGACCATTCCACGTACAATGCCGTGTTCCCCCTGACGCGGTCCTGTTGTGCTCCGTCTTTACTAATTACATAAAAGTAACTTTAAAGATACTTTAAAAATATCTAAGATACTCAAAAAATACTTCATTAGTTTTAATTATCCACATGAATTAAATCATGAAGATAAATATACATACAATCAGCATGAAATAATCTAGTTTCATGCCTATTTGTTAAAATTAACGGAATGTCATAAAGTATTTTACTATATCTCGTTTAAACGTTTTTAAAAATACTGAATGATCCAGGATGACTGAGATTGCAGCATCTCATATTTGTATCAAATTTTACATTTAATGGACATTTATTTAATTTCCTGTTTCAACGAAAGATTTTTTGTTATAAATACAGGTGTTCCAGTTTTTTTTTATCAGGACTTTAGGTTTAGAAAAAGTGGTTTTAAGTAAAAATGTTCATATGACCATAGGTCCTGAAACGCTGAATTTTCGACATACAAGGTGATCCAGTTTAATTTTTCTTGATTTTTTTTCGTTTTCAACTTTTTCACCTTGTATGTCGAAAACTAAGCGTTGCACGACTTAGGTTTATATAACTTTTTTACTTAAAATCGCCTATTCTATAAAACCCTATAGTCCTGATCAAAACAACTGAGACATCCTGTATAAGATGCGGAAATTTTGAAAACTGTCTTCATAAATAAGGAAAAAATGAAGAGTGCACCATGGATCTTGCCACAATGAAGTTGCCACACTAATATCTTAAATTAACTGAAAAATCTTAGTTACTTTGAAAGGTAACTAAGACAGACGGAAAAGAACCAAGATACTTGGAGTATTTTGCAACTTAAGACGCTATTCTAAAAAAGTATCAAGATAGCTAAGTAACTTAGATACTTTTTTTTAGTATCTTTCCTAGGTTTGGTTACGTGGGCATATCAAGTTACCAATAACTACATATATACAGAGTGTCCTAAATGTAACTCGGAAATGTAGAGGAATTCTAGCATCCTCATTATGAAGCATAGGCACCCAGTCATATGAAAACCCCATCATATGTTAGAGGGTGACCACTAGACTTATATGTAGAAGGCTATGATAATAAAAAAAATAAGCGAAATTTGCAAGAAAAAAATCCCATTTTTTTAATCGCCAGTAAAACTAAAACATTTTTAAATAAAAAAAAGTTATTTAGATCTTTTTGTTAATGCTATGGAATTACTTTATCTGAATTTGCTAATATTAAAGTCGCCATTAATTTTAGCCTGCTATATTCTTTAACGAAATGATAAAAAAAATACCAAAAACGGGTTACAAGCGAGCTTCGAACCCAAAATTGAACACCCTATAGATACAAACAGGATTTGTTCGAATCATTTTGACGATTTAAAAAACACTAGGCAAATAACCCATTTACTAATGTCTACAATTATTTTTTCTTTTCGGAAATAATATTTTGCATTGCCAAATAAAGAAGGAACAATTAACAAAAAAGTTTATAGAAGAATATAAAAGATAAAAAAAAACATAAAACATGCAATAAAAATCAATAGCAGCGACCTATACTTTAACCAGAAATTATTGAAAT
Source organism: Aromia moschata (assembly GCA_029963805.1). NCBI lineage: Eukaryota > Metazoa > Arthropoda > Insecta > Coleoptera > Cerambycidae > Aromia > Aromia moschata. The sequence goes on from JAPWTK010000378.1 coordinate 137,654, forward strand.
GAGTTAATCAGGGCCGTAGCCAGTGTGTTTATTCACATTAAATTCAGATACATTTTTGAAAGTTTTTATTTTTAATCAATGATGTAATACCTTCGTTATCAACAACCTTTTGCTATCCAGCGGGCAAATTTTAACAGATAGAAAATGCAAATATTAACAGGTGATTCTGAATACCATCGCTGATGCTACACGTCACATGTTACAAGCATGCGATGTGATGGCTTATTTAGTGCATTTTTGGTTGAAGTATAAGTAAGGCAATTAACAGTATACCGGATGTCTACGAACACATCGTTCATACAACAATAACTTTTGAATGGAAAGGTACGCATTTCGGGTTGCAAATGGATCGAAGTTTTGACCTTTTACCATTTTTCCGCAGCCAACTAGATCTGAGAAATAAACAGAAAATTTGGATTTTATCAATGGCAGTATGCACATAAGTGAAATTATTTGAGTTTGTGCTACAAATCCTTAGTCTGCAGATAATGAAAGAAGCACAGTTGGAAGCTATTGTATGCTAAATTACTGATCGCATAGTGCCAGTCAAAAGTCCCCTCCTCCCCCCTCGTATCTTTTGAACGGTTCTCCTTACACTAATGGAATTTGGAGAGTGAAAATACACTGATGTAAGCTTCTCTACTAGCGGTAACAGATGACGTAATCGTCATAGATGACGTCACAGGACCACTACGACCAATAACTTCAAGTGGAACCCTGTGGCAAGTGACACCTCGTTTGAAAGGTATTTAAAAGACATATTCAGCCATACTAATGTTGTTTGGGTTTGGGACAGTTTTAATGGATTAAATAAATAAACACTCAAATTTACACATACAAAAGGCTGCCTCTGGATAATTGACGAAATAAAAGTTGACTTATTTTAATTCTCCAACTTCGTTTACTTTCCTACGTTTTTACAGGTGTTTATACTTTGAATGTTTAGTTTAATCATTATTTAACGAACCGTTTAAGTGTCTAAATAAGTCTGACAAAGTAGCAGACATCTTAATAGTTGCCAAAAGATCTGATCGAGCAAAAATATCTGATAACAAAATAATTTAGTTGCAGAAATGGTATACACCCCAAGTTGCATCTTCCTGTGAAATCAGTCAAAGTACAGTACACAGGTTGTTGACAAATCTTTCAATTTTCAACGACTTTCAACAACTTTCAGACGACGACCTCGACCGAAAATTGGAATTTTGTGAAAATGTGTCCACTAAAATTCTAGCCAACAGCTAGACTATGTACAAAATTTATTTTAGTGATGACTAAAGTACTTTCTACCTCAATGGAAATGTTAACACTCAGAATATGTGGTACTGAAGTGACGACAAAACGTTTCGTGAAAAAACATACACAGCTTCCAGCAAAAGTAAATGACTAGGCAGATAGTCTGGGAAATGACATAGTTGAGTCTGTATTTTTGGATACTAACTTAATCGGTGAAGTGTACGTGGAGATGTTACAAAACGCATTCGAGCCGTTAATTCTTGAAGTTCTGGAAGATTATCCAGACGAATTTGGAACCAACGTTCCAACAAGATGGTGCTCCTGCAGACAATTATGGTGCAGTAAGACGCTAATTGGATCAGGAATACCATGGTAGATAGATTAGACGACGAAGTCTGACAGAATGGCCAGCTCGGTCACCGGACCTCACACATTTAGATTTTTTCTGCGGGGTATCTTAAATCTACGGTCCACACTACATAACCTGACAGTAGCTACGATTTAAAACAACGAATTGTTGAAGGATGTAGGGCAATTTCAGCTGACACATTTGAACGAGTACAGAGTGTAGCAATGGGATCTTACTAACCGAAAGTTGATGGAGCACATTTGAACACTTAGTATAAGAACTGGTTCTTGAATCTTTATTAACACCTTGACTGCCACGGTAATTTCTTCAAATGTGTCATCACTTCCGAACTTGGAACTTCGACAACTTTAACTAGACATATCATTTCCGACGTATTTTGAGTCGCTGAACATCATAGTATTGTCAGAATTTGGCCTAGATCCTCCAAAATGCCAATTTTGGGAGGAGATTGCCCCAAAAATGGCTCAATTTATGACATTTTGCTACTTTTACCCGATATATCATTTACAACGTATTTGAACTCACTGATCATCGTGGTGTTTTGTGAATTTGCCTTACACACGCCAAAGTGTCATCAAATCTAAATTTTCTCGTTGAATCTCCTCAAAAAACGCTGTTTAAATACAACACATAACTTGAGTGCATGAGAACAAGGATTTTTTTTAAAAACTGAAAAAAATGGTCGTTTCCTTAGAGCTCTACTCTGTTTTGGGTTCAAAACAGAACCCAATAATCCCCGGGATCATCTTCAGCATCCCGAAAAATATAGGAAAACACAGTTGATTACATTTCACACATTATCATGCGTCAGTAGAGCATTCGCTTACATATACGACAAAGATTTGTGATTTTTCGGCATTTTGGGCCAAGTCGAAAAAAAACAAAGATCTTTGTTCTCGGCAGTCAAAGGGTTAATTGAACGCTCTATTGAAATGTTAGTGTTTATTCGTTTAATCCATCAAACCTAATCTAAACCCAAAGAAAATTAGCGTGGCTGAATAAGCCTTTTAATGGTTCCATTTTGAAATAGGGTTCCATTTAAATTTATTGATCATGACAGCCCTGCGACGCCATCTGTTATCACTAGTAGAGAATATTACATCTGTTTATTTTCACTCTCCAAAGGACCCCGCACAAAACAAATTTAATGGAAAATGGGTCCCGAACAACTTCATATATAAAGTCGATTGGCTATCCCATGTCACCCAAAGGTCATGTCTGTTTACTTGCCCTTGACCATGAAACTTACAAGGTCATTTCTAGGCCATTCCTGACCGTGTATATTTTTTTTAGCGGCAACCAACATTTTCCATCCAGAAAAATGAATCTGAAACATGGTTGAACATCTTGACAATGAAAACTGAAACTATAAATAAACTTCAACAATGAAGAGATAGATATGCTTTTCAGTTTTCGTTGTCAAGATGTTCAACCGTGTTTCAGATTCATTCTTCTAGATGGAAAACATTGGTTCCCTCTAAAAAAAATCTACATGGCCAGGAAAAGCCTAGAAATGACCTTGTAAGTTTCATGGTCAAGAGCAAGTAAGCAGACATGACCTTTGGGTGACGTCGGATATCCAATTGACTTTATATCTGAAGTTGCTCGAACTCTTCATATTTGGCCACATTAGAAAGCAGTGATTTACATGTAAAAATTAACTTGACCTTGAATTGACCTTGTAAGGTTCATGGTCATGTCTAATATAATACACCTCTCAACAACTGTCTATAAATTTTTTTATTGAAATATTTCTTGCAGACCGCTAATTCTCTGAGTTTATGATCTGCAAAATGCATTAGGCATATTCAGTAATATAGCCCAATAATCAACCTTCATCCCCCTACATCTTGAATCCTAATCATAGGATCATTTTTGGTCCATGAAAACTATTGTTCAGAAAGTCGAGAACTATCATATAATCAGTTTTTAGACAAATCGACCGGGACCCACTTTCCATTTGCTTTGTGCGGGGTCCTTTCATTAGACTAAGTATAACCGTTCAAAATATAGGAGAATGGGAGGTAACTTTTGCCTAACACTGTATAAGTGCGACGCAAGATCTCCACCAGGGGTCAGACTACTCGTACTCTATTAGTCCAATCAACGAGCGAAAGGCCCCATGTTAATTGGTCACTAATTGTTATCAGCAAACAAAAAAGTATGGTCGTATAGAGAGAAAAATTCTAAGAAAGATAGCGTTTTTTGCTACTCGAGTTTTAATGGTCCAAACCATCAATAACCAAAAAAATTCGCTAAAGTCAAAAAAACGTTTTTTTTTGCAAATAAAAAAAAGCTTCAAGTCCTACACAAGAAAGTTAAATTAGAAAGTTGTAGGTCTTAAAAAATGCGCGTCGAATGAAATTTGAACGAAAAAAAATCGGTTCATAAGCATTTGAGAAAAAATTAAAAAAAAAAAAAACGTCAAAAATCGCTTTTTTCGTATTTTTGCTGTATAAATTCTAATTTTGTTTGAACAGACTTCTTGTTGATTACAAGTATAGCCCAAGACAAGCGGAAAATGATTATTGTTTCAAAAATTAAAAACAAAAAAGTTTGATTTTTTGAGATATAACGATTTAAAAAAAGACGTTTTCAAAAATCAACTTTTACAGAGGCAAAAATGATCGTACAGAAACGATCATGGGCTCATTGTATTCACGAAGACTTGTAATTTCATGCTATTAAACCACCAAATCACTTTTATTTAATTTTTGCATAAAAAAATGCGTTGTAAAATTGTATCATTTTTTCGAACCGTTTGTTTTCGAATAACTTTTTTAATTTTGGTTTTACATTTTTGGCCGTTGCATATTTGAAAACTGGCATTCAAAACACACATTTAAAAAAAAATGAAGGTCCTACGACCTCAGGGAGATAATTTTTGGGGGATAATTTTTTTTAATTCCTGACAGCGCTGTATACGTCCGATTGACTTCATTTTTACACGAAATAGATCTTAGACTTTTACTTTCTTAAAAAAAATATTTCAAATCATTTCGCATAAATTAAGTTGACATAATTGTTTGCGAAAGTACAGCGTTCGGTGCGGCACGCGCTAGCCAGCGCACGGCGACAGAGTGGAGGGACACTCCGCTTGGACGCATCGAAATCTAAACAGGATTTCGCAAGCGACTTCGCGCTTTTGCTTCGATTGAGCGATTTTGATCGATTTCAAATCGATCGCGCTCGCAAAATTATCTTTTCCTCCGCTTAAAAAATTATCTCGGCTCCCTGAGGTCGTAGGACCTTCATTTTTTTAAAATGCGTGTTTTGAATGCCAGTTTTCAAATATGCAACCGGCCAAAAAAGTAAAACCAAAATTAAAAAAGTTATTCGATAAAACCGGTTCGAAAAAATGATTACAACTTTACAACGCATTTTTTTTATGCAAAAATTAAATTAAAGCGATTTGGTTTTTTTGATAGCATGAAAGTACAAGTCTTCGCGAATAAAATGAGCCCATGATCGTTTCTGTACGATCATTTTTTCCTCTGTTAAAGTTGATTTTTGAAAACGTCTTTTTTTTGAATCGTTATAACTGGAAAAAATAAAACTTTTTTTGAATTTTTGAAAAAAAGGATCATTTTCCGCTTGTCTTGGGCTATATTTGTAGTTAACAAGAAGTCTGTTCAAACAAAATTGGAATTTATACAGCAAATATACGAAAACGCGATTTTTTGACGTTTTTTTTTTTTAATTTTTCTCAAATGTTTATGAACCGATTTTTTTCGTTCAAATTTCATTCGACGCGCATTTTTAAGACCTACAACTTTCTAATAACTTTCTTGTGTAGGACTTGAATCTTTTTTTATTTGCAAAAAAAACCCGTTTTTTTGACTTTTGCGAAATTTTTTGGTTATGTTCGCCATTAAAACTCGAGTCGCAAAAAACGCTATCTTTCTTAGAATTTTTTTCTCTATACGACCATATTTTTTGTTTGCTGATAACAATTAGTGACCGGTTTTCTCCCCGTTGATTGGGCCATATCGAGGTCACGGGGAAACTCGTAATAACAGAGAGCGAAAGCGCCAGACGAGACCTTTCAGTTACTTTTAGTGCACCCTGTAAGTACTCTTATAAATACTCAAGCGGCGGCAGTTATTTCGAACACCGGCAAAACAATTAAGCGGCAGTTAATACACTTGTAGCAATTAACGACTCCATCCCACCTAATTACTCGGAACAGCCAAAACACCGAACAGTTTAGACAGCAGCGTAATCGATCAGGTGGAAAACACGTGGCGAGGAATCGGAAGGGTGAATTCCGATCGTGAGGTGCGCATTAAAAATTTTAAAGAGACATCCAAAAAAAAAACGTCATCAAAGTTGGCCAAGGAAAAAACGACGTATTTCTATCCTTAATCGAATTTATAACATTATTTACTTGTCAAGACTGTCACATCATATGACAGCCGTTGTTTATTTTACAAATTGTGACAGTCAATTGTCAAAAGTTTGACATAACCGAAAAGCTTAGAGATTATTTCCGCTATTTCCATCTCTCTCGTTCATAGCCAGAGTTGATGAGTTTTTTTGGATGTCTCTTTAGTTTTTTGAAAATATCTGTGGTGTTTTGGAGGCGGGTGTATGATAACTCCAAAAGTAACATTTTTCAATAAGAGCACTCTTGATTTGGAAGGGTTATGTAGTAATCAGGCATGCGTTGGAGAAAAACGATATAAGTTTAAGTTCTTATACTAGCCCAGTTGATGCGTAGCCTCAAAAGAGTTCAGCTTGCATTAACCCTTTAACGCCCAACTGCACTGTCAAGAGACGTGAACTTAGAAACTCATATTACTGATAGAAAAAAATAAAGAAAAAACAACCAAAACCATGTATTCCTATATTTTCGAGGTCGCTCATTCGAATGGAATCGTTGAAATTTGCAAAAAAATTGATGTAACCTTCAATTTTTAACAAAAACTATTAAAAAAATGCGATTATTTCAGGTTTTTTTTTAAATCGCAATTTCAGCTGTGTTATAGTCCTTTATACCACTCAAAAACAAATAGAAACGTGCACTCGAGACATGTACTTGAAGGAAACGCAATGAGAACAATTTAATTTTCTCATTTTGAGATAATAATTAGATATGGCAAAATTCAAAGGGTGATATTTCTCGTTTATTACCAGTTGCGGGATCATTGACGCAAAAAAAAGAATTTTGAAAAATTATTAGTACTTGAAGAGTTTTTGGGGTCGCTGATCATGATCCTGATGTCAGAATTTCAAAATTCAAGATGGCGGATCCAATATGGCCACCATCCCGAATCAAATTTCAAATTTTTCGATTATTTTGCCTCAAACTTTGTAAACCAGGGGTTTTCGGGATCGCTTATCACGATCCCGATGTCAGAATTTCAAAATTCAGGATGGTAGATATGACATGGCACCATTTTGAAGAAAATTTTGAAATCTTGAATTTTGAAATTCTGACATCGGGATTAGTTTTAATCTTCTCCTGAAGATGCCAACTTGGTTGGCGAAACGCGCGTCGAGAAAAGTGTAGTAGTTCGGTGTTTCGTGGAAAACGTCCAGTTTTTTGTTTCTACGCCGAAGGTTCCAGTAACCACTCCAGGATCGGGATCGTGATTAGCGACCCCGAAAACCCCTGCTTTACAAAGTTTGAGGCAAAATAATAGAACATTTTGGGATGGTGGCCATATTGGATCCGCCATCTTGAATTTTGAAATTCTGACATCAGGATCGTGATCAGCGACCCCAAAATTCCCGAAGGTAGTACTAATAATTTTTCAAAATTCTTCTTCGGTTCAATGATCCCGCAACTGGTAAGAGAAATATCACCCTTTGAATTTTGCCATAACTAGTTATTCTAACCTCAAAAATGAGAAGATTAAATTGTTGTCATTGCGTTTCCTTCAAGTACACGTCTCGGGTGCACGTTTCTATTTTTTCTTTATTTTTTTTTTAATCAGTAATATGAGCTTCTAAGTTCATGTCTCTTGACAGTGCACTTGGGCGTTAAAGGGTTAATTAGGGCAGAATATTTTTTTCTAGACCTGTTTGGTATAAGGTGGGGAGTGTGAAACTAAGTTTTCAACTTCGAATGCCGGGGGGAAAACTTTTAGCAGGCGAAAAAACTTTTGTTAGTTCTTTGCTTATATCTCCTAAACGGCGCATGATACAGAAAATTTTATACGTTTCGAAATTAAAGTAGACAAAACATTCTACAAAAATCAACAACATTTATTAACGTTGATTAGATGTGATGTGGTTCGTATTCTCCGGAAATTTGAACATTTGAACAAACGGGAGGCTGGTGTCCTTGAGATGTTGACGTTCTTGTGTTGCTAACGGGGATTCCTAGTCCAACCAAAACGAACGTACACATGCTGAGACCTGGAAGGGGTGGTAAACCTGGCACCTTCTTTTCAACATGATCGTCCAAGTATGACCCTGACTACATTATTTTTGGGCTGTTCATGCTGATGCCTCATAAAATGTAGATGCAGCCACCTTTAATGCAGGGGTGTTTTCAAAGGGGACACATAGATTAGTCTTGCCATGTCCAAAAGGGACTGACGTTGTGTTAGAACCGGAGAAGGCACGAGCAAAATGAATGTAGTCAGGGTTATACTTGTACGATGACATTGAGAAAAGGTGCCAGGTTTGCCACTCTTTCCTGGTTTCAGCATGTGTACGTTCGTATTGGTTGGACTAGGAATCCCAGTTAGCAACACAAGAACGTCAACATCTCAAGGACACCAGCCTCCCAACAACAATGCGTTCTGCAATAATGGGTACCTGTAACTCGCAAATTTCACTTTACGATATTTTGGAAAATATCGTCGCTGTTCAAATTTCCGTAGAATACGAACCACATCACATCCAATCAACTTTGACCAATGCATTTTGTAGGAAATTTTGTCTACTTTAATTTCGAGACTTATAAAATTTTCTGTAGCATATGGCGTTTAGGATATACACCCTAGGAAATTGCACCTTTACATATTGGCGATACATGTGTAGAAGAGAATAAGTTAAAAGACACCAGTAAGGACAGACAAAGACAGATGCCACATTTTTTCATGCTTGTGCACGTATTAGAAACGTATGAGACCTAATAGGAAGTGGAAAGGGATATTGCCTACACGCCTATCGCCGTCGCCGAATTTGAGTGGGATTCAGCACTTTTTCGCAGTTATGGGGGTGTACATCGACTTAGCTGTATGAAACGATATTCTTACGTAATTCTGACTTTTACAATTATCCCATATACTTAAAAGAAGTGTACGAACATAATTGTATTTATTTTCAAATATTTGTATTCCTAAACTAACCGGTCTGCAAGAAAATAAAATTGAAGTTCTATAAAAAATAAGAAAATAAAGGTATAAATCAACCCGGTTATAAGACGAAAGAAATGCCTATTGAATAAGTGGTTCAAAAATGTCGCCCCTTTGTGCTTCGCAAAAATCTAGTCTATCGTAACACTCAGTTCTTACGCGTTCTAACTTCTAACACTTCAGGGGAAATATTATTTGGGACTTCTGGCTCGTAAATCATTTAAATTTCGTGGTCTTTCATGTTCATGTCCGTAAACAGTTTGTTTTATTTGTTAAATATTTGTTGGCATTTAAGGAACCGTTTATAAAAAATGGCCCAACGATGGAATCGTCTAAAATACCAACCCAAACATTTAACTTCTCGAGATACTGCGTACGCACAGGAATACTTAAGTGCTTATTTTCCGTAGACCAATAACGATATCGTTTAGACCAATAACGGTATCGAATTATTATATAATAATTCAATTCACACGTGCGCATTATAATTTATGGGCGGGGCGTCCCGCCTACATATTTTATTGCTACCCTATCACGAAAGACAGAGAATAACGCTCATAAAAGTTTTAAAATGACATGTCAGTCTGGCAACTATGGATATACTATTTCTCTGTCAGTTCCCTTTACTTGAAGAGTTTATTATTTTCTATCTTTTAATGCTCGGCTTTGAAATCTTGGACTTTCCAACCCTGTATAATCAAAAACCTAAAAAAGTGCGTGGTTGTTCGCCTGCCAAAAGTTCTCTCTCTGGCTTTCGAGGTCGTAAAGTTTCACACTTCCCACCTTATACGAACCAGTCCTAGAAAAAAAAATACTGCCCTATTTTATGCGAAAATTTCTCTAAGTAACCATATCAAATGTTTAGTATACAGTAAAGGGAAAACGCTACTCTTTCAGATAATGAGAGAAATCCTATGGGATATCATTTAAAAAAATAAAGCTGGTCTTCATAACAAGCAAACTCAAAAAGACAAAATTATTTCATGTTGACATAAACATGGCAAATAAACTTTTGTTCGGACCATTTCGGGGCATTATGCGCGACTATTTTGTAACGCTGTTTATTTGAAAACCGCCAAATTAGTTTTTAGATCAAATGAAGATTTTAGAAAAATTCAACGTGAGACTGGAGTTAACAACAAAATGTGATTCTTGGCCATCATATTCCTAAATGTATCTTAAACACCACATATGTGATATCTATGTACAGGGTTACTTTTATAAACGAAATCTCATTTTTTTTTATTTTTGATCAAAATGGAAAACGGTTTTTCTTGGTTGCCTCATAACGTCGACTGACCATAATTACCAGTAATAGATGAAATATTTTCTTTGTCTTTGAAATAAAAATTTGTCTTCGCCATCTTATACTCTGAAAATTTTATTATCCACCAAATGAGGCGCCACTACGAGGAAGATTCGAGAGGTAATTAAAAAAATGGGTTACTATACTCCAATCAAATTATTTTTCATTTTGCGAAAAAAGCTTCTGCATGCTTGAAACTTTTGGGAAATGTTAATAATGGGATGTGTCTTTTATGATCCTCAAGACACCAAAAAATGTTCATCGAAAAAATATTAATTCGTTAACGATAAATTCCATTTATTTATAAAAAAACACCTTAAATGTTTAATGCTATTTGACTCTATTGCCGTCCACAAAAAAAGGTTCATCCAGGTCTCATTTTTTTTCGTAAAGACCTATATTTTATGATACTGCAATGGGCATATTAATTTTTCCATTTTAAGACCGTCAAAATGGCGTCCGAAAAATTCACATATAAACAAAATCGCAATAATCGCAAATAAACAATAATATTGACATGCGATTTTGATATCTTGGTAGCTGGTATTTTTACACAGATTTATTTAAAAAAAAGTTGCTCTAGCATATGCAGAAGCCGAGATATTTTTTTTAATAATTTCACCATTTGTTTATTTATAAACATTAAGGCTTCAAATTTTAACTGTGTCTAATTCAATACTTTAATTTTGCAATTTCATTCACCATGACGTAAAAAAAGCTTTTTGGAAAGGTACACGCTCATTTGAAACTAATAGTATATTTTGACGAAAGTAAATGACGTCATCAGTGATCCAAGCCAAGCAGAGTTTCTAGCTGGTATTTTTACAAATACCAGTTACCAAGATATCAAAATCGCATGTCAATATTATTGTTTATTTTTCGGACGCCATTTTGACGGTCTTAAAATAGAAAAATTAATATGCTCATTGCAGTATCATAAAATGTAGGTCTTTGCGAAAAAAATGAGACCTCGATGAACCTTTTTTGTCGACGGCAATAGGGTCAAATAGCATTAAACATTTAAGGTGTTTTTATAAACAAATGGAATTTCTCGTTAACGAATTAATATTTTTTTATGAACATTTTTTGGTGTCTTGAGGATCATAAAAGACACATTTCCCATAAGTTTCAAGCATGCAGAAGCTTTTTTCGCAAAATGAAAAAATAAATTTTGGAAATTTCAGCGGTATTTTTTAAATATTCAAATAAGTAATTGACCAAATCGAACTCGACAAGTCGCAAATTTACCGGATTTTCATTATCCACACATTAGAAAAAATTCGATACCTCTAATAGTAATAGTCCCAGAGCAAATCAATTATATGTCCGTTTTTAACGATTTTTGCACATTACAACGTCAATTTGACATCGTTTCTGACCTCCAAATTGGGATCAATTTCAGGACGATGTTCCTGAACTCCAAATGAACACACTAAACCATGTTAAACTCTGTCGTTAATTAGATCCAAATATAGACCTTTTTTTCTAATTCGACTGGCCTATTTTTTCTGGAACCGCGCCAGCAGATCTCTAGGAATGATTAGTGTTTCACATGCCAAGTACCCGCCGCAAATCATAATTTTACAGAAACATCTAAACCTCGAAACGTATACACTCATTCTAACGGTTCAAAACAACTCGGCGAAAGTTTACATTCAAGAGTGAACATAATATCGTAGGTGGGCCCGCATTTATGCGTTTGTCGTCCCTCTGTGATTTTCGGTAATTTCGTTTCGATTATTTTGAAAATTCCTTCGGTAAATTTTTTCACGAGCTCTTATATTATTGCGGTCACGTTGCTTCGCTAAATATTATTGCGGTCACGTGTATCAATATAATTGATTATGAATTGTACATACCACATACATACCGGGTGTTTCACTATAAATGCCCCCCCCCTTAACTTTCTTATTTGGCTTAATATCAAAAAACGTTAAATACAATAGTTGTAGGTCTTGGGTCTTTATGATATAGTTTTCACATATGTATATAAGGTGTCGCAGAAAACCGTGACAAATAAAAATATATTTTTTCTTATGGAACAACCCGTATATTATATCACTAAATAATTGGGAATATACAGTGAGGTCCATAAGTAACGGATAAATTCATTATCTACGTAATTTACAATTTATGAGTAAAATCCTGAAACACGTCAATTTTTAATTCTAGAATGACATTTTTTGAGAATAATTTTATACCTCCCCCTCCAACCCCCTTGGAGTGACAGCTACCCCTTTAAAATTTTTAAATGGAACGAGGGTGCGTGTGATAGCTCATTTGAAAGGGTTCTTAATTATCTATTCAGCAATATAAAGTTTTTTGAATTTTGTATATTTTTCATCAAGAAAATTAAATTTGATAATTTCAAAATTATTATTATTATGAAATGTATACAATCAAGTGCCTATGTACCAAATATCTGTCAAATCTGACGTTTTTAGTTAATTTTGTGTCTGCATTCAACTTAAATGTATCGGTTTCCCTGATACACTGCGCAAAATACCCAACAAAAAGAAAGAAGTAAAAAGGGTTTGTTTTTACTGTATCATAAAAAAGTTATACATTTTTAAATTTCTTTATTTGCTACATCTGTGAAAACTTATTATTCTATTATGTTATTTATCGCTGATCCTCAAGTTGATCATTATTTTATGTAACAATGAGTCTTTCGGATACCCAAAGAATTGAAATATTTATATTATTAGGATGTGATGACAAAACAAGAACGCAAGAGCAGGTTTGCGAAATATTCAATACTAAGCATCCTGACCGCCGCATTTCCCAGTCTACGGTTAGTAGAATAGAAAACATATTTCGTGAATTTGGAAATGTCACAGATATTCCTAAATCTGGTAGGAAACGCATTTTAGACGATGAACAGAAATTGGATATATTGTTAGATATTCAAGATAATCCACATAAACCTTCAAGACAAGTTGCCGCCGATAAAGATGTTAGTACAACGTCTATATTGCGTCTTCTAAAAAACGAAAAATACTGCCCATATAAAATTCATTTGGTTCAAGAATTTAACGACGATGACCCTGATGGCCGATTGGAATTTTGCGAAATCATGGCAAATAGATGCCAAGATAATCCTTTATTTATAAAAAAACATTATTTTTTCTGATGAAGCAACATTCGTCTTAAATGGAACAGTCAACAAACAGAACTGTAGATACTGGAGTACAGAAAATCCACATTGGATGACGGAGGCCAATACTCAATATCCTGAGAAGGTGAACGTTTGGGCTGGAATTATAAATTCTCAAATTATCGGACAATATTTCTTTGATGGCACATTAACTGACGCGCGTTACTTGGATTTCTTGCAAAATTTCTTAGTTCCAGAGTTAAGAATGCTTTTCCCAGATGATGACAACCCCAATGAAATTGATAGAAATATTTGGTGTCAGCAGGACGGAGCTACCCCACATTTTTCATTGGAAGTAAGAGCCTATCTGAATCAAATTCACCATATATACGTGAAAACTATATCATAAAAAACTTAACATCGTACCCTACAAATTTTGTATTTAACATTTTTTTTTTGTATAAACCAAAATAAAAAAAGTTAAAGGGGGGTGTCCATTCATAGTGAAATACCCAGTACTTATGTACGTCTTTTTATCAAAACTATTAAGGAATGGAAGTATCCACAATTTTTTATGGATAATTTATGGATTATTATTTATCTTTATATACAGGGTGTTAGAAAAGTACCGGAACAGCAGAACAACTCGCCAGGAGTGCATTTTTGGAAAAAACGTTTTATACAAAAAGTTTTAGGATTCCTCCCCGGTTGTCCCGGTGACCTTGAACATGACCTTCAAGGTCATTAGAAGGTCAAGATCGTTTTTTCAAATGGGAACACTTATTTTTGACCCCGGAATCGAAAAGAGCGGAAATATGGTCTGGAAAAATTACAGTCGGATCCGACCTTGATTACCCTCATTTCAAATGGTGGACGTCACCACCCTCGTTGGTCAATTTTGTACGTTTGACTTTGGAGTGACCTTCTGATGAGATGATTATCGTTGTCTCGAATTTTTTCCATTCTTCATTTTCGAGCTCAAGAATATGCAGTTCCGCGTTTATAAAAATGACCTTGACCTTGAAATTACCTTGAGGGAATGGTCAAGGTCAAATTCGAGGTTATCAACTGATAACCAGGAATAAACCTTTTATGACATTCACTCTCTTGTTCGCGAAGAATCATTTTCCCACGATATTATGAGAATGACTTCAGGGTGGTGACCTCCACAATTCGAAATGAGGGAAATTAAGGTCGAATCCGACTGTAATTTTTTCCGCTATTTTCGATTCCGGGGTCAAAAATAGGTGTTCCCATTTGAAAAAACGACCATGACCTTCAAATGACCTTGAAGGTCGTGTTCAAGGTCAAATTCAAGGTCACCAATGGATAGCCGGGGCAAAATCCTAAAACTTTTGTATAAAACATGTTTTCCAAAAATGTACTCCTGGCGAGTTATTCTGCTGTTCTGTTACTTTTCTAACACCCTGTATATGTTTCACATGTCTTGTTACATTACTATTTTCAAACGAACTAATAATAATTAGTTCGCACTAGAGATAGCACTAAACTATAAAAGTCAGGGCCGCACTTAGTACATACTACATCACTGTGAGAAATTCGAAAAGATAGGTATAGAATTTCCATTCTAAATTGAAAATAGGTAGAAAAAATCAAGGTTGTCAGATATATTTTCTAAAATTGCTAAGCTCACTATACAATTATACTTCATAATTCAGTAAACTGTTAGTTCGTGACGTTCTTAGAAAGCTAATTTGGAAATATTTAAAAAAAAAAATACATAGATATAAATTTATTAGTTAGCATTAAAATAAAGCGTTTAAAATTGCTGGAAAAAATGATTATAAATTAAAACAACTTTATGTATATTACGTGGTAACATCGTTTATATATTTATGTGGTAACACCGGCCAACGATCCATTAGCCTATTGTCCTTTGCATCTAATACATTCCTTAAATACTTATTCGGTCCACTGTGCCATAAAATTTTTACGACGTCGTTAAAATGATTTACGACATTAGGAATTCTTACTTGTTTAAGACTCCAGTGACCTGTATTTCAGCTAGGTTTATTAAAACAGACAATTTTTTGAGACTGTCTGGCTAAATGAGCATTATTTACAGCAAATTATATTACAAATATTAAGAGTTTTGTATGCAGGCTAATTTTAATCTCTTATATTGATTTGAATGAAAAAAAATTATTTCACAATTTTCGAATTTATAAAAGATATATGCACGCCCACGTAATCATAAAGTTGCAACGTTTTTTGTTCCCCAGGCGTATTTATCATTTTCAATTCAGAATAGAAGGACCATACATACTATATTATAAAACACTACCTGGCAACACTAAAAACATGTACGAGTCATAGATGCAGAAACTGGCCAGAAAGTTAAATGACAAATTTCAGAAATATAACATCACGCATAAATCAAATTACAATTGCGATTTTGGAATAGCACGCCGTTATCGCGTTGTTTTTATGTGTTATGATTTAACAACAATTCTGTTTATGCCACCCTCTTAAATGTTTTTCGCACGCTATGCAACGTATCATCCTTCCATCCACTTTTCAGTCCGGCATACCCTCAATAATCTATATGCAAATGGTGGGGATCGCTGCATTTTATTAATCAGCATAAAAAACTACATCGCCTCACCGACGAAATCACATGTTTTGTAAAAAACGTTATACATTAGCGCGCTCCGCGGCCGGTCAAATAGCGACTGAGCGATATAAAGTTATTTGAGACCCTATACGCCCGAATATTACTAGTTTTAACTAGTAACTAGAAAAAGTTACTAGTTTTAACTGAAAGTATGTACTTTTTCATAAATTATGCCTTATATAAACAATCTCTATTCACTGTCCGACTCGTGTCTCTAATATTTTAGTACTATCTCTGATTCACGCACATTACAAAATAGATCATTTCGTATAATGCGCATGTTTTTATGCAAAATTTTATGGGATTTAATCGAAACTGACTTGTTTTAAGCTTACCCCTGTAATCGATGATATTCTTTGGGGTCCCATATTCACGACAAAAGCACAAGAATAAATATTCTAATAGTCCCAGAGTTCGTGTCAAAAAACTGCTAGTTGATGCTAACTCATCTGCGACTCATCTAGAAATATGGGCATTTGCAAAACACTTGCAGTTTTTTGACGCGAGCTCTCCTACTATAACTATTTAAACTTGTGACAAAATCAAGCGATCTGCGAGGAAATTTTCCGACTAGGCTACTAACGTGGCCCTTGTTTCGAAGAGTTTGGAAACCTCTGCCACAGCTTAGAGAATACTAACAGTTGGTTCACTCGTAAAATCCCCTGTAAAATTCCCTTTTCAGTATCGATATCTAAAGGAAATGCCAACGACCCAAGCTACCTGCTTACACGAGGATCGACAAACCAAGCCATCGGTGATCGTTCTAATGGAGAACAATGAGGACACACTATATTTAGACAGCCCTGTGAAGTTGGCACCCCTGAATTGGAAAATAAAGACTTTCGTTATATATATATCATTTGCCCATCGTATGCCCATGTTTGCCCAGTAGACAATTTTTTTGTCCACCAACTGAAAATGTAAAAATCATAAAGTAAAAAAAAATCCAAAAAACAAACATTAAAAAAAACGTGGTTTCGCTACACCATTCGTTTGCCCAGGGTTTGCCCACGTTTGCCCAGTGAATAGTTTTATTTGCCCACCTTTAAAAAAAAAACGAAAAATAAAAAAAATCCATCAATGAAAAAATGAGAAAAAAACGTATTTTCTTGAGACCATTTGTTTGCCCAGGGTTTGCCCACGTATGCTCAGAGAGTCGTTTTATTTGCCCACCTTTCAAAAAAAAATCGAAAAATAAAAAAAAATGCCATCAATGAAAAAATGAGAAGAAACGTATTTCCTTGAGACGATTCGTTTGCCCAGGATTAGCCAACGTATGCCCAAGTGTTACATTCGCTTTCCCAATTTTAATTAACCATAAAATGAGAAAATACGATTCCTCCGCAGAACGGCGACAGAAAAAAATTCTCGTCAACCAAGGGAATTCAAGCTGGACAGACAAAATTCTGGTCTGGCAAACGAAAATGAGACTGGGCAAACGAAAATAAACGCTGGGCAAACCAAATTCAGGTTGAACGAACGAAATTGAGGGTGGGCCAACGAAGTTCATGCTAAACAAACAGAAATTCAGGTTGGGCAAACGAAATTCAGGCTGGGAAAACGAAATTCAGGACGGGCAAACAAAAATAAAGGTTGAGCAAACGAAATTTAGGGTGGGCAAACAAAAATAAGGGTTGGGCAAACGAAATTCAGGGTGGACAAGTATAAATAAAGGCTGGGCAAATGAAATTTAGGGTGGGCAAACGAAATTTAGGATGGGTAAACAAAAATAAGGGCTGGGCAAACGAAAATAAATACAGGGCAAACGAAATTTAGGGTGGGCAAACGAAAATAAGGGCTGGGCAAACAAAATTTAGGGTGGGCAAACAAAAATAAAGGTTGGGCAAACGAAATTTAGGGTGGGCAAACAAAAATAAGGGCTGGGCAAACGAAATTTAGGGTGGGCAAACAAAAATAAGGGTTGGGCAAACGAAATTCAGGGTGGACAAGCATAAATAAAGGCTGGGCAAATGAAATTTAGGGTGAGCAAACGAAATTTAGGATGGGTAAACAAAAATAAGGGCTGGTCAAACGAAAATAAATACAGGGCAAACGAAATTTACGGTGGGCAAACGAAAATAAGGGCTGGGCAAACAAAAATAAAGGTTGGGCAAACGAAATTTAGGGTAGGCAAACAAAAATAAGGGCTGGGCAAACGAAAATAAAGGCTGGGCAAACGAACTTTAGGGTGAGCAAACGAAAACAAGGGCTGGGCAAACGAAAATAAGGGCTGGGCAAACGAAATTTAGAGTGGGAAAACAAAATTGTCTACTGGGCAAACATGGTCATACGATGGGCAAACGATATAGATAACGAAAGTCTTTATTTTCCAACTAAGGGGTGCCAACTTCACAGGGCTTATTTAGACGGCCAAGTAATGGATGTCATATTTTTATATCAGTTATAATAATTTTACAGGAACATGTAGATGTTGTTCTGCTGATAGCTGTAGTTCTTTGTTGAGATTTATCGAGATAATTTAATTCTCAGACGAAAATTCAGGAAATAGTTGATTAAAGTAACGTTATTTACGATTTATACAATTTATGCAATATACAATTTATTTATATATGCACAAAAGTAAGACTGTGTTAATAATCCCCCTCCCTTTTTTGTTTTACAGCCATCTATTGAGCAGTAAGTAAATCACAGACATGTTAATTATTAAGGTTTCTAGTTTTGAGATATTTCGGCAAAACATTTTTTAGAGCTACATGTTTCGCGCAATTTTAGGAAGTAGTGTGAGAACAAAAATTTGCGAATTTTTTTTGCTTCTTTTTCAAGTCCACAAGCTTGAAAAATGTTTTCTAACTTAGCCATGGTATGGACCGGATAGCTTGTTTATTCAGCTTCAATTTGCTTTTTTTTAAATCTCGATACGACCATTTGTTGCTGAGATATCGAACTTTTAATCAAAAAGGACCCTTTTGTCTTTGATCGACGATATCTCAGCAACCAACGGTAGCACAGAAAATCTAGGGGCAGTTCTGAAAACTGGAATAAACATCCTACAAGGTTCTGCTGCGATTTTTGAGGAGAAAAAAGTTTTTTATCCTTGACATGAATTTGAAAAAACAGGAAAAAAACGGGTAATTGATAGTTTTTCAGAACATCAACGGCTGAAATTCAAATCTTCATGAAACGACTAATGCTTCGTGTGCCTTTTACAGTTGAATATACCCCCAAAAAACCATGCAAAGTTACATTACGATCTAACGAACCGTTTTCTTGTTGTAAACGATCAAACTTTTGAAAAAAATTAAAGGGTCACGTTTTTTGAGCTTAAACATGTCCTAATCATGGCTAAAGTGAAAATAAAATTTTGTTTCGAGTTTCCTCACAATTTTTTCCGCAAATACCGTCGATATTTACAAACGAAAATAAAAAAAAAAATTTTCGAAATATATCAAGTAATGGCTTAACTTTGTTGTTTGCAAAGTAAAAAAAAAAAAGTTCAATATAAAAGTTATTTTGTTCATTACTATGTACGTTTTAAGTTTTTTGGTTTGTTGATATCTTCTTTTGTTTTGTTCCTATGGCAACCAATTTTTTTTTAAATGGCACCCATACTTTTTTTTTCGTTATGAAAAAAAGCATATTTTTCTCAGTCACAAAATATTGCAATTTTTGAAAAAAAAATAAGCGAGAAAAAAAATTATTTATTACTATTCACTCACAATGAATTAATTAATTTCACAAAACTAAAATTTAGATCAAATTAAATTTAAAAAGTAACAAAGGTAAACTACTTATTAAAAAAACAGCAATACTAAATCAGATGTTCAAACTGACCTCCGCTGACGGCCAAGCAATGACCTAAACGGTATTTAAATTCTACTGCAGTAGCTCTATGTAACTCCTCTGCAGGTATTCTGCGCATTTCAGCAGTTATTCGCACCTTTAAGTCCTCCAAATTACGAGGTCTTTGTTTGAACACACTATTTTTAACATGACCCCACAGGAAAAAATCTAAGGGCGTCAAATCCGGAGATCTGGCAGGCCACTCAATAGATCCTCTTCTGCCGATCCACCTGTTTCGAAAAACATGATTTAAGTACTCTCTAACATGTACCGCAAAATGTGGAGGAGTTCCATCTTGTTGGAAGAAAATTCTATTGTCAATACCTCCATTTTCGCTCTGGAATAAGGCTGTGATCGCAGGTATGACCTGAGTTTGTAGCAGTTGAAGATATCGATCAGCGGGTAAGGGTTTCATCGAGAAAAAATGGGCCTATGATATGTCCTCTTATAATGCCTGCCCACACATTTTACGCGGATATTGTGTGTGCGCTTCTTGCACCCAGTGTGCGTTCGCTCTCGCCCAATACCGACAATGATGTCGATTTAATGTGCCGTTTAGCATAAAGGTCGCTTCATCTGAGAATACAATATTTGAAGCAAAATTCTCATCTGCATTACATCGTTCCATCGTGTACTCACAGAAATCCATCCGTCTATCAAAATCATCTTCATTCAATTCATGTATTAATTGATAATAATTATAAGGATGAATTTTTTTCTTTTTTTTAAATTCTAAGCACAGAAACATGGCTAATTTCTAAACTGTCTCCGACTTCCCTCGTTGACACTTGTGGTGTTTCTTCAATTGTCAACAGAACATTTAACGCTTTTTCCTCACGTGTCACGACCCGATTTTGGTCTGCCAGTTCTTTTCACGTCTTTAACGTTACCAGTTTCTCGAAATTTTTTAATTAGTTGACAAACTGTTCCCTGAGATGCAGGAGTATCAGGGTAAATTCCGTTGAATACAGTACACACTTCGCTTTGAGTCCTCTTCCTATTTCCGTACCCATAAATCATTAATATTTCAATACGCTGTCTCTCACTCAAATGTGCCATGTCTTCAAATTTAATAATTTGCAAGAATGTCAAACAAAAAATTTGCTTTAAACCGACAATAATTATTTATTCTTTGTTTGTATTAATTTAAATGTAAAATTTACATGGCATTATTTAGCAAAAGTAAATGTTTCTGTTTTAAAACTGCACGACTTTTTCCCTTATTATGGTAATGAACAAAATAACTTTTATATTGAACTTTTTTTTAACTTTGTAAATAACAAAGTTAAAGCCATTATTTGATACTTTTGTACCACCATGTATATTGTTTTAGCGTTGCCGATGCCGCTTCGAAATTCTCGGAATTGTGACTATAATATCTTGACACCCATTTTTTTTTTAAATACGCGTCTTGAGGCGTACTTTCAAGCCACAACTTCTTAAATGCATATGCTATATAAAATATGCAAAAGAACGTAGAATCAGCGGAAATGTGATAGACGTTTTTTTTTCATAAATATAGACATCCAAAAAAAACGTCATCAAAGTTGGCCGAGAAAAAAAAATACGTATTGCTATCCTTAATCGAATTTATAGCCTTATTTACTTGTCAAGACTGTCACATCATATGACAGCCATTGTTTATTTTAGAAATTGTGACAGTCACTTATCAAAACTTTGACATAACCGAAACGCTTAGACATGACCGCTATTTCCATCTCTCTCGTTCATAGCCAGAGTTGTTGACGTTTTTTTTGGATGTCTCCATAGCTCTACGGACCCCGCGCATTGTATTCTACGCAAAAAAAAAAAATACATAGGGAAAAACTAGCCCTGTCAAAACTAGCCCTGTAATATGTTGCAAGAAGACATAAACGTCTCTGCTGGACTATAACTTCTCTCCGTTCGAACCGCTACCTGGTGTGGACAACGATTATCACGTAACGCCATCTACATTTAGACGATGACCGTCAGTCGCAATTTTTACTGTGAAGGTGATAAATATGTATATTAGGTATAATGAGCCATTAAAAAAAACGTCATCAAGTCTGGCTATAAACGAGAGAGATGGAAATAGCGGTTCTGCCTATGCTCGACGCGAAAGCTTATGGTTCACATAACGTGACAGCCTTGACAATTAAATGAGGTTATAAACACGGGGGTGAAACTAGTATTCATGACTTCGCAACACGCGACCGCACAGTGGGTTAGAATCGGAAAATCCTGGCCAAAAATCGAAAAACCAAGTTCGCTATATTCTGTTTTAATTCATATAGCTTTGTGAAGCAGGGTTTCCTGCGTGTAATACTGAAACGACAGCTACCTTGGTTTTATACCTGCCGTGCTACTTCACCTTCGAGTGCGTAACGGTACGAGAATCGGTCCCGAAATACTCAACGTTCGTATGTTGTGAATTTTTGTTACCACAAGGTGTATTTCCGACTTAAAAAAATGGAGGCCACTCTTGAAGGGATGTAAAATATTATCTATGCATTGAAATTCAAATTTTTGTATTTCTTATTATGGAAAATAAATGTTAACTCTGCGCTTATAATACACACGCGCATGTTAAGGTAGCGAAAGAAAAGTAGGAAAATGATTTATACCTACAGCGTTCTAACACTAATTCACAATTTAACATGTGGGAAATATTAGTGGAATAAGAAATTCATAAAAATTGGCTGCTTGAAACTGCTTATTTCAGTGAAAAATGCAAAAATAGAAAGTCGCGTCCAATAGAGCATTCTCGGGGCAATTCTAACTGTACCTGCGTCAAAGCAGGTGTTCATCCCCGATACAATAGTAAGTCCCAACCAAGGGGGGAAATGTATATACCTGGTGTACACTATTGACCAGTGGAAGGAGAAATATAGGGTGTCTCAATGTTCCGTGAAATATATATTTTTTATTTTATACTAGTTAACCTAATCCAACTTAACTGAGGTTCTCTGCGATCAATTTTTAACACAAAATAATTTTAGTAACCTAATGTAAATTAACTGAAGACACGTTACGTGCAATTGTAGGTCCAAAAAGTTCTTACTTTTAGCCCTCCATTTCTTCAGGGAGTTAGATTAAAATCTTATTAATCAAAAATATAATCTTATTCGAATCAAAATATGTAGCTTTTTAAGAAAATTTTACTTCCGGTTCTCCACCTGTTTTTTTCGGTAAGGAGATTTAGTTGAAATTATAAGCAGAAAATCTCAATGCTCTAATTTTGATCATAATAAGTACCTTTTGTTTCCCTTTCGAGGAGAGTATTGAATTGAAATCTTATTTACAGAAAATATGAATACTCTAATTTGGATTTTTAAAAGTTGCTTTTGTCGCAAAAAGCGGTTGTGAACCGATTTTAATTTTTAGAAACTGATTTTCTTCGTATTTTTAAGCGCTATAACGTGCTATTTTTTGTTTTCCTGAAATTTTTTTTTTTTTTGGTATTTAAAAAAGGGAAAAACCCGGTTTTTCACACGTTTATGAATTTTTTTGGTTATGTTCCTACAAACCAATTTGATCCAAAAACTAGTGCACTCAAATTGCACTATTTTTTACCGAATTATCAATTTTTTTTTAACGCTTGATGAATTTTTTGGAAAACTGGATCTTTCCTAGGCTATTAATCTCCTTTGACTTATTTGTTTTCAAATAACTGTTTGCTATGTCAATATGTTTTAACACTGTATTATTTTAAATGTTTATAATCATGGAAATAAATAATTTCAAGCAAATTGTTTTTATTTATTCCACCTTGAATGGTAAAATCATAAAGGGAGGGTAGGTTACAAATCATTTTTTTTATGCAGCAACAAGTTTTCTGTATGAAAAATTGAACTGTAAAATGAAGTTGGCACAGCCAAGGCACGGCTACGCACAAGAAGACTAGAGCTAAGGAGACCGAAGTCGTTCGGTGTCATGGTCTCACATCTGTCCGCCTCCGGAAGGCGCAGTGAGCAAGTGCTGTGCTCGACATCACCAGCGGACCACATTTGACTGTTTATGAATGTAGTCTGTCAATGCGTATGCTCACTTGGCTTTAATAAAAATACAATTCGAATGTAAAATAAATGCGGTTCGAAAGTGCTGTGTTGCATTGTGTGATACAAGAAGCGTTCCGAAGCGTCAGAATAACCGGACATTATTTGGAATTACTGACGTACATACAGGGTGTCCCCAGATTGAGTTACCTATAAGGTAAGTATTTTGAAGAGATTCCGCAATTTTTACCATCGTTATACGTTTGATGTATGGCCATTTTCCTTTAAACAAATTATGTTTACTAAAGGCGCAGACATAGTGAGAAATCATAAACCCCAAAAAATATTATTTAAACATTTATTTTGGAGAAATTATGATTTAATAAACAAATTGAACAATTATTTTGAAAAACCAGCAGAATTATTATTCATGCACCATAACTATTCTACATGCAGGCCTCCAAGTTCAACACACCTCTTCATTATCGTTCTAAAAGATGTGTATGTTGAGCGGATCATTTCTTGATTTACCTGGGCCACTACTTGAATGATCCGAATCTTGAGTAAATCAATATTGTGTTCTATCGGCTGTCTATAAACTATTTCCTTCAAAAAATCCCCAAAGGAAAAAGTCAAGTGGCGACAAGTCAGGGGACCTTGCTGGCCAACAAATAGGTCCATATCTTCCGATCCACTTCTCTCCAAATTGTTTGTTAAGCCAACTGCGGACCTGAATTGTTGAATGGGCGTGGCATCCGTCCTGTTGAAAATACGGTTTTTTTCTATAGTCTAAATTCTCTTCGTCTAATTCTGGCCAGAAAAATGTGTTTATTGAAACATTCGCTTTTTTGAAATTTTGACTTCTAGAAGTAACTGAAAAAGACGGATTTTGTTGTGCCCAAAAACGACAATTCTCCGACGATACCACTCCATTGGTAGAAAAGGTGCTTTCATCGGAAAAAAAAATACTATGCATATCTACAGTAAGCCTCGCTCCTATTTCTAAACAGAAATCCAATCGATCTGCATCACCACCAACTTCCAACGTGTGTATTATTTTCAGTTTGAAATCTTTAAACTTATTTTCGGCCAAAATCCTTTGAATGTGTGTCTTGCTAATATCAATTTGTGCAGATCTCTTTCTTAGTGATAGTTTTGGATTTTCTTCGACTGAATTTAAAACTAGAATTGTGGCTGCATCATCGTCATCATGAACCTTTTTGATTTTTTTTTTTTTCGCATTTTACATCACCAGTTAAATCAAATTTTCGTACTAACTTTTTTCAAACTTTGACGGCTAATTTCGACTTTTGGATATTTTTCATGAAACAGTTCAATGGCATGACGATACCATAACATTTAATAAGATAAATTTTATGTTGTAAAGTAAGCATTATTTGGAATTAAAAATCAATAATTGAAATTTCAAACGCTTTGTCAAACACAATGTCAAACAATAACAATTGCCTTATTGTTGGCTTACTGGAATTTCAAATATTCTAATTAGGGACTTTGAGAAGATATAGTGTAAAGACAACCTATTAACTACAGCTTTGATTGACTAAATGATTATCTGGACGTGATGTTTCTTCAAAATAAATGTTTAAATAATATTTTTGCGGTT
The DNA here is from genome assembly GCA_029963805.1 of Aromia moschata. Classification (NCBI taxonomy): domain Eukaryota; kingdom Metazoa; phylum Arthropoda; class Insecta; order Coleoptera; family Cerambycidae; genus Aromia; species Aromia moschata. The sequence goes on from JAPWTK010000378.1 coordinate 163,010, forward strand.
TATGATTTCTTATTATGTCTGCGCCTTAGTAAACATATTTTTTTTAAAGGAAAATTGATATACTTCAAACGTATAACATTGATAAAAATTGCGAAATCTCTTCAAAATACATAATTTTGACTAGTAGGCTACGCTTTCATATTTAAGTATTAAATTTAATTGCAAACAATTTTTTTTTAATAACTTTTTACATAGCGTTAATATTTAAGGTACTTTACTTTTCATTATTACTTAATTTTTGCTATTTTTGAACACCCTGTGTGTTAATTTGAACAAACAACAAACTTTCTGGACGTTTCAAGACAAGCAAAACTTTTTCTGAAGAATTACTTTCTGTCGAAAAATTAAATTTTTTGTCCATTTCACCTACAGGTAACTCAATCCGGGAACACTCTGTATGTATGAAACCAAATATTTTCCTTTGTTGAATTGTTAAAGTTGAAGCACGTAACATGAAATATTTTGAGTACATTTTCATATTGATAATTACGAAAATTTGTAATTGCAAAGATAACAACAAATTAACGAAAAATATCGAGCGTCTGCCACATATATTCGCACCACGGACATTCACACGGACTCTAACGCACACAGATTAGTACAGAACGACACTGCTTACAGCGCCTCTGGAGGCGGACAATACACATTCGAGCCCCTCTCGTTGTACAGCGAAAAGCCGCAGCTCTGTCTCCTTAGTTCTAGTCTTCTTGGCTACGCATTTCGATTTAGCGTCGCGCATGCGCATTAGGAACAACCTTGGCCTCCTATGCATATGGCGGCCTCAATGCGTGTTTCCCTCCTTATCTAAGGAGATTGCTCTTATCCTATTTAGATGTTTTGTGGTTATAAACTTAAGGTTATAAACAGAAATATGTATTTTTGCTCGGCCAACTTTGATGACGTCTTTTTGGATGACTCATTACAATAAACGGCTACTGGGTAGGGTTGCCACCTCGGACCTACGTCTTGCCCGGAGATTTTCAGGCAGAGGGCAGAGAGGGGGGGATATTTCTCCGTAATTTTAAAAAGTGTAAAAAGCTGACATAAGTTTGTTTGATGCAATGGTGTTTCCTGTTTTTTTTTTTTATGATTCTCACTATTTCAATGTTTTTAACTGCTTTTTCACCGTCATATTTGAGTGTAAATGTAACACTATATTTCGTGCATGTTGGTTAACCATGACTTATTATTAGGATCCTGTAACCATCTGTCATGAAAACTACAGAGGTAGGATTTCGTTTCTTTTCAGACAGTTCCATTGAAAAAAGGTATGCTGCACTTTCAGTAAAATATTCGAGAGAACTAAGATTTTTACCGCCACACACCTGACAGTGATTCTCTTTTTTGTGCTGTGAAGAGGTTGTCCTTTTCTTTTATCTATGAGGTCGTCGTCTCTGGTTCGTCCCTTAGAGAACGACTGACATCGAACGTTGACTCGTTGACCGTTAAAGAAAATATCTGTAAATCGCCTTGGCCCGGAGAAATTTGCGTAAGGCCGGAGACCCGGAGATCGTCTCCAAGGCTCGGAAACTCCGGGCGAGGCCCGGAGAGGTGGCAACCCTACTACTGGGAAGTTTTCAGAGACGAGTGTACCAACTGTCATGTATTCTCTAAGCCGTGTCTCCGCTCTAAATCGTGGTATCGCGCGCGCGTCAACCCCCGCGTGGCATCCCTCCCAAAACTCACTCACCCTGGCCGCGATCGACGTGGTCGGTTTCTCGAGCATGTCCCACAGCCACTTCTGGTACTGCGAGCACTTGTCCTCGCCGAACTCCTCCTCATCGCGCTGCCGCAGCGACTCGGCCTCCTTCCGCATCTCCTCGTGCACGTGCTCCTTGCGCTGGTGGTACTTGTGCTGGCAGCACGACTCCAGGTACAGCTCGTCCACGCCCCAGTACTCCAGGTCATCGCTGAACGCCAGCACGCACATCTCGTCTACCAGGTGGAGCTTACCTGACGAGCGATCGTTAAGTATGGTCAGTCCAGTCGGCAGAGACTTTTATGTGTTCTTGAAACATATTGAGCTAGTTTTGACGGTCTCCAAGTGGCGGTGCGTGATATTTCAGTTAGCCATATCTTGAAAACGACGCATGGGACCCACTGCACTTTTTAGGTGATGACTATACACCTCTTACAGAAAGGATTTATAGTGAAAAAATCGTCAGCAAAGTTTGCGAAAAAAATTTCAAAAAACACTGGAGCACTCCCTGGGTTCTCAGTAACGCTCTGTGGGATATTTGCAGTATATTTTTTTCATAATCTAGAAACAAATATAAGGAGACGTTTTTTCGATTTGTTACAAAATATTTTTGTTTCAAAAAGTTATGGCCATTTTAATTTTATTTTTATAGGAACATTTTGTTTCCCAAAATTAAAATGGCCATAACTTTTTGAAACAAAAATATTTTGTAACGGAATCGAAAAACGTCTCCTTATATTTGTTTCTAGATTATGAAAAAAAATATACTGCAAATATTCCACAGAGCGTTACTGAGAACCCAGGGAGTGCTCCAGTGTTTTTGAAAATTTTTTCGCAAAATTTGCTGACGGTTTTTTCACTATAAATTCTTTCTGTAAGAGGTGTATAGTCATCACCTAAAAAGTGAAGTGGGTCCCATGCGTCGTTTTCAAGATATGGCTAACTGAAATATCACGCACCGCCACTGCGGTCTCCTATGTATTTTTTTGTTTTGCGTAGAACACAATGCGCGGGGTCCGTAGAGCTGTTATTAACAATTTGTGAAAAAAAAACGTCTCTTTTTTCACATTTTCGCTTATATCTCCGTTCCTTGTCATATTTTATATAGCATATGGGGCATTTCACGCCAACTAAGTGAGGTCAAAAAAATTTCTGTTTGAAACATATCACAATCGATAGTACTTGCTAAAAAAACTAACTTCCCTAAAATTTTAGATTTTTTGAGCCACAAGGAGAGGGATGGTGAGGGTGAGAAAATACAAATTTTCGTTTCGACTCTAAAATTTCAATCTTTCTCGGTGAGAAAGTGAAAAAAAAAAATAAAAAAGAAGATTGCAATGGTTTGGTTTTCGATGTGTTTTTTGCGTAGAATACGATAAAAATCTTTTCAAAATTGTTGGGGGTTGTTTTCACCCTTATTTTCAGAATTGAAAGTTTAAAATCGAAATTTCGAAAAGTATAACACGATTTATTTTTCCTTTTTTTTTTTTTTTTTCTTTTTTGTGTTTTCCATTAATTTTTAATTCATAATGGGCGTCTACCAGGAACTGGCACAAAAAACGGCCCAAAGGTGAAAAAACGTGGTTTTAGCGTATTTTCTCATCCTGTGAGATAGTAAGTGGCAAGTGAATAATATATTCCAAGGTTTTTGGGGTCGCTGATTACGAATCTAACGTCAGTTTTTCAAAAAACAAAATGGCGGATCCATTATGGTTGTCAACTTTTAAAAAATGGCTAAATTTTGAAATTTAAAAAATACCATCGTATTCTACGGGAAATTTTCTACGTTAGATTCGTAATTGGCGACCCCAAAAATATTGGAATATATTATTCACTTGCCATTTACTATCTCACAGGATGAGAAAATACGCTAAAACGTTTTTTTTTTGGGCCAGTTCCTGGTCGACGCCCATTATGAATTAAAAATTAATCGAAAATATAAAAAAAAGAAAGAAATTTAAAAAAATGAAAAAAAAATCGTGTCATACTTTTCGAAATTTCAATTTTAAACTTGCAATCAATCCTCAAAATAAGGGTGAAAACTACCCCCCATAATGTTGAAAATATTAATATCGTATTCTACGCAAAAAAACATATCGAAAACCATTGCAACCTTCTTTTTAGTTTTTTTCACTTTTTCACCGAAAAAGATTGAAATTTTAGAGTCGAAACGAAAATTTGTTTTTTCTCACCCTCACCATCCCTCTCGTTGTGGCTCAAAAAAATCTAAAATCTTAGGAAAGTTAGTTTTTTTAGCAAGTACTATCGATTGTGATATGTTTAAAACATAATTTTTTTTTGACCTCACTTACTTGGCGTGAAATGCCCCATATGCATTTAAGAAGTTGTAGCCTATTGAATTTCCAAAATTTTAAGCCCAACCCGAAGTCTTCAAGTGTTATTGTTAACTTGCAAATGACTGAAGAGGAATTGTGACTACAATATCTTGAAAGTACGCTACAAGATGCGTATTTAAAAAAAAAATGGGCGTCAACATATTATAGTCACAATTCCGAGAATTTCGAAGCGGCAACGCTAAAACAATATACATATGTATACGTCGCGTCAAAAAAAGGTAGTCGCGTAGAAAACGTTATAAAACTGGCCCAAATTAATATTTTTCAAAATCTCAAACGCTCGCAAAAGTCTCGCAAACTTGAAGAGATTTATGATTTTTCTAGCCCAACCCGGTCAATATCGTACAATAAAAGAAATGGCGTCATTGTTAATTAAGGCTTGCAAAAAAATTCGATCGTTAATTACTCGAAAAGTTATTAACGGATCGAGCTGAATTTTTTTTTAACTTCACACTACAAATAGCATATGTATTCTGTCTATGGTTTGAGAGGCCAGCCGTTGACATGGATCTCTTCTTTCATTAAATGCCGTAAACAATTTGTGTCAATCCAGCACTGTAAACGCGGTCATATATCTTATAGTAACTCTGATTCTGTCCAAGTAGAGATGGGGGTGCCACAAGGATCGGTGTTGGGTCCCATTTTATTTATTTTATATATTAATAGTTTGGAGCATGTATTAAAAGACACATGTTTCACTTTATATGCTGATGATCTTACCTTGGTTATATCTGACAAATCTGATGATCGTATGCAAGAAAAATGTAATGAAGTTTTGCAAAAACTAACTAGCTGGTTTAATAAAAATCATTTATTCCTAAATTCAAATAAAACAAAAATAATAAGGTTCCACAATAGGCAGAAAGTATGCGAGCATCTGAGTGTTAATAACACCACGGTGGATTCGAATGCAACTACAGTTACATTTCTTGGTATCCGTTTAGATGAACACCTAAATTGGAAACTGCATTGCGAGTATGTAATGGCCAAATTAAATTCTACAAATTTTTTATTCAAAAATATAAAAGATGTTCTCACTGAGAAACAATTAATAAATTTGTATTATGCACAAGTAGAGACACATCTGCGTTATGGCATTTGTTTTTGGGGGAATTCTACCTTTTCACAGGCTGTATTTGTTTCACAAAAACGTATCCTACGCACCTTGGCCGGAATTGCGAGTACGGTAACTTGTCGGGACGTTTTTGTAAATTATAAAATTTTAACCCTGACATCTTTGTATATTTTTGAAATGTGTGTTTATGTATTAAAAAAACAAAAAAAATGAATTCCATGTACCTTTCTCTAAACTATCGATAACATCTAAGACAACAGACTGTTTAGGATTGAAAATATTTAATCACTTGCCTCAAGAAATTAAGTTAAGCAAAAACTTAAACATATTTAAAAGTAGTCTAAAATGTTTTTTAATAAGTAATTGTTTTTATAATGTATCTGAATATTTTTCATCATAGTTTTTACGAAGCAATGTTGTTGGTTTTAGGCTTAAGATGGACTATTGCCATACATTTTGTACAATGTCATTTTGGTAAAATAAAGAATATTATTATTATTATTATTATTATTATAGCTATCATGATGACTATTTTCGAAGTGAAAAATGGCAAAAAAAGCACTTTTTCAACTTCAGCAGTCATTTGCAAGTTAACAATAGCACTTGGAGACTTCGGGTTGGGCTTAAAATTTTGGAAATTCAATAGGCTACAACTTCTTAAATGCATATGCTATATAAAAGATGCCAAGGAACGGAGATATAAGCGAAAATGTGGAAAAGAGACGTTTTTTTTTCACAAATTTTAATTTAAAAAATTAGCGGACGGTTTCAGCTCTACAGACCCCGCGCATTGTGTTCTACGCAAAAAAAAAATCATAGGGAACCGTCAAAACTAGCCCTATATGTTTCAAGAACACATACAAATCTCTACTCCTACTGGACTGTTATGAAGCAAAGCCGATCGCCAGCATCGGAGTAACATTTACACACAACTTCTCTCCCGCAGTCGTCGTTTCGACTGGTTGAACAATATTGTTAACGGGGATGAAAAGTGAGTGCTTTATGTAAATCGCAGCAAAACGTGGTTTCGCTACACCATTAGTTTGCCCAGGGTTTATCCACGTTTGCCCAGTGAACAGTTTTATTTGCTCACCTTTCAAAAAAAAAATCGAAATATAAAAAAAAAATCCATCAATGAAAAAATGAGAAAAAACGTATTTTCTTGAGACCATTTGTTTGCCCAGGGTTTGCCCACGTATGCTCAGAGAGTCGTTTTATTTGCCCACCTTTCAAAAAAAAAATCGAAAAATAAAAAAAAATGCCATCAATGAAAAAATGAGAAGAAACTTATTTCCTTGAGACGATTCGTTTGCCCAGGATTAGCCAACGTATGCCCAAGTGTTACATTCGCTTTCCCAATTTTAATTAACCATAAAATGAGAAAATACGATTCCTCCGCAGAACGGTGACAGAAAAAATTCTCGTTAACCAAGGGAATTCAAGCTGGACAGACAAAATTCTGGTCTGGCAAACGAAAATGAGACTGGGCAAACGAAAATAAACGCTGGGCCAACCAAATTCAGGTTGAACGAACGAAATTGAGGGTGGGCCAACGAAGTTCATGCTAAACAAACAGAAACTCAGGTTGGGCAAACGAAATTCAGGCTGGGAAAACGAAATTCAGGACGGGCAAACAAAAATAAAGGTTGGGCAAACGAAATTTTGGGTGGGCAAACGAAAATAAACGCTGGGCAAATCAAATTCAGGTTGAACGAACGAAATTGAGGGTGGGCCAACGAAGTTCATGCTAAACAAACATAAATTCAGGCTGGGCAAACGAAATTCAGGCTGGGAAAACGAAATTCAGGACGGGCAAACAAAAATAAAGGTTGGGCAAACGAAATTTAGGGTGGGCAAACGAAAATAAAGGCTGGGCAAACGAAATTTAGGGTGGGCAAACGAAAATAAAGGCTGGGCAAACGAAATTCAGGGTGGGCAAACAAAAATAAAGGTTGGGCAAACCTGGTTCGTTTTCCAGACCAGAATTTTGTCTGTCCAGCTTGAATTCCCTTGGTTAACGAGACTTCTTTCTATCGCCGTTCTGCGGAGGAATCTTATTTTCCCATTTTATAGTTAATTAAAATTGTGAAAAGCAAAAAAAGCAAAACGTATGCCCAAGTTAACACTTGGGCAAACGAATCGTCTCAAGGAAATATGTTTCTATGATTTTTTTTTTATTTTTCGATTTTTTTTTTGAAAGTTGGGCAAATAAAACTACCCTCTGGGCATACGTGGGCAAATCCTGGGCAAACGAATGGTCCCAAGAAAATACGTTTTTTTTTCTTTTTTCATTAATGGAATTTTTTTTTATTTTTCGATTTTTTTTTGAAAGGTGGGCAAATAAAACTATTCACTGGGAAAACGTGACAAACCCTGGGCAAACGAATGGTGTAGCGTAACCACGTTTTTTTTTTAATGTTTGTTTTTCAGATTTTTTATTTGTTTTATTTTTTTTATTTTTCCGTTTTCAGTTGGTGGGCAAAAAAAAAATTGTCTACTGGGCAAACATGGGCATACGATGGGCAAACGATATCGATAACGAGAGTCTTTATTTTCCAATTCAGGGTTGCCAACTGCACAGGGCTGACGAATTCATAGAGTCAAAAGACCAGGTCTTTTTTCGCCAAGGAATCTAGCAACAAAGAAAGTAGTAGAAGCTAACATTCACTACTTTTAATAAGATTTGTACTTTTTGTATTTCTGTATTTTCTTGCCAAAAACGGGACGAACTTTTTTGTATACCGCATAAATACACTAATAACAAAAATTAAAGGATATTAAAACAATTCCAAATTTTTGGGTGATTTTCAACAAGGGATAAAATGGTCGTACAGGAAATAAAAAAAAAAAGGAAATTTGTCTAGTTTTCAGATCTGGACTTTTGGAAAAAATTTTTAGCGGGAACGGTTCTCACGTAATCATCCGAAAACCAACAAAATTTCCAAATTTTGGCTCGTCTTTAAAATGGTTTGTGGATTTCAAAAAAAATTTTTCTTATCATGTAACCATAAAGCTCTTGTAGATAATTTAATCAGCTTTAATTTGACCTCTTAACGAGCTCCGTACGATGATTTGCCGCGGAGTTATAGTTAATCAAAGAAAAAAAGTCCTTTTCAACTTTGACAATCAATTACTCGGGAACTAATGATCGTACACAAAATGGAGGTAGGGTTTTGGAAACTACAAAACATTATCTATAAGACACAATCGGAGGCGATTGATAAAAAAAATTTTTTGTAGCAATAATATTAGGTGAAAAATAGTTAAAAATTTGCGAATGTAAGGATATTTGGAAAATTTGCTATAACTTTGGATATAGTGGATGAACGAAGGATATCGTCGCTAATGTTTTAACCTCAAAGTGTCCTTAGTGCCCCGAAGGTTTAAATATATCGTTTCGGCCAAAAATCACCGTAACAAGCAATTTTTCGATTTGTATGCATTTTTTCAACTTCAATATGGTTTTTTTCGATTTTTTGCAACGAGTAGTCTTTGAGCAAAAAAATATGGATTGTCGCCAAAAAAATCATATTGATTTCGGTCCAAAATCACCGTAACAAGCAATTTTTCGATTTTTATACATTTTTTTCAACCAATGATTTTTTTTTGGAATTTTTTTTTCAAAAACAATTTTTCCAACGAGTATGTTTTTGAGCAAAAAAATATGGATTGTCGCCAAAAAAAAATCATATTGATTTCGGCCAAAAATCGCCGTAACAAGCAATTTTTCGATTTGTATGCATTTTTTTCAACTTCAATATGGTTTTTTTTTCGATTTTTTGCAACGAGTAGTCTGAGCAAAAAAAATATGGATTGTCGCCAAAAAAAATCATATTGATTTCGGCCAAAAAATCACCGTAACAAGCAATTTTTCGATTTTTATACATTTTTTCAACCAATGATTTTTTTTGGAATTTTTTTTTTTTTTTCAAAAACAATTTTTCCAACGAGTATGTTTTTGAGCAAAAAAAAATATGGATTGTCGCCAAAAAAAATCATATTGATTTCGGCCAAAAATCGCCGTAACAAGCAATTTTTCGATTTGTATGCATTTTTTTCAACTTCAATATGGTTTTTTTTTTCGATTTTTTGCAACGAGTAGTCTGAGCAAAAAAATATGGATTGTCGCCAAAAAAAATCATATTGATTTCGGCCAAAAAATCACCGTAACAAGCAATTTTTCGATTTTTATACATTTTTTCAACCAATGATTTTTTTTTGGAATTTTTTTTTTTTTCAAAAACAATTTTTCCAACGAGTAATGTTTTTGAGCAAAAAAATATGTATTGTCGCCAAAAAAATCATTGATTTCGGCAAAAAATCGCCGTAACAAGCAATTTTTCGATTTGTATGCATTTTTTCAACTTCAATATGGTTTTTTTTTCGATTTTTTGCAACGAGTAGTCTGAGCAAAAAAAATATGGATTGTCGCCAAAAAAATCATATTGATTTCGGCCAAAAATCACCGTAACAAGCGATTTTTCGATTTTTATACATTTTTCCACCAGATTTTTTTGGATTTTTTTTTTTTTTTAAAAAAACAATTTTTCCAACCAGTAATGTTTTTGAGCAAAAAAATATGTATTGTCGCCAAAAAAAATCATATTGATTTCGGCCAAAAACCACCGAAACAAGCAATTTTTCGATTTTTATGCATTTTTTCAACTTGATTTTCAACATTTTTTTTTGGAAAATTTTTTTTTTTCAAAAAAACTTTTTTTTTGGATTTTCCAACTAGTAATGTTTTTGAGCAAAAAAATATGGATTGTCGCCAAAAAAATCATATTGATTTCGGCCAAAAATCGCCGTAACAAGCAATTTTTCGATTTGTATGCATTTTTTTCAACTTCAATATGTTTTTTTTCGATTTTTTGCAACGAGTAGTCTGAGCAAAAAAAATATGGATTGTCGCCAAAAAAAATCATATTGATTTCGGCCAAAAATCACCGTAACAAGCGATTTTTCGATTTTTATACATTTTTCCACCAATGATTTTTTTTTGGAATTTTTTTTTTTAAAAAAACAATTTTTCCAACCAGTAATGTTTTTGAGCAAAAAAAATATGTATTGTCGCCAAAAAAATCATATTGATTTCGGCCAAAAACCACCGAAACAAGCAATTTTTCGATTTTTATGCATTTTTTCAACTTGATTTTCAACAGATTTTTTTTTGGAAAATTTTTTTTTTCAAAAAACTGGATTTTCCAACTAGTAATGTTTTTGAGCAAAAAAATATGGATTGTCGCCAAAAAAAATCATATTGAAGTTGAAAAAAATGCTTAAAAAAATTGCTTGTTACGGTGATTTTTGGCCGAAACGATAAATTTAAACCTTCGGGGCACCAAGAAAAAAAATCGCAGCACTTTGCAACTTTGAGGGTTTTTTGAGGACACTTTGAGGTTAAAAAATTACCGACGATATCCTTCGTTCATCCACTATATCCAGTTATACAAAATTTTCCAAATATCCTTGAATTCGCACATTTTTAACTTTTTTTCAGCCAACATTATCGCTTCAAAAACATTTTTTATCAATCACCCCCGATTGTGTCTTATAGAGAATGGTTTGCAGTTTCCAAAACCACACTTCCATTTTCTGTACGATCATTAGTTCCCGAGTAATTGATTGTCAAAGTTGAAAAGGACTTTTTTTGCTTTGATCGACGATAACTCCGCGGCAAATTGTCGTACGGAGCTCGTTAAGAGGTCAAATTAAAGCTGATAAAATTGTCTAAAAGAGCTTTATGGTCGCATGATGAAAAAAAATAATTTGAAGTCCACAGACCATTTTAAAGACGAGCAAAAATTTTGAAATTTTTTTTTTGTTGGTTTTCGGATGATTTCGTAAGAACCGCTGCCGCTTAAAAAATTTTAAGTCCAGATCTGAAAACTAGACACTTGAGGCTACGATTTCCTGTTTTTTTTTTATTTTCTGTACGACCATTTTTCTCCGAGTTATCCCTTGTTGAAAATGGCCCAAAAATTTGGAATTTTTTAAATATCCTTTAATTTTTGTTACTAGTTTAAATACCCTTACCCGTTCTGTAGAAGTTCAGGATGGAGCTGAAGGACTTGGGGTGTCGGTCGAAGAAGTACTCGTTGTCGATGAGCGAGTAGTCGTCGCAGAGCTCGGTGAGCGCCTCGTGCGTGTTGCAGTCCCTGAGGCGGCCCAGCCGCGTGTGCGGCAACCGGTCGAGGGTCCTCCAGAGCACCTCGTGCTTCACGCCGCCCACGTTGATGACGACGCGCCGGTTCAGCGCCTTCGAGCGCATTATCATGAACGGCTCGGGCGGCAGCGACGACATCGACCTGCGAGCAAATATTTATACAAAGTATCGATACTTTTATTATTTCCATACCTTCGTAGAAGGTATCGATACTTTTACTCTTCTGATATTTTATAGAATGTATCGATACTTTTACTTTTTCGATATTTTCGGAGAAAATATTTATAAAGTATCGATATTTTTAGAGAAAATACTCAATCGGTATCGATACTCTCACTCTCCTGATATTTTATAGAAAGTATCGATACTTTTACTCTTCTGATATTTTATAGAATGTCTCGACACTTTACTTTTTCGATATTTTTGTAGAAAGTATCGATACTTTTACTCTTCTGATATTTTATAGAATGTATCGATACTTTTATTATCTCCATACCTTCGTAGAATTTATTATTTCCATACTTCACTCTCCTGATATTTTATAGAAAGTATCGATACTTTTACTCTTCTGATATTTTATAGAATGTCTCGACACTTTACTTTTTCGATATTTTTGTAGAAAGTATCGATACTTTTACTCTTCTGATATTTTATAGAATGTATCGATACTTTTATTATCTCCATACCTTCGTAGAATTTATTATTTCCATACTTCACTCTCCTGATATTTTATAGAAAGTATCGATACTTTTACTCTTCTGATATTTTATAGAATGTATCGATACTTTTAATTTTTCGATATTTTCGCAGAAAATATTAAACAAGAAGAGTAAAACTATCGATATTTCTCCAAAAATATCGAAAAAGCGAAAATAAAAAAGAGGAAGATACTTTCCACAGAAATATCGAACAGGTAAATATCGATACTTTTTAATTTTTTGCAATACACAAATGGAAAAATCAAAGGATAAAAATTTTTTTCCGAATTTTTAGTGATTTTTCAGAATGCTGTATCTCAGTAAAAAATGGTCTTATCGAGGTCTACAGAAAAGCATTTTGAAGCTTCAAGTTTCTAGTTTTGAGATATTCCGGCAAAAAAATTTTTAGACCTACATGTTTCGCGCAATTTTAAGAAGTAGTATGAGAAGAAAATTTTGTTGAGTTTTGAGTTTTTTTTACTTTTTTTCAAGTCCACGAGCTTGAAAAAAATTTTCTAACTTAGCCATGCTATGGACCGGATAGCTTGTTTATTCAGCTTCAATTTGCTTTCTTTTAAATCTCGATACGACCATCTGTTGCTGAGATATCGAACTTTAAATCAGAAAGGACCCCTTTGTCTTTGATCGACGATATCTCAGCAACCAACGGTAGCACAGAAAATCTAAGGGCAGTTCTGAAAATTGGAATAAACCCCAATGGAAAATACAAGGTTCTGCTGCGATTTTTGAGGAGACATTTTTTTTATCCTTGACATGAATTTGAAAAAACAGGAAAAAACGGGTAATTGATGGTTTTTCAAAACATCAACGGCTGAAATTCAAATCTTCATGAAATGACTAATGTTGCGTATGCCTTTTACAGTTGAATATACCCCCAAAAACCATGCAAAGTTACATTACGATCTAACGAACCGTTTTCTTGTTGCAAACGGTCAAACTTTTGAAAAAATAAAGGGTCGCGTTTTTTGAGCTTAAACACGTCCTAATCATGGCTAAAGTGAAAAAAAAAATGTTTTCGAGCGTATTCACAATTTTTTTCGTAAATACCGTTGAAATTTACAAAAAAAAAAATCAAAAAAAGATCTTTTTTTCGAAAATTGAAAAAAAAAATTTTTAAAGGCTTCCAAATTACCCAAAGCGTACCACGTGGAGGTTGCACGATCGGATTTACGCTTCTTACACACACGTCTGTGTGTGTGTGTGTGTGTGTGTGTGTGTGTGTGTGTGTGTGTGTGCGTGTACGTGTGCGTGTGCGTGTGCGTGTGCGTGTGCGTGTGCGTGTGCGTGTGCGTGTTTAGGTCTGTTTGTCTGATGTTTTTGACCATCAATTTTTAATTTAATTAAAATTAAAATTGATGACCCAAATCGCATTTCGACCCTGATTCATACTTGCTTAGGAGACATATTTCTGATCGATTTTCGTGCTAACTGATAATGCTAATGCCGACGATAGTGAAAATCAAAATTTTTTCAAGTTTTGGAAGCCCAAAAAAATTTGTTTTTCAATTTTCGAAATTTTTTTTTTAATTTAGGGTCCTTAGGACCCTAAATAAATTAGGATATGGATTCCAGTTTTCAGAACTGCCCTTAGATTTTTTGTGCTACCGTTGGTTGCTGAGATATCGTCGATCAAAGACAAAAGGGTCCTTTTTGATTTAAAGTTCGATATCTCAGCAGCAAATGGTCGTATCGAGATTTTAAAAAAAGCAAATTGAAGCTGAATAAACAAGCTATCCGGTCCATACCATGGCTAAGTTAGAAAAAAAATTTTCAAGCTCATGGACTTGAAAAAAAAGCAAAAAAAATTCGGAAAATATTTTTCTCACACTACTTCCTAAAATTGCGCGAAACATGTAGCTCTAAAAATTTTTTCGCCGAAATATCTCAAAAATAGAAACTTGAAGCTTCAAAATGCTTTTTTTAGACCTCGATAAGACCATTTTTCACTGAGATACAGCATCCTGAAAAATCACAAAAAAAATTCGGAAAACTGTTTTGACCCTTTAATTTTTTCCATGTTTATATATGTATGTCTTACAATCCATCCTACCTGGAGTAAGGCCTCTGCAGCTGCAGGGGCAGCGGCGGCGGCGGCGGCGGAGGCGCCGGCAGCTGGGGCAGCGGCGGCGATATCTGCGGCACGGACGAGTAGCGCATCCCCTTGGCGTCGACGGCGTCGGCGGCGGCGCCGGACAGCTGGTCCCACCGCACGGCCAGCCCTTCGCCATCCCGGTCGCCCACCATGGACGGCGTCTGGCTGGGTGTCGCTGTGCTAGCCGTGCTGACTCGCCCTCATCCCCCGCTGTCGTCGCCGCCCTTCCTCTGGCTCATCTTGTACTGCAACGAATGCGACAATGAAAAAAAAAGTTCACACAAATACGTACAGCGCGCACAGTCGGTTAGAATCGGAAAATCCTGGTCAAAAATCGAAAAACCAAGTTCGTTATATTCTGTTTTAATTCATATAGCTTTGTGAAGCAGGGTTTCCTGCGTGTAATACTGAAACGACAGCCACCTAGGTTTTATACCTGGCGTTCTACTTCAGTCGGAAGTTGGCCACCTTCGAGTGCGTAACGGTACGAGAATCGGTCCCGAAATACTCAACGTTCGTGTGTTGTGAATTTTTGTCACCACAAGGTGTATTTCCGACTTAAAAGAATGGAGGCTACTCTTGAAGGGATGTAAAATATTATCTATGCATTGAAATTCAAATTTTTGTATTTCTTATTATGGAAAATAAATGTGATACAAACGCGCATGTTAATTTAGCGAAAGAAAAGTAGGAAAATAGTTTTTATCTACAGAGTTCTAACATTAATTCACAATTTAACATGTGGGAAATATTAGTGGAATAAGAAATTCATAAAAATTGGCTGCTACAAACTGCTTATTTCAGTGAAAAATGCAAAAATAGAAAGGCGTGTCCAATAGAGCGTTCTCGGGGCATTTCTAACTGTACCTGCGTCAAAGAAGGTGTTCATCCCCCATACAATAGTAAGTCCCAACCAAGAGGGGAAATGTATATACCTGGTGTACACTATTGACCAGTGGAAGGAGAAATATAGGGTGTCTCAATGTTCCGTGAAATATATATTTTTTTTATTTTATACTAGTTAACCTAATCCAACTTAACTGAGGTTCTCTGCGATCAATTTTTAACACAAAATAATTTTAGTAACCTAATGTAACAACTGAAGACACGTTGCGTGTAATTGTAGGTTCCAAAAAGTTCTTACTTTTGGCCCTCCATTTCTTCAGGGAGTTAGATTAAAATCTTATTAATGAAAAATATAAATAATCTTATTCGAATCAAAATATGTAGCTTTTTAAGAAAATTTTACTTCCGGTTCTCCACCTGTTTTTTTTTGGTAAGGAGATTTAGTTGAAATTATATAAGCAGGAAATATCAATGCTCTAATTTTGATCATAATAAGTACCTTTTATCGCGAAAAAAATAGTTACATGCGGTTGCTGCCGGTCCGCCATTTTGTTTCCCTTTCGAGGAGAGTATTTAATTGAAATCTTATTTACAGAAAATATGAATACTCTAATTTGTGTTTTTTAAAGTTGAACCAAAGCTTTGTTTTTTGTTTTAATGGAACGCCCTATAGATTATTGCATATTCTGATACCATGAATTTGTTCCTTGTCAGAAATATTTAACATGTCTATGTTTGCTTCAGAAGATCGAGAATATTTTATTTAAAAAGTAATTAGCAACAACGGATCGCAGCTATCATCGCAGCTACGGGCACGGGTAGCCGAGTGGGTTAAAGCGCCGTCTTTCCAGTCGCGATACCTCTGTGCGCGTTGTTCAAGTCCCAGCCGGGGTAGCGATTTTTAATTGTCTCGCTTTCTCCGTCAGGGCTTGATATGCAACCACTAATACACACTAGTGTATAGGTGTGGATGCATAGATGCCAATCCAACCGCACATGCCCTAGATTTGGTAATGTTCTGAGTTTTCTGGGTTTCCTCAGAACTGTAAAGCAAATGCGTTACCGAAATAATCTTAAGTCGCTCCCAGTGCGCCATGGCAAATAATAATAATAGCCACTCCTTCCCGCACAGGTCCCTGAGAGGACCTAAGGGGTTACTCTTCGGAGTAATTATAGGGTGAGTATTATTATTATTATTATTGACGACTGGACCAAGGAAAAAGAAGAACGTTCGTAGGACTGTCATTTAAAAAGTATTAAGCTATATTTCATTAATTTCTATTTATTGCCATTTATTTAACTAATGGTGTAAAAGAAGAATAAATAATGTTTAGCGAATAAGAAAATTTTGAAGTTATTTTTTGTTTGAAGAAAGCAAAACATTCAAGGAAGCAGAATATGCAATAATACACAGGGTGTTCCATTTAAAAAACACTACCTTGATTAAGTTTAATGATTTCTGATGTTCAATTGTTTTTTCTGATATCGTGTTATAAAAATGTTTGCAAAACTCTATAACTTTTGTTCGAAGAACTATTTTCTAATTTCAATAATAAACTCACTATAACTTGTCAAATTATAAAAACTAACCCTACATACATAGACAACTTTACGTATTGTCTTTTGGGAAGAATTGACGTCGAAAGGACATGTTCCATGCGTAAAGTGCCGTTGAGTGATAGGCGTCGCAGTTTTACTACAGACGCCGAGTCATAAAGTTTCATTAACGGCACCGGTCTGCGGATGGGTCAGGCACCTTGTCAGATTGATTATAGCCTAGGAAAAATAGCCAAAATAGGTCCAATTTTTCAAAAAATTCCTCGAGCGTTAAAAAAATTTGGTAATTAGGTAAAAAATAGTGCAATTTGAGTGCACTAGTTTTGGATCAAATCGGTTTGTAGGAACATAACCAAAAATATTCATAAACGTGTGGAAAACCGGTTTTTTCACTTTTTAAGTACCAAAAAAAAAATTATTTCAGAAAAACAAAAAATAGCACGTTATAGTGCTTAAATAGACAAAGAAAACCAGTTTTTAAAAATTAAAATCGGTTCACAACTTTTTGCAAAAAAAAAATAAAAACCTTCGAAATTACCTTTTTTTTACAATCTAATTACTCGGCCTACGAAAGTCGTAGGGACTTCCGCGAGTGACCAAATTGTAGCTCTTTTCGGCGGCTACGTACAGTAAAAAATTTATCAAAAAATATTCATAACTTTTGGCACAATTCAAAAAAAAATGTAAAAAAAGGTGTTTTCAAAAAATGGCCCGGCAATTGTGAATAACAGTCCTACGGTAATTTTTAAAAGTGCGTTCGGTTCGTGAAGAGGTGCTCTGCAATCATACAATGGACCAAGTTTGTCAAACTTGAGGAAGTATCTCAAAAACTACATTGAAAACCGGGCTGTTTAGCGTTTCGGGCGCTCGGGCGCTCGAGCGAAGGGGAAAGGCCGCATGGTGGGGGAAGTCTCGACTGCTTTCGTGCGCTCGAATTGAGAGAGTTCCCCCACCATGCGGCCTTTCCCCTTCGCTCGAACGCCCGAGCGCCCGAAACGTAAAACAGCCCGGTTTTCAATGTCGTTTTTGAGATACTTCCTCAAATTGGACAAACTTGGTCCATTGAATGATTGTAGAGCACCTCTTCACGAACCAAACGCACTTTGAAAAATTACCGTAGGACTGTTATTGACAATTGCCGGGCCATTTTTTGAAAACACCTTTTTTTACATTTTTTTTAATTGTGCCAAAAGTTATGAATATTTTTTGATAATTTTTTTACTGTACGTAGCCGCCGAAAAGAGCTACAATTTGTTCACTCGCGGAAGTTCCTACGACTTTCGTAGGCCAAGTAATTAGAGAGTAAAAAAAGGGAAAATTCGAAGGTTTTTATATTTTTTTTGCAAAAAGTTGTGAACCGATTTTAATTTTTAAAAACTGATTTTCTTTTGTCTATTTAAGCACTATAACGTGCTATTTTTTGTTTTTCTGAAATAATTTTTTTGGTACTTAAAAAGTGAAAAAAACCGGTTTTTCACACGTTTATGAATTTTTTTGGTTATGTTCCTACAAACCGATTTGATCCAAAACTAGTGCATTCAAATTGCACTACTTTTTACCTAATTACCAAATTTTTTCTAACGCTTGAGGAATTTTTCCTAGGCTATTACTCGTTGGTATTTTTTTATTTATACAGGATGAGTCAGAAAGTATCGGCCAACACTAAACTGGAAATACTAGACACCAAAATATTATGATTGAGCTCAACGTACCTTATGACAATGTTGCTGGTTTAAAAGATACAGCCTGTTCTAAGTTTGAATGTTATTCTGAAATTTCTCAATAATTGAGAACGTTTTGATAGTATAAATCTGAAAATTGGTAGATTTATGTTTTTTGGTGTGAAAATTGCGCATTTTAAGTTTATTTTGACGTTGCTCCTAGAGGGCGCTAGTTTCAACGTATTATTTTGTTAAATTAAAACATATTTTTTTTGTCTATTGACTATTGAGCCATGCGTCAAAAGTCGAGAATATAAAAGAAAGCCCAATTCTACAGAAAAAATGCACTCTTGTTTAGGTCGTCTAAATCTCTCGGTTTTTAAGTTATTTGCATTTAAAATGTTCGGTGTACTTTGTTACGATTTTTTTATTCTTAAAAGACGAAGAGATACAGATAATCAATCAAAACAACAGTAAATAACAATAACAATTATTGGTAATAGTGATAATGACAAACCTCAAATCAAATGTAGGAAGTGTCCATCACCTACCTCAATACATTTTAAAATACACCTTCTTAAACGTTAAACAAAATTTCTCTGTAATTTTTAAATGTATTCGCGGCTTCTTGTATTCTCTGCCGCAACTCCTGAAGAGAATTAACTTCTTCCTGATAAACTAAATCCTTCAAATTTGACCATACGAAGAAGTCCAGAGGGTTTAAGTCTGGACTTCTCGGTGGCCAAACAAGTTCACTTCCACGGCCAATCCAGCGATGAGGAAAATGCTCATGTAAAAATTGGCGTACTGGCAAGGCAAAATGTGGTGGCGCTCCGTCGTGCATAAACCACATGTTTTCACTTAATGCGAGTGGTACATCTTCTAGGAGCTCGTTTAAATGATGTTGAAGAAAGTTTAAGTACCGAGGTCCGGTTAGATTGGGTGGCAATTCATAAGGTCCAATGTCAGCATAGTTAGTATATAGGAAAGAAACCGCGACTCTATATTTCCAACGATTCACACCACCCTTTTCAACATAAAATGGCAAGTTTTAATTTTCTAATTCACCATTTGTTAAATTTCCCCCTCAGTAAAGTGAGATTTGAACATGAGAAACAATTAATTAAGAATATAGCTTGGAATAACAGTTACTCAGTCCATTTAATAGATAAGTTAATAAGGAAGCATTAATTTAAGAGAACCCTGTACAATTCCACGACTTTTCGTAGAGATATTGACAATTCGAAGTTTGCTTCGTTACCACATGAACCTAAATTCACCCGCGGACTAGATACCATTTTTAAAAATATCAAAAAAAATCAGTTTGGTTTATAATTCTAAAAATAAACTACAGACGCTTTTGGGTAACTCCAAAGACAAAATCGACAATAACGAAAAGTCAGGAATATATGAAATAATTTATTAAAATAAGTATTTCGAATGCAATAAAAGCAGTAGGCAAGCGGTGCGGCTTTATAGAGAAAGGTTTCCGAATAGAGAAATTCCACAACACCAAAAATTTGCAAGACTTGAAACCAATTTGAGAGCCTATGGTGCTTTCAAAAAACCACCTAAGACAGTACGTCAATTTCAAGAAGAGGAGGAATTAAATGTTCTTCTTACTGTGCAAGAAAATTCCAGGACTTCGACTAGAGAAATAGCCAGCAACATTGGCTCATCAACACGAACTGTTAATGATATACTTAAAAAGCATAAATACAAGCCATACATACCGCAAAAAGTTCATGCACTAGAAGATAATGACCAAGTGAGAAGAATACGATTTTGTCAGTTTTTTTTTAAATATGGTGGAACAAGATCCACTTTTTCCGAGAAAAATTATTTGGACAGATGAATGTACTTTTAGCAGCAGTGGCATTTTTAATAGGAATATTCATCGATATTGGAGCCAGGAAAATCCTCGAATTATTGTTGAGCGTAATGTTCAAAGAAGATTTAGTGTAAACGTGTGGTGTGGTGTTTTGGGGGATATCTTGATTGGACCATTTTTCATAGATGGTGTGCTAAATCGTGAAAAGTACTATTAACTGTTGACCAACGAAATTGAAAATTTTCTTGATGAATTACCCCTTGCAACGCTTAACACAATCTATTTTCAACAAGATGGGGCTCCTGCCCATAATTCCAGATTAAATATTAATTATTTAAATGACAAATTTGGCAGAAAGTGGATAGGAACATCTGGACCAATTCGATGTTCACCAGACCTTGCCCCACTGGACTTTTGATTATGGGGTTATCTTCAAGATATTGTTTATTTATCACTACCGGAAAATGTGTAAATTTTAAGGCAGAGAATTATTAATGCTTTTCGGCAAATACCCCATAATATTATTCTGAATGGGGCGAATGCAGTAAGAAGGAGATGCCAAGTGTGTATTGAGCAAGGTGGTCGTCAATTTGAATAATATTTATAGGCAGGTGGTTTTTATATTTTTGTATTGTTTGTTAATATTATTACAATCCATTTATTTACTTTCCACGGCACATTCGATAATTTAATTGCAATATATCTTACCCCAGGAAGAATTAAATTTTTAGGGGTTTGTTGAGGGGGAAATATCGACTTGTGATACATCATCGGAAAGGAAATTTTACACTTAGTGGAAATATGGAAAAAAATATACAGGGAGTCATTTAAAAAAATGACAATTAGGCCACTTCCGGGAATACCGGAAGTAGTACCGCCATGTTTTATATGCTAAAAAGAGCGCCCCTTAGGCAAATATAAATTTCCAGATTTTCAAAAATTTATTTAAAATATTCACAGAGTTATAGCTTTGGCCGTTTTTTATGAGACAGTCTGTATAAGAATATTTGCGTTTTCATTGAAATGTGACTGTTTTATTAATCCTTTAAAAGTTGCGCACTTCTTGGGAGGCCCTATACATTTGGTTCACGTTACACATGCTGTTTTTTTTTTTTTCATGAAGTCTGTGAACACCCTGTATGAGCTAATTCGTGCTGTGTTTAGAATCAAACAGGGCTTGATACTAAAACTGAATACAACAACTGAATGTATAAAGATTTTAGACTCCGCGCACGCCGCCTCTTACGTCAATCCTCAGAAAGATGGGAAGGAAAGAGGTCAGGACGTCTTTCATCGGGAGTCGGACGCCCTTATTGTTTGCGAACGATCAAGGGGGATAACGAAAACTGTGAAGTGAAAGTTATTGGAAAATTCGTATAATATAAATTGAGATAAGATAACGCGAGGCTATTATCTAGATAATTTTTATCATCGTATCCAAGCCGCCAAAGCTCCCAATCTAATTAGTTTCAGGACTAATAAGTATTCGGTATTCACCATAAACACATGGTAACACATAATTTAAGCGAAAAATAAAAAAAGATCGTGTATTTGTTACCATAGTCTTAACCTTTGGAGCGCAGGGGTTTTTGGCACTTTTTTTGCCTTAAAAAAATCCTAGTGATTTAGTCCTACTTTGTACATTCAACCCCCATGCAGTACAAACTTCAAATAGCGTCTTATACAAGACGTTCCGGCAGCTAACGATCCGGAAAATTTGTAATTTTTTTAAATTCCATGTAAATGCGTCTATGGGGTTTTCGAGGATGAGGAATGCGATAACGATAGTAATTTTTGCGTTACCCTTCAAAAACCACCCCTTTCTGATTAAAAACTACCCCTTTTATCATTTTTCTCGGACTCTGCCGTAAGTATCTACAATATTACTTTGTAATAAGTTTTTGAGAGTAGAAAATTCTCCAAAATCAGGAAAGATGATTTTTGTTTACAACAATAAAGTATATAATACTCTACCCTTTTCGGGGGAAAGTACCATTCGTATTGCTCCTTTTTTCTCTCACTGGGTAAGAGAATTATTTTATCAAATTTTAAACGACGTTCACTATAAAATATTTATTGGCCTTTCAAGGGTCAGTCAATAATCCAATTGAACTAAAAAAAAAATATTCCTGAAATAGATAATTTACAAGAATATGTTGGAAAAAACATAGTAGGCTGTCACTAGCCAATCCAAAGCGTAAACACATTTTCCCTCCGTCGATTCAAAATCGGATTGGTGTTTATAGTGGTTTTGGAATCATTTTGCCGTTCAGTGTGTGACTGATTGATGGTGTCTCCTTCAGTATTACCCGAAGCCAACGACGAGGACGTAGAGAGACTTTGTGGCTTCATTTTTTTTTTTTCGTTTTTTACTATTTTTTAGTTTTTGGTAATTTTTTTTTAGTTTTTAGAATTTTTAGAGTTTTCTGTATTTTCAGTTGATTCCAAACGAGTAATTTATTACGCGTTGTAAAAATATTTTCAAATATTGTCTAACTCAGAAACACCCCAGGAAATAGCAACAAGAATTCGTTTTCATTCGTTTACTATCAGAAACGTCCACGAGATATTCCCTCAGAGGCCCTATCTGCCACCGTTCATAGTGCAAACACATGAAATATAAAATGAAATTATATTTTTACTCAAAACTCAATCTTATATTGATATCAGAATCGGGGGTAATTTTTTAGGGGGTGTCAACCCCAAAGCCTTTTTTTCGTGATCAACGACCAAAGAGCAAAGAGCAAAGACTAGTAAGTTTCGTTACAATTTAAGAATTATTGTATAGCCTATGGAGAGCGTCTTATATAAGATTTTCCGGCGCTCCAAAGGTTAATGGTTCCATTTACATAAGTACATACAAGTAGTACTCATAAGATTCTAAATTGTACATGAATATTTAAATTACCTATGTACGAGGTGTGTAAATTAAGTAATGAGACTCATTTTTTTAAAGGACAATATTAAAAATCAATCAATTTCTGCCCCAATCTGGAACTTTCTGTAGCTGTTTTACGTAATTCCAATAGACTTGTATTTGATAGAAATGCACTTTTCAGGCTGGTACTCTGCGGGGAAAATCGTTCAGATGGCAATATCCGCGTAATATAGGGTAAAACTTGTAGAGCCTCTACGTATATTCTTTTGAATCGATCCATGTTCTATATCAACTTTGGAACTTTTTATACCAATTACTAACTATTGGAATTACTTAAAACAGCTACAGAAAGTTCCAGAGTGGGGTAGAAATTGATCGATTTTTAACATTGTCCTTTTTTTAATCGAATAGAATTACAATTCAGTATTACCTCCTCCGAAATAACTTCCTTGGGAAGCCACACAGCTGAAATGGCTGTGTGACAAGGCGCATTGTCGTGATGCAACATCCAGTTGTTATTGGTCTCAGTTTTTCAAGAACCTCTCAGTAAAAGTGTTGATTTACTGTGTGGCCTGGAGGCACAACTCTTTGTGGACAATTCCCTGGCTATCAAAAAAGCCAATCAGCACGCATTTGCCCTTAGACTTGCTCATTCGTTTTTTTTTTTGGGTCTTGGAGAACTTGAAGTGTGCCATTCCATGCTTTGGCGCTTGGTTTCCTGGTCGTACTCAAACACTCAAGTCTCATCACCACTAATGACACGTTCCATAAAATGGAGATCATTTTCAAAAAGCCTTTCGCAGGAACAAGAGGACATCTGGAGAGAAAGGTGCCATTTTAGGGTGTGATTACTAGACTTCTCAGTCAGACTAGTATTTCTTTGTTTCTAGTAGTATTTTGTTTGTTCTTTGCGACTGTTTTCTTAAACCATTTTTTAGTGCGTTTTAAAAATGAGCGACATTGAGCAACGTGTATATAAATTTGAGCAACGGTGTGATGTCAGATTTTGCTTCAGACATTGACACAGCGCAACGGATACTTTTGCAACACTTCAACACGCCTACGGAGACAGTGTTTTTCAAGAGCCCAGGGTTTTCGGTGGTTTAAAGCATTCTCAGAAGGAAGAGAGTCGACAAAGATGAACCACGCAGCGGAAGGCCTTGCCGACAAGAAGACAAGAATGATCGGGGGAGAGTTATTTAAATTAGAATCACTCCACTATTCATCAGATTTTGCCTAACGAATTGGGGATGAGAAAAATCTGCTCAAAAATGGTTCCAAAAAACCTTTCGCAGGAAAAAAGGGACATCAGGAGAGAAAGGTGCATTGACTTTTTGGAATTGATTGAAAATGATCCCCAATTTATGGAACGTGTCATTACTGGTGATGAGCCTTGGGTGTTTGAGTACGACCCGGAGCAAGAATGAGGAAAAAAGCAAGAATGAGCAAGTCGAAGATCAAATGCATGCTGATTTGCTTTTTTGATAGTCATGGAATTGTCCACAAAGAGTTTGTGCCTCCAGGCCAAACAGTAAATCAACACTTTTACAGAGAGGTTCTTGAAAAACTTCTTTTTTAGCCAGTAAAAACATTCCTGTGGCTCCTCAGCCTCCTTATTCGCCTGACTTGAGTCCTTGTGACTTTTTTCTCTTCCCGACAATGAAAAATCACCTCAAAGGACGTCATTTTGGAACCACAGAAAACATTCAAACGGCTGTAACCGACCAGCTGAAGGCTATTCCAGTATATGAGTTACAGCATTGCTATGATGAATAGAAGAACCGTCTCCAGCGCTGTGTGGAACTTTCCAAGGAAGTTGTTTTGACGGAGACAATACTGACAATGAATAGTAATTCTATTCGAATAAAAAAAAATCAGTTTCATTACTTAATTTACACACCTCGTATCTCCAATGTGACAAAATGTAAATTTTAGAGGAGACAAATAAAACCGCTTAAAAGCAGTTATAAAGAAAAGGTAATAAAGTTAAACTAGACTTAAAAGGTGAAAAGGTATAAGTTATACTAGACGTAAAAAGATATTTACGAAATATATCAGTTTCTTTACAACTGCTTTTAAGCAGTTTCATTTGTCTCCTCTAAAATTCACATTTTGTCACATTGGAGATATTCTCAGCTCGGCGACGATTTATTATAGTTTTTAGGTTCTTTGTTGTGTATACATCATACATACATATATATTTTTAATATGTATTATGCAATGACAATGACAGTAGTGTAATTTTCTTCTTAATAAAAACTTCATAACTCGCTAGTTCCAAGAGTAATAATTCAAGACATACGGAATCGATTCCACGTCATTCTTTGAGGATGTTTTTTTTTATCTTACGATCATTTTTTTTTACTAAACGTATGTACATTACCTGATGCTCGGAATCGGACCAAATCGGCTGGCATCCGTGATCTTGTTCATATTCCATGCTCCAGAAATGCGGAACGTTCGATAGACTATTATTTTAAATATGTATACAATGGCACAACTAATTTAAGTCACTCGTTATCACCGCTCTAATTAAATCCAAAGTAAACTAGTAGGTTTTGCGAAAATTTAAGGCGTTTTCTTTTGTTGCAACGGAAAGCATTTCGATAATAGTCCAGCGAAGCGACGTTCGCCTACATTTATATAGATCTAGGCATTCTTCGACGAGTCGAAACCGTGACAAAAGCGAATGCAAAGGCCGCCCCTTCGAAATTACCCCGATGGACGCTCTCTTCTCACATCTCGTCCGACTCGTCGTTCCGTCGATCTCACGTAGGCATTCTTTCATAAAAACGGTGCACTACTCTCGCCGGACGGGTGGAACCGTACGAAATTTATCACAAATCAGTCGGTGAGAGGTTAAATTATATGCGATATATGCACTCCTTCGGCCAGCCAATACTCAAAGCTCGCACGAGGAACGGCGGAAAAATGCGAGCGCCGTTCGATCGGGAGCAACACATAGCAACCGTTCGGGGTCCCGCCCTCCGCACAGGGCGAGAAACATTACGGTAATAAAATAAGTATGTATGTTGAGTACACAAAGCGGGAAAAATAATAGCAGGAAAATGCGTCGTAAATTTCCGTGGCAGCCGGTCGAGTTTGAATTTCTCGTGGTTCTGCAAGGAAGCCTGCGACGCACCCCATATTTCGGAGCGGGATTAGGTACCGGGTGTTTCACTACAAATGGACCGAGGAGGGGGGGGTCCCCATAACTTTTTTAATTGGCTTTATATCAAAAAATGTTAAATACAAACGTTGTAGGGTACAATGTTGTTTTTTATGATATAGTTTTCGTATAGGTATATAGGGTGTTGTAATGTAATTTTTTCTTATGGAACACCCTGTATATCATATCACTAAATAGTTGGGTTCATCGCCCTGATTACGAATATACACTAGTAATAAAAATTAAAGGATTTTAAAAAAATCCAAATTTTTGAGTGATTTTCAACAAGGGATAACTCGGAGAAAAATGGTCGTACAGAAAATAAAAAAAGGGAAATTGTAGCCTCAAGTGTTTAGTTTTCAGATCTGGACTTAAAAATTTTTTAGCGCGAGCGGTTCTCACGTAATCATCCGAAAACCAACAAAAGAACAATTTCCAAATTGTGCTCGTCTTTAAAATGGTTTGTGGACCATCATGTGACCATAAAGGTTTTTTAGAGAATTTAATCAGCTTAAATTTGACCTCTTAACGAGCTCCGTACGATTATTTGCCGCGGAGTTATCGTCGATCAAAGAAAAAAGTCCTTTTCAACTTTGACAATCAATTACTCGGGAACTAATGATCGTACAGAAAATGGAGGCAGGGTTTTGGAAACTGCAAAACATTTTCTATAAGACACAATCGGGGGTGATTGATAAAAAATGTTTTGCGATAATGTTGGCTGAAAAATAGTTGAAAATTTGCGAATTTAAAGATATTTGGAAAATTTGGTATAACTTTGGATATAGTGGATGAACGAAGGATATCGTCGGTATTTTTTTACCTCAAAGTGTCCCCAAAAAACCCTCAAAGTTGCAAAGCGCTGCGATTTTTTTTTCTTAGTGCCCCGAAGGTTTAAATTTATCGTTTCGGCCAAAAATCGCCGTAACAAGCAATTTTTCCATTTTTTTTGCATTTTTTCAACTACAATATGATTTTTTTTGGCGCCAATCCATATTTTTTTTGCTCAAAAACATTACTCGTTGGAAAAAAATCGCAAAAAAAAAAATTTTTTTGAAAATTTTTTTTCAAAAGTGTAAAGATCTAAGTAAAACTTTATTTAATCAGGGTAAACCGGCTCGTAGTTTTGTTAATACGTGCTATGATAAATGCAAATGGCTAAGTGGTTATTTAATTTTAAATAAATTATTGTGTTGGCCGTGTGTATTATTTTCAAATCGTGGTGAAGATGGTTGGACAGTCTTGCTTGGGCAGATTTGATAAGATCTCAATTAAAACTGTATCTCGTTCAGTTGACACATTCAAAAAGTCAGGAACATATTAGTTGTGTTTGTTACTACATTTTTTAGGCAAACAAAATATTATGAAAGTGATCAACTCAGCCCGTCAAATCTAAATTGACGCAGTCCTGGCACAAATCCGTACTTTATTTCACTGCATCTTTTAATTGTAAAATAATTTGATGGAAACTCTACACCTTCCCGATGGTTTTGCTGAACCAATAAAATAAATTAGGTACATTATGTTAGACAAATGAACTTAATATATTTTATTGGCTAAGTAGAGTGCCTTCTCCTAACTATGCGGCATATTACTAACAATGTTTACCATCACAAAAATTTAGGAAACAAAAATATATGATAAAAACGCCACTGATAAAAAAGAATAAAACTTTGGGTCCGATTTTTTTTAATCATTCACTGACCGGTGATCTTTACCTTGACAAGCTACAGAACGACATTGCAAATTTAGTCGATAAATTGCCTATATGAATAAATGAAGCGCATGAAATTGTTTTTCAGCAAGATGGGGCACCACCCCACAATGTTAACTTAGTATTTTTTTCATGAAAAATATGGACCAATCTACTAATTATGTAATAATTAGTAGATTGGAAACTATGGAACATTTAAGTGGTCGCCGAACAGTCCTAGCAAAAAATTATCCAAAATTTGGGCACACTGAACTGATGTACTCTTCTCGACGCGCATTTCATCAGGAGAATTATCGGATATCTTCTTCAGGAAAATATTAAAACTAGATTCTAAACAGTGGACTGTTGGGTATTGGACCATTGTCCTTATTCATACTACTGTTACACTTACTAAATAAGTTGTAACTTATTTCGAATAAATATTCCAGACTTTCCGTTATTGTCGATTATATCTTTGGGGTTGCCCAAAAGCGTCTGTAGTTTATTTTTAGGATTGTAAACCAAATTGATATTGATGTTTTTAAAAACATTATCTAGTCCGCGGGTGGATTTAGGTTAATATGGTAACGAAGCAAATTTCGAATTGTCAGCATCTCTACGAAAATCCGTGGAATTGTACACGGGTCTCTTAAATTTACGCTTCCTTATTAACGTATCTATTAAACAGACTAAGTAACCGTTATTCTAAGCTATTTTCTTAATTAATTTTTTCTCATGTTCAAACTAATACATCTAAAAATGGTAGCTGTTCATTGTGTTTCATTTCGTATGTATTTTATGGTAGGAAAACGGTTATTTAATTTAGCAACAAAATTATCTAAACTAATTGCTTTTGTATCAAATACCGCGGAGACATCGTCCACGTACCTGAACCAGAGTCGAGGGAAATACTCGAATTTATCTTTTGCTTCTGTCTTAAATTTACTCATAAAAAGATTTGCAATGAAAGGTGACAAGGAATTAAACATTGTTGTTCCCTCATGTTGTTGAAAGTGTTCACCATTACACTGAAAACAATTTAGATTCATACAAAT
Source organism: Aromia moschata (assembly GCA_029963805.1). Lineage (NCBI taxonomy): Eukaryota > Metazoa > Arthropoda > Insecta > Coleoptera > Cerambycidae > Aromia > Aromia moschata. The sequence continues at coordinate 191,808 of JAPWTK010000378.1, forward strand.
ACTAGTACGCGGAATGTATTCCTTAATAATTTTATCGTCTAATTCGAGTAATTTACTGAGTTCCTCGAATTAAATGGTGTCGGAATTACTCGAATTAAATGGCGTGGTTCAAAGAAGGAAGAGAGTCGCTCTCTCTTCTGAGAATGCCTTAAACCACTGAAAAACTTATGTCTTAAAAAAAAACATTGTCTCCGTAGGCGTGTTGAAGTTTTGCAAAAGTATCCATTGCGCTGTGTCCACGTCTGAAGCAAAACCTGATAGCACACCGTTGCTCAAAATTAATGTCACTCATTTTTAAAACGCACTAGAAAAAAACTATTTCCGGAAACAGTCACAAAGAACAAACAAATGACTGTAACAAGTTCAAACTTGTACTGAAGGTGGATTACATTTTAATCTCCCGACCTTCCAGGTCCCGTCTAGAACTAGTCTATCGTCCGAACCAGAATCGTTTTGATCGGTAACAAATTTTCCGATTTTCACCTGATTTTCTAACCTAAAATTTGTTTTTTTGTTTAAACTTTCGCCATTTTGCTATTTTGTGGTAAAAAAAAACATTCTGGTTCAGATGATAGCTACATCAATAAGGAATTTTTTGCCATTGTTTTCTTTTTTCAAAATTTCAAAACGATATATATTTTCTTCCTATGAAAAAAATTTTTCTTCAAAAAATGGTGGTTATTTTTTCCCCCAAACCCCCCTCACCGGGTTGCCCCCCCCCGAAACCTCCCCCCCCCCCCCCCAAAGTTTCCCCCAACCCCCCCCAATCCCCACCCCTTTTTTCCCCCCCTTTTCCCCCCCCCCTCCCCCCGCCCCCCTCCCCCGGGCGCCCTTCCCCCCCCCAACCCCCCCCCCAAAAAACCCCCCCCCCCCACAAAACAACAAAAAAAATTCACACCCCCCCCAAAACACAACCCCCCCCTCCCCCCCCCCCCCCCCCCCCCGGCCCCCTTTGGTCTTTGTCCGGGCCCCGCCCCAAAAAGTTTTTTATTTTTTTTTTTTTTATGGTAAACATTGTTAGTAATATGCCGCATAGTTATTCTATTTTTATACATATAGTCCTTCTATTTTTAATTGAAAATGATAAATACGCCTGGGGAACAAAAAAAGCGGTGCAACTTTATGATTCCATGGACGTGCATATATCTTTTATAAATTCGAAAATTGTGAAATAATTTTTTTCATTCAAATCAATATAGGAGATTAAAATTAGCCTGCATACAAAACTCTTAATATTTGTAATATAATTTGCTGTAAATAATGCTCATTTAGCCAGACAGTCTCAAAAAATTGTCTGTGTTAATAAACCTAGCTGAAATACACGTCACTGGCGTCTTAAACAAGTTGAGCGCCTAAAGTCGTAAATCATTTTAACGACGTCGTAAAAATTTTATGGCACAGTGGACCGAATAAGTATTTAAGGAATGTATTAGATAATACAAAGCACAATAGTATACTGGATCGGCATCCCAGTTGCCGGCACGGCACAGGCGTTGCCGGCTCTTCAAAATTTTCTTAAGTATAGTAACATACATAAAGTTGTTTGAATTTATAATTATTTTTTCCAGCAATTTTAAACGCTTTATTTTAATGCTAACTAATAAATTTATATCTATGTATTTTTTTTTAAATATTTCCAAACTAGCTTTCTAAGAACGTCACGAATTAACAGTTTACTGAAGTATGAAGTATACTTGTATAGTGAGCTTAGCAATTTTAGAAAATATATCTGACAACCTTGCTTTTTTCTACCTATTTTCAATTTAGAATGGAAATACTGTACCTAATATATTTTATTGGTTCAGCAAAACCATCGGGAAGGTGTACAGTGTCCGTCAAATTATTTTACAATTAAAAGATGCAGTGAAATAAAATACGGATTTTTGCCAGGACTGCGTCAATTTCGATTTGACGGCCTGAATTGATCACTTTCATAATAGTTTGTTTGCCTAAAAGATCTAATTTACAAACATAACTAATATGTGTGGGGAATTTGGCGACCTTCTTCTCTATTAGTTTCTTTTTGATTGGTTGGATTAGGTCCAGGAATAAATAACAAACTATTCGATTTTTGCCAACGTTTCGGAGCTTTATTTCTCCTTCATCAGGACTCAATCAATGTTGTTATTGTGTATGTTTTTTACATTGTACTATATACATATATAGTAAATGTACAAAGATAAAAACAAAACACTATTTTCAGGACAACACACTTTAAAAATTACAATAGTAATTTTATATGTATAGTAAAAATTACTATGTTCTCAATTCATGTATTAATTGAAGCATATAAGGATGATTTCTTTCTTTTTTTTAAATTCTAAGCACAGAAACATGGCTGATTTCTAAATTGTCTGCGACTTCCCTCGTTGACACTTGTGGCGTTTCTTCAATTGTCAACAGAACATTTAACGCTTTTTCCTCACGTGTTGCCGATTTTGGTCTGCCAGTTCTTTTCACGTCTTTAACGTTACCAGTTTCTCGAAATTTTTTAATTAGTTGACAGTTGACAAGACAGTTGAGATACAGGAGTATCTGGGTAAATTCCGTTGAATACAGTATACACTTCGCTTTGAGTCGTCTTCCTATTTCCGTACCCATTTATCATTGATATAGACTCAAAAAAAACTCATAACTCTGGCTATGAACGAGAGAGATGGAAATAGCGGACATGTCTAAGCTTTTCGGTTATGTCAAACTTTTCACAAGTGACTGTCACAATGTGTAAAATAAACAATGGCTGTCATATGATGTGACAGTCTTGACAAGTAAATAAGGTTATAAATTCGATCAAGAATAGAAATACGTCTTTTTTTTAGGCTAACTTTGATGACGTTTTTTTGATGTCTCCATATTTCAATACGTTGTCTCTCACTCAAATGTGCCATGTCTTCAAATTTAATAATTTGCAAGAATGTCAAACAAAAACTGCTTTAATTTTATTCTTTTTCCCCTTCCCTAAGGTTACGGAATCGTAATAAATAATTTTTTTCTCGCTTTTTTTTTTCAAAAATTTCAAAATTTTTTGACTGAAAAAATATGCTTTTTTTTGAAAAAAATTGATTGCCATAGGAACAAAACAAAAGAAGATATCAACAAACTAAAAAACTTAAAACATATATGATAATGAAGAAAATGTCTTTTGTATTGAACTTTTTTTTTTAACTGCAAATAACAAAGTTAAAGCCATTATTTGATACTTTTGTACCACCATGTATGTGAAAACATTGGCATCGGAGGCTTGCCACCACGGCGATAGACTAGGCGCTGTGTCGTTTATGAGGGCTAATATGTTGCAAATAATAGTGCAGGAACTCCTTTAACATATGTTTATTAATATTTTTATTTTTAGAAATTAATTTTTTACCCGATATATGAATTTAAAAATGAAAGGTAATTAAAGTATTATATTTATTATTTATAAAGTATTATAATTATTAGTATATTAATTTTTTTTAATAAAATTAAAGTATAGTAGGTTTATAAAAAAACAAAAACTTGTAATTTTCACAGGGGAGGCAATGCCTCCCCTGACGAGCCGCCACTGTTGACCGTATATTCCGCGTTATATAAGAACTGTATTTTTTGTAGCGCCAGATTTTCAGGCTTATATTTCGGTCTGGCCCGGCGCATTTCTGCAGCCTATTAATAATTGAGCGTAAAAATCGCGTGTACATACATATGTACGTACCTGCGTTCCACAGGCAGCATAATCGTCCGACAAGAACGCTCAGATGCTCACACGCGTGTCAGCGCTCGCACTCGCCGGCCGCAACAAAAATAAAAAACTCGCGGGACACAGGTGACCGTCGCCGGAAAAAAACGACGCGGTGCCGCGGCGGACACTGAGCACAACAATGCAAAAATTCGGCGGCATCGCGACGCCGAGCCGCGTCCGACACGAGGTGCGTGTTATCGAGTGGCGCGGGAGGAGATTCCGGCCGCGGGAATCATCGGGACGCTCGAAACGTTCGAGTGATTTAACTCGTCGTCTCTTCAACTCCTACGTTCTCCTCGTGCGGTGCATTTCTTCGTGCTCGTCCCGATATTCGGCCATGGACTGAAACCGAAACTGAAACGGGCCCTCGCCTGGGTTAATTATGTTCCTATTTTAATACTCTCCCGTCCCGACTCCTGCCGAGGGAAGCAGGACCGTAGTCCGGGGCAGTGGCGGTGCGTGATCCTAATATTGGGGGTGCACCATACATAAAAATAACGATAATCTAGTCTAGTTCACATTTTAAACACTCCGCCAATGACTCTGCATCATGTCCTACTGGTTTTAAAAAACTCCAGAATCTTTCTACAGGCTTTCCACCCACCATGTAACGATATATTAAAGCCAACTGAAAAATTGTAGAAACGTCTGTAGTTTCGTCTGCTATTATAGCAACAAAAGTGGATTTTTTAATTTCAATGGTTATTTCATCGTGACAAACTTCAAGCATGCACTGAAGTAGCTCGTTTTGTATAGTATTAGAAGTTCATTTAAAAGCCGCTGCGTTTTGTAAATGATACTTCGTAGCCTCGTCTAATTCGACACTGAAATCAATCAACCCACGAAAAATGCCTGTATTGGATGATGTTTCCGATTCATCGTGTCCTCTTAGGGCCAGTTCAAATTTTCCACAAAAACGAATACAGTTAATAATAATGTTTAAAACATACCTGTTTTTTGAAACCGCTTCATTGTGTGCTGCCACTGCTCGTCGATGAGCAGAATCGAGCATTGTCGCAATATTTGCAGTGCCTAGCATGGCTAAATTCAAAACATTATTCATGTGTCCAGCAGAATTTGCATGTTTTTTTATTTTCTCGTTCATGTGATTTAAATCCGTTACTCCAGCTTTGGTCCAAGGTGTTTCTCCGCCAAACAAAACACACGGAAAACAAAACACTGCGTTCAATACATCGCATCCACATAACCACAAATGTTTTTTAAATAAGTCATTATTAAATGTTCTTACAAATTGTTTATTTTTTCCTTTCACGGCTAATTTTAAATTAATTTGTGGAGTGGGCCTACCTAGAGTTTTAATTTGCACTTTTTCCTCCAAACTCAAGCTAGAGAATGGAGTTTTTAATAAGTTTTGAATAGAATTCATTATTTCAAACTACATTCTAACCTAAAACCCGAGTTTATATTTATAAAACGTGAGCGATAAAACAGCTGTGTACGAAAACAATTCACAAACTAATCGATAACTCTCGTGCGCTTTTAAACTCCGCACATCATATCTATAGGATTCGCCCACTACTTTTGCTAATTGTGGAGGGGCAAGCAGTAACAATACGCGTTCGCTTTTTCGTATTGCACCGAAGCACGATCCACGATCGTATTGTCGATTCCCGTGCCGCGATCGGAAACCAGTGGCGTTGGAAATAGAGACCTAGCGTCTAGTGGATTCGTAACGCTGCGGCCAAATAATATTGAGATGGTATTAACGCTAGGGATGCGGAAAGGCGATAAATTAAGAATGCATCCATTCATTACTAAATAAAATTATTAATGCTAAATTGTCGGTAGTGCGCGCGCACCAGCGCACCTTATAGCCCACCGCCACTGGTCCGGGGTATTCAGCTGACATAAGCTGCTGACGATTTGCACGAAACCTCAGTTCCTCACCTCCGTTAACGTTTTCTCAGTTAATGGTACGTTCTATTTGAACAAGTGAGGAATAAATCAATAATAAAAAAATAAAAAAACAAGCTTTTATTTAGATGCTCTAAAAAAGAAGAAAATAAACTTTAAATTGAATCAAACCCATCAATTTATTACATTACACAATTTATATGATATAAAAGCTTGTCACGAGATTTACTTGTATAGATGTATTTATAGTCCTTCTATTTTTAATTGAAAATGATAAATACGCCCGGGGAACAAAAAAAGCGGTGCAACTTTATGATTCCATGGGCGTGCATATATCTTTTATAAATTCGAAAATTGTGAAACAATTTTTTTCATTCAAATCAATATAGGAGATTAAAATTAGCATGCATTCAAAACTCTTAATATTTGTAATATCATTTGCTGTAAATAATGCTCATTTAGCCAGACAATCTCAAAAAATTGTCTGTTTTAATAAACCTAGCTGAAATACACGTCACTGGCGTCTTAAACAAGTAGAATTCGGAAAGTCGTAGATAAATCATTTTAACGACGTCGTAAAACTTGTATGGCACAGTGGACCGAATAAGTATTTAAGGTATATTAGATACAAAGCAAATCCCATAGTATAATGGATCGGCATTCGCTCGCGGATCGCGGCATCGCGTTGCCGGCTCTTCAAAATTTTCTTAAGTATAGTAATATACATAAAGTTGTTTTAATTTATAATAATTTTTTCCAGCAATTTTAAACGCTTTATTTTAATGTTAACTAATAAATTAATATCTATGTATTCTTTTTTAATTATTTCCAAACTAGCTTTCTAAGAACGTCACGAACTAACAGTTTACTGAAGTATGAAGTATACTTGTATAGTGAGCTTAGCAATTCTAGAAAATATATCTGACAACCTTGCTTTTTTCTACCTATTTTCAATTTAGAATGGAAATACAGTACCTATTTTATAAAATACATACTTTTTTTTCTTAGATTTTCTTATGTCAAGATCAAGTTACATAATTATTACATTCTTGTTTATCAACACAAGTAAATCTCGTGACAAGCTTTTATATCATATAAATTGTGTAATGTAATTTTCTTCTTTTTAGAGCATTTAAATTAAAAAAGTTTATTAAACATTTTTTTATCAATTTATTTTTTATTTTTTAGTTATCGTCGTGTTTTTTTTAAAATTCAGTTGCATGATTTGATCTGAACAATTCAACCCCAAAGTCATAATCTGCGACTCTAAAAACCCCGGGATAACAAAATTTCAGACCGATTGGACCAACTAAGTTTTTGAACGCCATTTCATATCCGCCATCTTAATTTTTTTTTATCGCCAACAGTTGACCCTTGTCAGTCCCTACATCATTTATTCGAGCACCACCAAACTATCGCTAACCTATACCAAGTTATAACTTTAAAATTGGCATGGCGGCCATCTTGTTTTTCGCCATTTTGATTTTTTTGACCCCACTAAGTCTTACTGTTTAGCCGGGCAGTAATACACCATCTCCTCGAAGGGTTGAACGCAGACGTCAGTTTATTCGTATTCTTCTTAGCAAACCCTTTCATTTGATACCCACATTATGGGAGTGCTTAAAAATAACTAGTCCGCCATCTTGGGCGGTCCGCCATATTGGATTTAAAGTGAAGTCATTTTATTTTTCGTATTCTTGTCAGCAAACCCTTTCATTTGATACCCATATCATGGGAGTACACAAAAAATAACTAGTCCGCCATATTGGATTTACAGTAAAGTCATTTTATTATTTTTTTCGTATTCTTCTCAGGAAACCCTTTCATTTGATAACCATATGATGGGAGTGCACAAAAAATAACTAGTCCGCCATCTTGGGCGATCCGCCATATTGGATTTAGAGTAAAGGTGGGTTCATGCAGATATTTTTAGTAATAAGAATAAGAATAGTAATAAGAATAAAAGTTAAACCTTCGTTTTATAATGACCCAGTTCATGCAGTAAATATAATTTTTAGTAATAATTTTAAAAATAAGGATTTACTGCTGAACTCGGTTATAAAACGAAGGTTTAATTTTATTCTTATTACTATTCTTATTCTTATTACTAAAAATTTCTGCATACAACCATAAATTCATTTTATTTTCTTATTTCTTCTAAGCAAACCCTTTCATTTGATACCCATATCATGGGAGTGCGCAAAAAATAACTATTCCGCCATCTTAGACCGTCCGCCATTTTGAATTTAGAATGACATAACTTAGCTAACCATGCATTGTCATTGCCATGTGTATGCAAAATTTCATCTCAATCGGTTGAGGATAACTACTTTAAAATGCAGTTGCAAGATTTGACCCGAACATACATACAAACATACATTGCAAGTTAAATAAAACTTCAAAACCCCCCCCCCCCCCCCCCAAAAAAAAAAAAAGCCCTCACTACCAGTGGCGGCTCTTGACTTTTTTTTGGTGGGGCAAACATATTTTGTAAAAATGTTTGTTTCCTAAATGTTTGTGATAGTAAACATTGTTAATAATAATAATAATAATAATAATACTCACCCTATAATTACTCCCAAGAGTTACCAAGTTTTTTTTAGCCCCCCCGGGGGGGGGGGGGGCTTTAAAAAAAACCCCCCCCCCCGTGGGGGGCGCCCCCCCCCCCCCGGGGGGGCCCCCCGGGGGGGGGGGGGGTTTCCCCCCCCCCCCCCCCCCCCCCCCCTAATAATATGCTGCATAGTTCGGAGAAGGACCTCTACTTGGTCAATAAAATATATTAAGTAAGTACATTTGTCTAACATAATGTACCTACCTAAATTATTTTATTGGTTCAGCAAAACCATCGGGAAGGTATACATTTTCCGTCAAATTATTTTACAATTAAAAGATGCAGTAAAATAAAATACGGATTTTTGCTATGACTGCGTCAATTTAGATTTGACGGCCTGAATTGATCACTTTCATAATAGTTTGTTTGCCTAAAAGATGTAATTTACAAACAGAATTAATATGTTCCTGGCTTTTTGAATGTGTCAACTGAACGAGATGAAATTTTCAAAGATTTTATCAAAACCAGACTTTGTCCAAGCATCTCCACGGTTTGAAAATAATACACACGGCCAACACAATAATTTATTTAAAGTTAAAGAGCCACTTGCATTTACAAGAGAGAGCCATTTGCTTTATCAACAAATTAACAAAACTGCGAGCCGGCTTACCCAGATTAATTAAAGTTTTACTTAGATCTGGCAGTGGTACTCTTAAATCTTCAACAAATAATTTATCCTCATAAGGCAGGCGACTAAATTTGTACTTTAAATGATACTCAACAGTATCATCGCAGGTTCGAATATTTTCTTGACAACTCGTATCGTTATTTTTTTGAAACAAACTGCTACACTCGCCAGTTACCTCCATTATAATTTTGTATAGTTAATTAAATAAAACGTTCAAATAATGACTTACGTAAGTAATATGGAACACTTTCAATAATTATTACCCTCCTATTCCACTCAAAACACTAAAAAACCCGTGAAGATGAGCGAAACTTCAGGCGATATTCGATATGCTTTATTATACGAAGTTCGTTTAGGCCATAATCCAATCGAAGTACACCGAAATTTGGTGGCCGCGTATGGCGACAACGCCCCTAGTTTAGCAACATGCAAAAGATGGTTCACGCACTTCCGACGTGGCGACTGCATCATCGACGATAAACCATGATCTTGTAGGCCACCTCAACTGGATATCGAGCGCTTGCATACGTTTGTCCAAGCAAGCGCGTATGGAATAAAAGTGTAAAACACTCGCAATTTTGACTATCTACACTCGCAACTATCCGTTACTTTTCGGTAAAGTATCCGTTACTTAATATTTGTTCCCAAGGTGATGATGTCAGTTTGGTGGGGCGTTCGCGACGTGTTTCGCTGGGAATTCTTGGAAGACAAAACAGACACACCTTGAACTCCTGCAGTTAGGTTTTGAAGTTCTGCCCCATCCACCGTATTCACCAGACCCTTCTCTCACTGACTATAATTTGTTCTGTGCCCTCAAACGTTTAATAAATAAATCATTTGACGGTCGTCACCATCTACAAATAGTCATACACAAGTTCTAGAGTCGGTTGGCGCTTACATTCTAAATTAAATTCCTCCTGTATATAAAATAAATAATCATATTTGAACATATCAGCAAGGCTCAAAACTTTTAGATCGACCGGACACCTCATAAAATAAAATATGACGGTAAAATATCCCCCATTCCATATGAACATTCGAGAAATCCACCAACCGCCACTGAATGTAGCTAAAAATAAGGCCCTAGAACAACACTACAAGTTGGTAGAAACATATTTCCTAAAGTCAACGTTAGTAAGACCTTAATATTGGCTAGGGGGAGTCGACCGCTGTCGCGAATCAATCATCATTTTAATATATCACATTTCCTACATGATGCAACACCGATAAAATCTTCAAAACACTCAATTATTACACTCAACAATATAAGGTGTTTCTCTAATAAAGATATCATATCACAGTGTCCGAGAGAATTGGATAAAAACATTATACGGGGCGTCCCAAGACTAATACGAAATCTTTTACGGGATTATTATGAGTGGCTGTTGGTGCTAAAGTTTGCTAAGGTTTATCAGGATCGTGTCAATCGTGCTAAGTAAAAAAATGTATAGAGCCAAAAAAAAATACCGTTTTTTGAGAATTTGTTCATTTATGCTGAATATCCTGTATAAAATATTTAAATAAAATTATATACAGAAGTATTTGAGACATATATGAATCGAAATCGCTATATATATATATATTTTAAATTGCCTAATAGTCAAACCCAGTTTTCCACACCCAATAGCCAGTCAGAAAAACCCGCCAGACTGACCAAATTTTAAAATCATTTATACTTACAGTTAATGACAACTTTTGGAGTATTATCAAAAAATTGAAAATCGGTCAACCCCTCCAAAATAGAGGGGGAAATAGAAGGAAAAAAATATGTATTTCAACAGACTTTTACTGAACTTCCAAAATTAGGATATTTCTTTTTAATTAACTATTGGGAACTTTCTATTAGATTGTCGTTGTCTAAATACAATCCTTTTATCTCATATTTAAATCAAATCTTTTCTATGCTCAAATACGGTGTTGTTAATTTTAAATCGTTCAATCGCCAGAAAACAATAAAATACTTGGACACTAATACAAATACAAAATGGACACTAATGGTCCATTGCTAACATTACCTGTTAGAAAGGAAATTTAAATATAAAATTAATATGTTCAATAAAACTACAGTCCAATATATTGTTTTAGCCTGTAGCAGCAGTCCTAAACTTGAATGTTTCTACGATGCTATTTCACAAAAAGCAAAAAATAATGACCTAGATAATCTAGACCTAGAAAGAGTAATGCTACCAAGATGGTGACAAATAATGTAGCATTGAATACAACTGATATTAGGAACATTTATAATAACTGATATTTATTTAGGAACATTTATAATAACTGATATTTATATACAAAAAACTACACTACATTATGGTTCCATCTATCTCTTCTTTTATCTATGACTACATTATTTGTAACCGAATTGTGTTTGTGAAAAACTGTTCTCTAATTTTGTATGCATTTTTTTAAAAATTCGAAACTTCCGTGTGCCTTTTTCTATTAAATTTTCCTACTACTAAATTAAGCATTTTTACTGACTTTTTATTACAAGTTTTTAAAATGATTTATCTTTTTAATGTTGTAAAAATAAGTTATTATTACAAAATAAACAAACAAAGAATCATTTGCTAGTCAAAATTATTTCTAAATACTGAATAATTTTATAACAATCTGGCATCAGAGTGCTTTAAAACTGAAATACATGTTTGATGATGACGTGCATCGATTTTTATTATGCATGAAGTATAAGTAGAGGCAAAAAGTATATATTTATATTTTGTCTATGGTAGAGGTGTATAAGTATAGGTAATTGACCTATTATTCGAATAACTGATAACTAGTTCTTTTCATTCCCCATATGGAACAGTTTTCCTGAACCAGTTTCTTAAAAACCCAACTCTAATATTTGGTTCTCTATGTCTCAACTTCTATCAGTTTGATCTTTGATCATTCTGTCATTTCTATCTGAGCTCCTAACCTTATTTCCATTTTTATAACCCCTCTATTTTAGTTCCAGCAAGTTTTCGGAAAAAAATGGTTTGTTCTGAGGTTTAAAAGATTTTGATATCAGGAATTTGACTGTCGTTAACAAATAAGTGCATTTCAAGTTATGTTATGTGACTTGTGCGACCATTTTTATTTTATTTTGTTAGTATGGCTCAATTAGGTTCGTATTATGGACTGTGTCCTTTAATAGATAGCAAGAACTTGTTGGGAATTTCAGAAGATGTAGAAAAAGGCGTAGTAATTGTTACGTTAGGAAAAAATATAGCATGTCGTTATAAGGTAAGATCTTCCGTTGTTTCGTGTTTATGTACAATATGTTTAATAAAATAAGTGTATGTTATATTACGGTGCTAACCAAATGTAGCTTTCTGCCCCTGGAAAATGATTTTGGTTTGTATTTTGCCAGACCAAAAACACGAACTATAAAATGAGAAGATTGTTTGTTGATATTAATTATTATACCTAGTAATGATAATTATTATATTTATTTATAGTTTGTTGATTTAGTTTGTTGATATTAATTATTCTATTTATTTATATATGATATAAACCCCAGTTCGTTTCAGCTTTCAGATCAGAAGCAGATCTCCAGCTGGAAAACGAAAGAAAAATTCAGCTCTCCGGTAATATACGATTCAAAATATTCACAATATTTAGCAGTCTTCAATCAGTTGTGCATCAAGTTTTGGAGCAAAGACGAAGAAAATTTGGATAAACTAAAAAAATACAAGGTAAGCTAAATATATACCTACCAAAATAAATTAATATCAGAGGTTTCTGTTTCAGTTCAGCAAACAAATTTATACCCTGATATCTGACGGCAATGATACGCTGGTTTTCTTCCAAGACGGTGCTTTTTGCACATTGACCGATGCCATAGAAATGAGAAAGAACCTAAATCTGGAACCCGTTGTTCTGGATTCTGAAGAGATTGTCGATATTTTGTACAAAAAAGTGAGGGATGATTTTTACGTTGGAATTATTGTTAGGTCTTCTAACGAGTTTAATTTGTACTGGACGAAACATAACCTGAGCAGTAAACTTTCCAAACTGAAATTATTTAGGGACGGATATATGTTGCAAGGATACGTCTTTTATGTCGACGGAGCTATCGTCAATTTATTGTCATTATGTAAGTTCTGTTTCTGTCTATTATAAGGGGTATTCTAGGATAAGATAGTTGAATCGGCCCCAGAAAGGTCTCGAAATTTAGAGGTTATGTACAGGGTGTCTACTTTTATTTAAATACAAATGTATATCCTTATTTTTCAAGATAATCTATTAGACTTTTTTTTATTTAAATGACATCACAAAATGCTTCTTCTGACTCTATCATTGACCTGCGACGATTTTTTTTATACCCCCAAAATTCCGCATAACCATTTAGCGATTTTCTTTATTTAAAATCTGGATCCATAGCGTTAATCAGGACTCCTGAAAACCCCCAAATGTGAAATTTGAACAAAAAATATGCAAGGTGATTCTTTCTATATAATCTCAAAGTTGAGCAAACATCGAGTTTGAGAGCCGGTAGACGAGTCAAGTGTGCTATGGAATTATGCCAAGACAGTTGAATGTTATCTAGAATTACTTAAACTTAATTTTGACCTTGACAAAAAAAACAATATATTTCTACCAGTTTTTTTTATAAAATTACAAAAATAACCGGAACAGCATTGCCGTGGGGGGGAGCTTGTGTAGTACGCATTTCTGCCGCTAGGCGTTATAGCGCAACTCATTGCCAGTTCAGTCCCGCCTGCGTTGTCGACCTGGCTTGTTCTGTTCATCTGTAGTGATTGTTTTTGCTAGCGCTGTTTTGTTCTTGTTGCGTTTTTTATGATGGCAAGTTTAAGTGAACAACGTGCAGCTGTGAAATTTTGTTTTCTACTCGGTAAAAATGCTGCTGAAACTGTTTTAATGTTGAAAACAGTTTACAAAGATGACGCTACAGGAAAAACTCAAGTGTACGAGTGGTTTGCTCGGTTTAAAAATGGCGACACGTCGATTGATGACAAACCTCGTTCTGGACGTCGATCAACTGCCCGAAACGACGTAAATGTGATGAGCTTGTGCTCACAGACCGTCGACAGACAATTGATCAACTATCAGAGATTAGTGGGAGGGATTATCTTGGAGCTCGGTTCAGTGAATTTTAACCGAAGATTTCCACATCTCTGTTCGCCAGTTTTTGACTAAAAATGGCGTGGTTCCGCTGCCCCACACACCTTACTCGCCTGACCTGGCTCCGTGCGATTTTTTCTTATTTCCACGCATGAAAAGGGGCATGAAAGGACACCTATTTGACAACATTGAAGAGGTCAAGAAAAAACAAGGGAGGAGCTGTCAGCCATTTCTAAAGATGACTACAAAAAATGTTTCGAACAGTGGAAGCACCGGTGGGACAAATGTATTAGTTGTAATGAAGAGTATTTTGAAGGGGATAAGGTTGTTTTGTAAAAAATTTGAAAATATATAGCTTTTAAAAAATAATTCCGGTTATTTTTGGGTACCCCCTCGTATACAGGGGTGGAAACTCCAAGATTTCAAAGCCGATCATTAAAAGATAGAAAAGAATAAACTCTTCGAGTAAAGGGAACTGACAGAGAAATATTATATTCTTAGTTGCCAGACTGACATGTCATTTTAAAACTTTTATGAGCGTTATTCTCTGTCTTTCGTGATAGGGTAGCAATAAAATATGTAGGCGGGACGCCCCGCCCATAAATTATAATGCGCACGTGCGAATTGAATTCTTGTCTACTCTAGAGAATAACCAATTCGGCGATAGACGATCGGTGATGGGCCTTGTCAACTACCCCTCTCTTCACTTTCTATCACGCGCAGGTCTCATACGTTTCTTATACGTGTACGAGCGTGAAACACTGTGGCATCTAACTGTCCTTGTCTGTCCTTACTGGTGTCTTTTAACTTATTCTCTTCTACACATGTATCGCCAATATGTAAAGGTGCAATTTCCTAACCTGTATATTGTATCACAAATATTTTTTTGTCTATGGCATATTTTTGCCGTAGCTGCTATATTTTTGTTTCAATTGTTTTCGTAGCTGTAGAAATAATGGAGAAAAGGGGGGCTGGGAATTCTCACGTACTCGCTGTGTACGCAAGTTTTACACCTTTCTGATTCATTCGCTTCTTGTGTTCTAGGGTCTGACGGGAGAATTTTCTCCCATCCGTTGGAAACCGACGACAGGATATCGGACTCGGAATTATTCGCGAGAGTAGAATGCGTCTCGACGAAACACAGCGTCTCCATGGTGTCTTTAGACGAATACTACGTCGCGATGTTTGGGGCCAACTGTAACGAAGAGGGCGCCATGTTGGCAATATACAACACGCAGTTTAAGGTGACGCAGTCGACGCAGCCCTTCAAGTTATTTACGGAAGGCGCCAAGCTGCAGTGCATCGAAGGCAACCTGTTCTTGCCCGTGGGCCAGAACTTGGCGGTGATCCCTTTCAAGCTGGAGACGGAACAGCTCGCTGCGTTAGTCGGCAGCCACAAGACGGAACAGCCCGAAAAGGATGCCGACGTCGCCATAGTGCAGGAATTTGAGGTTGCGTCGTGGAACACCAAGTCGAATATAAAAGCCGCACGAGCCCCGAGCGAGCTCTCTTTTAGCATCACCGAACGCACGAAACAAGGCCTTCCTGAAAGCGTGATTGTCGGAGAAATACTGCCCGATATCTTTAAACAGCACGATATCGACGCTTTGTCGTTGATTATTAATTATTTTTCGGATATCCCCGAGAAATATCTCGCGAAAGTGTTGAAGTGCGTTTTAACCGAGGAGAGTACATTTTTTAGCGACTCGGAACAAAGTATGTCAGAGTCGGTTCCGTCCGATTTACAACCCGTCGCTAGAACGAAATTGTTAGACATGATTCTCTGCAAACCGTTCAGTGAAATTTCCCTCGTTTCGTATTTGCGTTCCGAACTGACCTTGAACGAAGTTTTGTCGTTGATAAATTACGTTTGTTTCCTGTGGTCGGACGAGGGACACGTATTGCCGTCTTTTAATTCGTTAAAATCTGAGGCGCAGCTCATAAAATGGACGTACGTGCTCATAGACTCTAGTTATCAGAAATTTTTACTGTCGAAGGACGAGCGCGTCGGCGAGACACTGAACCGACTTCTCAGATTGACCACGGAAAATCTGCAGTTCGTCGACGATTTGAAACTAGTGTCGAATATTCTAAGCGAATATAAAAACAGGAAGTACAAGGTCGCAAGTAATGTCGGTTTGAAGTATTCTATTGAACAAATAAATTTATATTGATCAACGTGTGTTTTTCTGTAACCTACTAATTTTTTGCTCAGTCACAAACTAGTGAGAATAAATAGGACATTTTTTTTGTATGCCCCAAAGATAAAAGTTCAAACGGGCCGTCCAGGGCCGTAGTCAGCTCTGATTTTTAGAGGGGCCCAAAAAAATCTTGGTCTATTGGTCTATAAAGAAATCGTGGCTATTAAATAACCGAACTGCTATCATAACACTTTTTATTCGTTACAATTAGAGTAGCAACTGTTTCGCCTTCGATGTAGAGTCCATCTATTCTGAATTGAAAAAGATTAATACGCCTGGGGAACAAAAAAAGCGGTGCAACTTTATGATTCCATGGGCGTGCTCGAATAATAACTTTTAGGGATATGTAATAATAAGTAATTAACGTCGCTTTTAGGCATTCATATATGTTTAAAATAATACGCTGACTTTGACAATGTAAGTATTTTTAAATTCATTGTACTCGACCGTTTCGACATTTTCGCTAGTAATATCTGAAGAATATGTACGTTATTTTCATCCGTTTCAAAAGGCCTCCAGAAAGCCATGTTTATGAAAGAGGTGTTGATTAAAAATATCGATTTTTTAATTATTGAATTATGACGCAAATAAAATAAAAGTTTGTGTAATTTAAACCTTTTAAAAACCCACTTCGTCGTTATTGTACGCGCACGGAATATAAGACATCAAAACACTCACAAAAACAACGTTTTTTTGTATATAGTCGGTCAAAGATAACCCGTGTTTTACCGCCAACGTAATCGACAAGGTCGACTCTCTGGTGGCCATATTCCCCCCACCAGAGTAGCGACAATGACCAATGGAGTGTAGATTCCGACCACTTCTTATGTGACAGGCCTCGTCAAGTCAACGTGGACTACGATACGGCATATACGGGTAAGAGATCAGTCTAGAAACGCGTATTTAGTTCCATACAAAGTGTTAGTAAACTGATATATCCTTATCCTACCTCATATAAGTACCTATTTTCAATTTAGAATGGAAATTCTATACTCCCCTTGGCGATCTCTACATCGCTCCATACGACTTCTCTATTGTTGAAAGCAGTGCTGGAAGTCCGCTTCTCTCAGCTGGTTCAGGACCTCCATTGCTTTTGCCTTAGCTGCTTCTACACTTTTGAATATCGTCATCACAAGTAAACACCGTGTCTTACAAGCCTGGATCAGTGTCAATGTCGTTTAGAATATCAGCGCAAATGTTCATTCTTGATTCCTTTTGATCGGGAGTGAGGAGTTTTGGCACCATCTTTGCGCAAACTTTGAGCATGTGGAACGATTCATGCAAAATCTAGCGCACATTCTTTGTCGATTCCTGTTGTTTTGGCAAGCCCTCGGATGCTTAGACGACGATCTTCGCGGATTAATTTACCAATTTTTTCGTCCGTTTTTGACGTTGAGGGTCGTGGGTCGGGGCGCGGATCGTCTTCGGTCATTTCACGTCCCTCTTTAAACCGTTTAAACCATTCAAAAACTTGTGCGCGGGATAAACATTCATTCACGTACACTTCTTTTAACATTGCATAAGCTTCTGTAAGAGTTTTCCCCAGTTTAACAAGAAACTTGAGATTAACCCGTTGCTCCATCTGAACACTCAACATTTTTTCGACGCGTGACTGGTGCGTAGACTAATTCAAACGACTGCCACAGTCAAAGTGAGCGACCCACTGGCTTGTCTAACGATAACAGTGCAAATATCCCATGAACAGAAACTGTTCAGTCCCAGGACCAACTGCGCACGCGCCTCTTAGAAATTATAAATGAAGCAATCCAGTCATAAAAGCCGTTCAAGGTTAAAACGTTTTTTTTTTTTGATGTCTATATAATAGTAAATGAGACCAAAAAAAAAAAAAAGTAATTTTGTGTCTTATACTAATACTACCTACTATAGAGACATCCAAAAAAAAAACGTCATCAAAGTTGGCCGAGAAAAAAAACGTATTTCTATTCTTAATCGAATTTATAACCTTATTTACTTGTCAAGACTGTCACATTATATGACAGCCATTGTTTATTCTACAAATTGTGACAGTCGCTTGTCAAAAGTTTGACATAACCGAAAAGCTTAAGACATAACCGCTATTTCCATTCTCTCGTTCATAGCTAGAGTTGATGAAGTTTTTTTTGGATGTCTATAATAATAGTACTACCATAAGTTTGATAAATACAAGACACATATGCAGGTTAGTCCAACTTGCTAACACATTCATACATACAAACAAATACCAGCTACAGTAAACGTCCTTGATTAACAGGTTATAAGATCCTGGAGTGGGTACTGGAACCTTCGTAAGAAACAAAAAACTGGACGTTTTCCACGAAACACCGAACTACTATACTTTTCTCGACGCGCGTTTCGCCAACTAAGTTGGCATCTTCAGGAGGAGATTAAGACTTTTAGTAGTTTCAGTTTTAATCTTAGTAGTTCGGTGTTCCGTGGAAAACGTCAGATAGTACATTTTTATTTCATGTGACATTAATTATGTGAACATTAATTAACCCGTCACTTCAGTATACCCTTTGGCCTCTCAGTTACAGGTTGTCACGAAAAAAAAGGTTTTCTAATTTTAAAAACTGTTAGTGTTACTCGCGTAAAAATTCCAATTAACCACAATGGGATTTACCTAGCGCAGTGTAGATCTGTCAAAAATTTGTACTAAGGTTTATAAGAGAGTATAATCAACAGAAAAAATAAAAATCCTCTTTGACACCTCCCCCTTTTCCCTTTTTAAATAAAAAAAAAAAAAAAAAAAAAGGGTTTTAAAAAAATTTTTTTAAAAATTTAAAACCCCCCCCCCAAAAAAACCCCCCCCCCCCTAAACAATTTTTTTTTTTGCGTCTTTTATAAAAAAAATTTTAAAAAAAAAAAAAAAAAAAAAAAAATTTATTTTTAAATAAAAAAAAAAAAAATATAAAAAAAAAAAAAAAAAAAAAAAAAAAAAAAAAAAAATATTTTATTTCTTTTTATTAAAAAAAAAAAAAAAAACCACCCCCCCCCCCCCCCCCCCCCCCCCCCCCCCCCCCCCCCCCCCCCCCCCCCCCCTACCAAATATTTTTTTTTTTTTTACACCCCCCCACACTTCCCCCCCCCCCCCCCTCCTTTTTTACCTCCTCTTTCTCATTTTTTTTTTTTTTTTTTTTTTATTTTTTTTTTTTTCCCCCCCCCCCCGTTCCCCCCTTTTTTTTTTTTTTTTCCCCCAGAGAGTTTTTTTGAGAGTAAAAATAAATACATCTATGGAAAGTACATGTTATTGCAAATATTTAATGAGTTTTTGCAGCAATATCCTATTTGATTTAATGACAGTAATATAATATGTACTAAGTGCTGACATTGAATGGTTTAGTCACTGTTTCTATTCCCTAGGCGTATTTTTTTTTTCAATCAAAACTAGTGAAGGTAAATATGTGCCAGTTTTTTGAAACATAGCCGTATTCCAGGGTAATAGCCATGCACTGAGTTTAGGGGGCCTAAAAAACTTCAAGGGTCTTAAGTGTTGTCTACTATAGTGTAAAAAAATATTTTTGCTCACTCACAAACCAGGAAAGCTCAATTGGGCCACCAATATTTCGAGTAAAGTATCGTTTTTCCAATAAAAAGCAATTTCTTCGAAAAAATATATAGTGTCTGCCTAAAGCTTGCGTCATATGGAAGTTTATTATTCATTTATTTGATATCTTTTCCATTGATATCTGCAAGAATTTTAACTAAAAATGAACCGAACACTTGGTTCTATCAAATTAACAATCTTGCTAATTTATCATTTTAATTTTCTGTCGCCATAATTTTCTGTGCAATATTTTTTAAAACAGAAAAACGTCATAGAGAAAAATTAAATGTCAAATACGAAGTTTCATGCAAATTTTCCATTTTTTTGTTTTTCCATTGTTTTTGAAACCGATCACGTTTGTGCGTGTCAGGTTGTGGTGTATATGTTTGTGTCGCCAATATAAAATACCTCCTTTATCGTCATGAAAAAGCGACATTCCAATAATTTGGCAGGCAAATCTGTAGAAAAGTGTTATAGTTGTCAGACTTCCGTTTGCGAAATGCAATTGTCTCGTTCAATTGTTCTCGTTCGTCAAATTTAAAATTCAATAAAACACTCCTTTATAGTTTTTATTTCAGTATAATTGAGTAGTGGTATCACTGCACACTTTTAATGACGTCATCGGAGACGTGCATCGGTTTTTATTTTGTACCAAAGTACACATCTTTAAATGGTCCAGGGAAAAATATGGTTTAAATAAAAACAATATATATACGAAAATCATTAGCTTTATTACATTTTTTTTTATGGAAATGTCAATTTTTTAAAGTACTATTTACATAAAAATATGAAATTATAAATATCATCTTATTTAAAAATAAATATTGTTAAAAGCTGTAACTATATTACAGGGAGATTGCGTATTTAATACTTAAGATCATTTTCAACCTAAGCTCCAATCCGCTGCCGTCTGGATTCCTGGAAATAAGAAATATTAAGTTTTGTAGAACAAAGTTTGTTATGTTAAAGATAAATGATATTTGCCCTCGTATCAATAAGAATTTTCAAAGCTTCGCTCTTTATAAGTTAACTAGGAACCCTACAAAAAAAATATACAAATCAAACATTATTCACTCTGCGCCAGGCCATTAAGGACATTAAATTCCTGGCACAGGGCCACGATTTATTACAAAACAATGACCATTGTATGAACTTTCTAGAACATGAAAGAAATCTTTCAAGAGGATCTGACGTTGATGTCAAAGCAAACTAGCATATGACAAGGGTATTTTAATGCTTACTACTTTGACCACGAGATGTCGCACCCGCCAATGTCAGATTCCAATGCAGTAAATTATATTTGGTATATTGGTGTCCCTAATAAGATGCTCGCCACTCTAACTATTTTATCTTAATGGATATTATTTTTGATACTACTATTTTGTTAATGTTTGTTGATAAAAAGAACATCAAATAAAGAATGAAGCATATAAATACAGTTTAAGAGACAGTTACCCCACAAGTGTCACCCACTTTTCAATGCATATGATTTCAACCTGGCATAAAATATTGTACAAATGTTCATGAACCGATTTTTTTCGTTCAAATTTCATTCGACGCGCATTTTTAAGACCTACAACTTTCTAATTTAACTTTCTCGTGTAGGACTTGAAGCTTTTTTTTTATTTGCAAAAAACAGTTTTTTTGACTTGCGAATTTTTTTGGTTATGTTCTCCATTAAAACTCGAGTAGCAAAAAACGCTATCTTTCTTAGAATTTCTCCCTCTATAGACTATCTGCAGAAAGGCGGAGCTTAGCGATTCGCGACAACAGCGCTCGCAGCGGCTTACTCTATAAGTTTCGTGCTGGCATATTACAAGAAGACAATACGCAAAATACGATTTATTGCTCATTATGTCATTGTAATCATTGCGGAAGCCATCGAATTCATAAAAGTCATAAAATATAACTCGAACACGAAGTACTGTGAACGTCACATCTTGAATTAGCATCGGGCATATTAGCAGTGCAGTGTTTTGTGTCGCACTACATAACCTCACGCTCATAACATGAATAAACGTAGGTACGGAAAGGTTTGTTGCATAGTAAACTGTAAAAATACGCAATATAATACCAATAATGTACATTTTTATTCATTTTCTACGAAGCCACGTAAAGTAGAGCAAAGAGAGAAGTGGATTAAAGCAGTACGGAGAAGAAAGCAATTAATTTTTCACCTTTTCTTTTTATTGACAGGCGAAAAACCATCATTATATTTGATGTCCGAAAATTATCAGTTTCCAAAATTACATTCATAACCTATAAATCAAATAGTTTAGACAGTTTCAACACAAAATATAAATATGATTCTCGTGAAAATTATACTTACTTTATCAAGAAATTCTTCCCTGTGCAATTAATAACAATTCGCGACAAAAGCGCGCGGCGGGCTTAAGTTTCGTGCTGGTATATTCAGAAGATAGTCAATACGATACCATATGTCTTTGTTTTGCTGAATTCATAAAAGTAATAAACTATAACGTGACCGAGTCGTGAGCGTCACTTCTTGAGTTAGATTGGGCAATAAGGGTGCAGTGTTTTGTGGCATTAAAACCTCACGCTTGAACATGAATAACGTTTTCACGGCTACTTGCAGGAACGGTTGTTGCATAGTAAACTGTAAAAATCGCAAGGGATAATACGTAACGCAGTGTTATTCAGCAACGAAACCAGGTAAGTAGAGCAGGCGCAGAGGTGGGCGGCGAGTACGGGAAGAAAGCAATTATTTTGGCGACGCCCTGTGTGGACAGGCGAAAAGCCGGCATAGAGTTGATGTACAAAATTACCAGTTGCCAAAATGACATTGGTAAGCTATAAATCAAGGAGGTGCGACAGTGGCAGCGCAAAAATTAAATATGGTTCTGGTAGGAAATCATACTGGCTTTAGCAAGAAGGTCTGCCCGTGCAAGACAAAAGCCACTGGACAAAAGTTATGAAGCCGGCCGCGCGGCGCTTCTGGTTCTTCTCGATGGTCTGTGCGACCATATTTTCCCTCCGCATTTGCTGATAACGAGTGGCTGCGGTTTTCTTCCGGCTGACTGGGCGATTTCGACCTGGACCGCGACGGCGATTGTGGCACTAAAATCGGTTGCCAACCAGCTGCGGTCCCACCTGTTGCATGCCGTCTGCCGGTAGCAAACACATACATTAGCGATACCAGGAATATCTACCGAGGGTGATGGCGCGCTCGTTTGTTGACTGATTTTCGAGTTATATGAAAATATTAATCGATTCGAAGCACAGTGTTACAACTGCTGCAACATCTACTGACTCATTGCTTAAGTCGGCTATTTTGATTTGATTATGAAGTGTATGATATCCATTAATGCAAAGAACAATGGCAGAAGATAGTTGATCCCGCCAACTGTGAAGTGCGTTCGGTGATTCGTTTCTTATGTGCAATAAAAAGGTCAAAGGAAATGGAAAGATCTAGGACCAAGTTTGAGTGAAGAAAAGAGTTGGAAATGACATGTCTGGTTAAAAATGGCCGATACAAAGGTACATGACAAAAAAAAAACCTGAACCCGAGGTCCAGACATGTCAATTCTTATGTATTTTGATCTGATCGCCGAATGACGAAGTGGCCTGGATAACGTTTTGCTCCATCTTGGACCCACCAGTTTTCCACAAAACCCCAACTGTGTCAATGTGGGTCAAAATTGCCCACAGACACCACAAAAGCAAAGACTGTCTTTTGTACCGAGTTTTGGTCCAGATATATCGATCAAGATGGAGTGATTTTTTATCACTGTTACTGAGGAGGATTCTGTAGCCCAAACAAAACTTCTGATGCCATTCATCTTAACCCAAACCGAAAAATTTTAGGCAAAATTGACCAAAATTAATGATACGTGGGAAAAGCGGTGTCTTTTGGTACTGTTTCATGGCTGGCGAAACATACATTTCCGAGTACTGTCAACCGCTGTGAAGGATTGAGCCGGGCGATCCAAAATAAACGTCTCGGATTATCTGGCTAATCCTCCTCCAAAACCCTCACATTGCGGCCAAAAGCAATTTAGAAAATTCACGATTTTAGTCTGGACCTATTTGACAATTTCCTTCCGACATACCATTTTCAAAGTAGAACTACTTCGTCTTCTTGCATGTTAAACAGTGGCTCGGTGGTAGTTTTGAAATAAGGGACTCAAAAATTGTTAGTGGATGACCTCTTTACGAAAGCTTCGAAGCAACCAGTTCAATTAGTTGTTCCAGTTACTAAAAAATGCTGAATGTTCGGCAATTATGTAAGTTGTTAAGTAAGAAACCTAACTAAATATGACAATAAAGTTTTTCATCTTTCAAAATATCTTTTTTTTCACAATTACTAATG
Organism: Aromia moschata; assembly: GCA_029963805.1. Classification (NCBI taxonomy): domain Eukaryota; kingdom Metazoa; phylum Arthropoda; class Insecta; order Coleoptera; family Cerambycidae; genus Aromia; species Aromia moschata. The sequence goes on from JAPWTK010000378.1 coordinate 215,782, forward strand.
AAGATCCTCGTTTAATTTTTTCTGGTGTTTTATTTGTTGTTATAAAGTCATGTTTAAGTAGAGGCCGGCGACGCCCTGGGCGGGCGGCGGCGGGGGCGGCGCATTGAAAGCAGCGCGCGTTGGGCTTAGCTGGTAGGCACCAGAAGGCGCCGTGCGGCGGCAGCGGCGGCAGACTCTGGTAGGTCAGCATCGGCTGGGGCAGCGGCGGCTGAGCTGGCGCGACGGCGCCGACTTGGCCGGCGTGGCGGGGCTGCGCTCCTTGCTTCGGGCTCGCGACTATCTTCCTCCGCATCTTCTCCCTCGAGTGGCTGCGGTCCCTCCGGCTGCGCCTGGGCGATCTCGACCTGGACCGCGACGGCGAGTGGCGGCTCTGCTGGCCCCCGCGGCTAGGCCCCACCTGTTGCCTCCCTGCCGGTCGCAAACACATACATTAGCGATACTAGAATATCTCCGAGGCTTGGCGCCGCTCGTTTGTTGACTGATTTTCGAGTTATAAGAAATTATATCTGGAGTAAGAGGATCAAAAATGAACATTATCTTTTCTTAAGTCGTCTATTTTAAATAGAAAATGCTGTATAATATCATTAATAGAACGTAGTAGATAGTATGCCAACCCATTTATGTGCAATAAAAGGCAAAGGAAATGGAAAGATCTAGCACAAATTTTGAAAAAATACTTTGGAAATGACATGTCTGGTTAAGAAATGATTACACCGGTACACAAAAAAACCTGAACCCGAGGTCAGACATGTCAATTCTTATGTATTTTGATGCGCCGAATACGAATCCGATGTCCGTTTTGCTCCATCACCCACCAGTTTTCACAAAACCCCAATTTTGGGTCAAAATTGCCCAAGAAAAAAACCAAAGTCTATTTTTTGTACCGCTTACTCCAGATATATCGTTTCCGGAGTATTTTTAAAACTGAGGAGGATTCTGTAGTCCAAATTTACTTCTGACCCTTCATTAACCCAAAAAAGTCCTATTTTGGGCCAAATTTGACCAAAAAAGATACCAAAATTGTTTTTGTACTGTTTACTCCAAACATATCATTTCCGAGTATTTTCAACCGTTGTGAAGGATTCCGTAGCCCAAATTTACTTCTCATTATTCAATTTCCTACAAAACCCCAATTTCGGGATGCAATTTAGCAAACACGACTTTTAAATCTATTCTATTTACAATTTCTTTACGACATATCATTTTCAAAGTAAGAATTGAATACATTGTTTATTTGGGTACGTTATACAAGAGTAGTTTTATAAGAAATAATTCTTAGTGGATGACTTCTTTACAAGCCAAACAACCAGTTCATTTTATTTTTCTTTGTTTCTAAAAAATCTAAAAGTTCTTCGATTCGGTAACTTGTTAATCTTTGGAAATCCATGCAACGAATGAATAAGAGTTTTTCATCTTTCAAAATATCTTTTTTTCACAATTACTAATGGAGATTCTGTTTTTTAATTTTTTCTTGTGTTTTATTTGTTTTTATAAAGTCATGTTTAAGAGGGGTTTTTTTCAAAGTACAATTTTGTGCTGGCTATTTAAACTGAGGTTTAAACTTAACTTGACATCAGTGTCCCTCACTACTCGCAGATTTTTTCATCATCTGCGCAGTTATATGACTGGGAAATAATTTCAACATATCGCGTAAACCGGTCTGCAATCAACTTTAGCTTTTTAACTATATTTAAAATATGTCCTATTTCATAAGGGTAATTTTGAGTCAAAAGCCATTAGTAACCAAAATAGAAAGGTTTGGAATTTTTTTGGCCATTTTGACCTAAAGTTGGCCTTTTTTTGGATTATTGAAGTGTCACAAGTAAATTTGGACTACGGAATTCTTTTCTGTGGTTAAAAATACTCCGGAAACGATATATCTGAGTAAAGGTACAAAACATAGACTTTAGTGACTTTCTGGTCAATTTTGGCTAAAAATTGAACTCTTTTGGGTTAATGAAGGGTCAGAAGTAAATTTGGACTACGAAATCCTTTTCAGCGGTTAAAAAATCTCCGGAAACGATATATCTGGAGTAAGCGGTACAAAAAATAGACTTCAGTCTTAATTAACAATGACGCCATTTCTTTGTTTATTGTAAACGATATTGACCGAGTTGGGCTAGAAAAATCATAAATCTCTTCAGGTTTGCGAGACTTTTGAAGTTTTGAAAAATATTAATTTGGCCAGTTTGCCGTTTCGAAATTCTTGGAATTGTAGGAATATATCTTAAAAGTTGACGTTTCACGGGAATTTTTTGAAAAATCAATCACAATCCCGCTAGCGAATATATTCTAGTTAAAGCTCCACCGTGTATATACGTCGGGTCAAAAAAAGGTAGTCGCGTAGAAAATGTCATAAAGCTGGCCCAAATTAATATTTTTCAAAAAATCTCGCACACTTGAAGAGATTTATGATTTTTCTAGCCCAACCCGGCCAATATCGTACAATAGACAACGAAATGGCGTCATTGTTAATTAGGGCTTGCAAAAAAATTCGATCATTAATTACTCGAAATGTGATTAACGGATCGAGCTGAAATTTATTTTGTAACTTCATACTACAAATAGCAGCCCCTCCAAGAAATTTCAAGATCATAGTCGCCCTACTTTCGAAGCAAAAAAATTGTGAAACAAAAAAAGCACTTTTGCAACTTCAACAGTCATTTACAAGTTAACAATAGCACTTGGAGACTTCGGGTTGGACTTAAAATTTTGGAAATTCAATAGGTTACAACTTCTTAAATGCATATGCTATATAAAATATGCCAAGGAACGGAGATATAAGCGAAAATGTGAAAAAAAGACTTTTTTTTTCACAAATTGTTAATTGAAAAAATTGGCGGACGGTTTCAGCTCTACGGACCCCGCGCATTGTGTTCTACGCAAAAAAATAGATAGGGAACCGTCAAAACTAGCCCTATAGGTAAAACAAGATAAGCGTTACGCTCCCTGGTGGTCGCTCAACAAACTAACGACTGGGACATCGTTTATTCAAACTTCCATTTGAGTGCCATTGTGTTTTGAAAGTTTTCCGTTTATATTTGTGTTGTATTCATTAAAAATTATTATATTAGCGTTATTTTGTGAGTATTATAATTATAATCAATCACTATTGTTGTGTACCTCGCTGTTTGTCTGTTGTCTCGCTGTTGTTTGAATTAACTTTTCATATATTTCTTGAACAAGAAAAGCATCAAGTTTGCCTTATAAATAAATTTGGTCAAAGGAACGTATAGTCAAGCGCAAAGCTTGGATATTAAAACTGAGGATAGGAAAGCCCATCAGTAAATTTATGAGAGTCTGTTCTCTTCATTTTGCGGAGGAGGATTCCTTTTATCGATGTAAGTTTTTGTATTTTTAAGGTTATTGTACATATATTTATCATTATTATTTTTCGGTTCAGCTAAGGATTTTAAAAAGCGAAAGATACTGAAAAACACTGCAGTACCTTCAAATTCCTGAAGTCATGAATGACCTGCATCATTTATTATATATTTTATATAATAAATGTCTGCATTCAGAACATGTTCACCCTCATAAACACACTTTGAATTTACAGTGCCATCTAAATATTCCATATATTTCAAGATACTCAATCTAATGTTTGCCATTCTACTTAAAACTGTTTTCAATTAAATATTAAACAATTTTGTAAGAAAACACGTGTATACCTTGAAGTATTTATTAAAACTTTTCAAAATAAACCGATCCAACCTAAAAATGTATCTTCCATAGGTATCTTCTATCAGTCTAAAATTCAAAAGAAAATCACCACAATTATGCCAGCAACTTGTAAACAGTAAACCTTGATCACAATAAGTGTTTTAGATAGTAAATAATCAAATACTACACATAAATAGTGAATTAAAGCGGCAATTTGAATATAAAACACATTAACAGCAATGTAAAAACAAACGGCTAATGTCCCAATCGTTAGTTCGCATTTTTTCCGCACTGGCGCTGGCATCTTAAATTCTGACGCCTATAGCGGCGATCAAGCTTACCAGCCGTGATGGCGTGCTAGTCACAGAAGGCGGCTGGTTTGGGTTCACATGTTTTGTGTGCCAAAGAGAGTGATTTGATTATACTATGAAATGTTGGTTCTTGGCTCACGAGAGAGTGTTGCTACAACTTTAAAACTGGGAGGAAGAGCTTTGTCAGAAGTTTTGTTGAAGAAAAAAAGAAAATTGGGTTAGGGACGTAAGTCGAGAAATGAATTAGGGGCCTCAAGCTTTGGAGCTTGCGCAGGAGCCTCATCCGCCATTATGGGTGTGGAATTCACTAGTTACTTGCAAAATAAAATTAAAGGCCAAGCCAGTCGCGTGCAAGGGCATTAGGGTTCAAGGCTGTACAGGGAAGGGAGTCACGTGACCAACTAGCGGTTACTAAAGTAAACATGCGCTACTAACAGCCGCTGGTAATTTTATTCGCCGGCTGAAAAGCAGCGGTTGCTGGGACTTCACACTGCGCTGTTAGCAGCCAGCAGCCACCAGCGGCTGGTAAAGCAGCCTAGTCTGACCGCCGCTAAATGTTTCAAGAACACATAAAAGTATCTGCCTACTGGACTGGGCCCTCTAGTCGAACCGGCCGAATAGTATACTAACCTCTGCCGTGGCTGCCGGAGCTCCAGCCGCGGTTGTCCGCCATCTCCTGCAGCTTGGGGTTGATCACCTGCTTGGCCTCCTTGAGCACGGCGACCAGGTCGGCGGCCTTGTTGAAGTTGTTCGGCGTGAAGAAGGTGTAAGCGGTGCCGGTGCGCTGGGAGCGGCCGGTGCGCCCGATACGGTGCACGTAATCCTCCGAGTTCGACGGATAATCGAAATTGATAACAAATTTTACATCTTCGACATCTGCAAAAGTCCACTAATGAAGTACGTCTCGTGGCTCGCCTGAATATTGTTGTTGCCTTTCAACGCCAGCAAAGAATGTCCGCGACCAAACCCGCGAATGTGTGTCAAATATGTGGGTGTGTGGGTTTTTAAATGCATTACCCGCATCAACCCGTTTCGGCGGAAAACGCCACTACCGGTACATCGCTCTTCAGCGCCGCATAACTAATACTACGAGCCCTAACAACTATGTGTCCCGACAAACGCATTTTTTCAAAAAAATTATTCACTGCCATGCAACAATTTACAACCACGCTTTAAAAACCTAAAATATATAAAATCACGTACATTTGCAAGATAATATTATGCTGAAAATTATTATTATTAGCTTGGATTTGTTATGAATGTATGGTCAAAAATATAAAAATCTGCTAAAAATGCTGACAACTAAATGTTCGGAAAATCGAGAAACCTGCCCTAAAAAATAAATAAAAAAATTGTTGTTGCCGCGGTAACCATTAATTTCACAATTAGATGTGTCAGGCACAGGTGATTTCTGGTAGTGTTTGCGAATATTCGTTATTTTTAAATAAAAATGGGCCGTGGACGTGCGCACTGATCAAAAATTGCGGCAGCTCATTGTAAAAAAATACTGCAGTGGCAAAAAAATCCGCGAAATTGCGAAAGAATTGTGCTCTGCAAAGTCTACTGTTGGGGACATATTAAAGCATTACCGCGAGACTGGAAATTTGGATGTAAAAGGTAAAAGTCCTGGAAGACCCAGACTTGTTACTGAAAGGAGCCAAAAGTTGTTGGTGAGAATTTGCAAAAAAAGTCGACGGAACACCTTAAGGGATATAACAGCGCCATGGAACTCTGAAACAGGAGAAAGGCTATCCCGCGAATGTCGCAGAAAATACATTCATCAGTCTGGGCTCAGTTTTTATAAGGTATTACTATTTTATTTACCAATTTTTTTATTTTTCAATTTTCGTAAATGATTGTAGGCTAAAGAAAAGCCTTCATTAACTGAGGCACAAAAAAACCGACTGAATTGGGCTAAATCAAAGGTGTCGTGGACTATAAAAGACTGGTCAAAAGTAATTTTCAGTGAAGAGTCCAAATTTGATGTCTGCGTAGGCGATCATAGAAAAAGAGTAATAAGAACAAAAAGTGAAGCCTTTCATAAGGACTGCCTTAAACGAACCGTAAAATTCCCGAAGGGTGTCATGATTTGGGGATGTATGTCCGGTAAAGGTTTGGGACTGTATCAGGTCATAGAGGGTACCGTCAACACTGACAAATATGTAATATACAAATACTTATAACCGACTGTTCAGGATATGTACCCAGGCAATAATTTCATATTCCAACAAGACGGCGCAGCGTCTCATACTGCAAAAAAAGACGAAAAAGTGGTTCGGAGAACAGCATATTAAAGTCTTATCATGGCCACCAAACAGCCCCGACCTAAATGTCATTGAAACACTGTGGCATAAGATAAAAAAGAGTTTTGAGAGATGATCATCAAAGAACGGTCTCTACTTTAAAGGAAAAAATCGGCGAAATTTGGGACACCTTTTCACCAGAACTATGTCGAGGCTTGGTTGAAACAATGCCTGCAAGAATTCGGACCGTAATTAAGGCAAAACGTGACGTAACGCTGTATTAATACTAAAAAAAGTTTTTTTCCGAACATTTAGTTATTGCCAGATATTTTGTTACATTTTATTTGTTTTGTTAAGTTGTGACATTATTAATTTGTTTTTTTTTTTTTGAAAACAATAATTAAAATGCACTTTTAAATTCTTTAAGTTCTTATGTACGTCAGCTGCATTAGTCAATTTTTGCTTCATTATACATAAAAACAGTCTAATACGCGAAAAATGCGTTTGTCCGAACATATAGTTGTTAGGGTTCGTATTTGCGACAGAAAAATTTGACAGGGACATATTTTTGAAGTTTAAGACATGCCCTTTCCGATGGTGTCCATGAAATTGCTCCAAAAAATTATTAATTATGAAAAAAGCAGTTTAAAAAAAAACATTTTTTTTGCACATTTTTTAAATCAAATTTTCAAGGGGTTTCCCGTCTGCAATGGACCTGGAACCTCACTAACCGGTGGAATAAATGTTTGAACTTTAAGTATACGTGGTTTAAAGATCGATTTTTTCCCTTATGCGTTCAAAATGGCGCCTTAACTGCAAAATTTTTTGCGTAAAAATTCAGGAATTTTTTCTCGAAAACAATGCATTTTTACAAAAAATTGTCGAGAATAAAATATTCTTATAATATCTTCTTCTTAATATCACTCAAAGAATGCACTGGAATTTTTTCAAACACAAGTGAAAGTTCCGTCAAATTGTTTGAGCAACTTTTAGTATTTTGCAAATAGCAATTTTTGCAAAATTAAAAAAAAGCTTGAAAAAATTCTGAAAAATCCCAGTGCATTCTGTGAATGATTTTAATAACTTTTTATTCTTGACAATTTATAGAAAAAATGCATTGTTTTCAAGAAAAAAAAATTCTAAAGATCAAATTAGTACCGAAATTTAGATTTTTTTTCTCGAAAACAATGCATTTTTACAATAAATGTTTTAAAAAAATTGTCAAGCATAAAAAGTTCTTAAAATCACTCAATGAATGCACTGGGTTTTATTCAGATTTTTTAAAGCAATTTTTTAAATTTTGCAAAAATTACATCTATTTGCAAAATCCAAAAAGTTGCTCAAAAATTTTTAAAAAATTCCAGTACATTCTTTGAGTAATTTTAAGAACTTTTTATTCTTGACAATTTATAGTAAAAGTGCATCATTTTCCAATAAAAAATTCTTGAATTTTTACGCAAAAAATTTTGCAGTTCAGGCGTCATTTTGAACGCATAAGGCAAAAATCGATCTTTAAACCAGGTATACTTAAAGTTCAAACATTTATTCCACCGGTTAGTGAGGTTCCAGGTCCATTGCAGACCGTAAACCCCTTGAAAATTTGATTAAAAAAAAAATGTGCAAAAAAATCGTGTTTTTTTTTAAACTGCTTTTTTCATATTCAATAATTTTTTGGAGGAATTTCATGGACACCATCGGAAAGGGCACGTCTTATACTTCAAAAATATGTCCCTGTAAAATTTTTCTGTCGCAAATAGTATTAGTTATGAGGCGCTGAAGAGCGATGTACCGGGAGTGGCGTTTTCGGCCGAAACGGGTTAATTTAGTAGTTTTACGACGGATTGTTTTAGCTGTTGCTGAAAATTCGTGTCTATAGAAACGAAACTTTGAATAGCTTAAATGTTCACTAGTAACCTCCCTAGTGCTTGAATTATTACCTAGTTATTTCGAGGTCCCGAAAATGTTGTGAAAATTATCTTGAATCGAAGACGTGGGATGATTTTCGAGACACTGACATTCGAGACAGACGAGAAATTTACAGTCACTAGTTCAAGCACGTGGGAGATTCATTCAGTAAGAAAATCCCGCATCTAAATATAACATTAAGAAATATTGACATGTTGTTGACGTTTTCGTTGTAGAATAAAAAATTACGAAGTAAGTTGGGCATGCTGACGAAAAAGTTTTGTAATATGTGACGTTTATTGCGTATTCTAACTGTGTGCAGTTTGATATAATACAAGAAAACATATTGTTTCTTTGTAGAATTTGTTTTTTTTTTTTTGTTTTCGTAATAGATATAACATTTGTTTATAATTTATGCTCATATAGAAATTAAAAATAGTACGTCAATTTAATTGTCGCGTCAACACTTGACAGAAAAAAAATCCGCTGTAATTTCGCCTATAATTTGCACAATATAAAAATCGATGCACGTCACTGATGACGATGACGTATTAAATAAGTGCAGTGATACCACCATTCAATTATATCGAAATTAAAACTATAACAGGATCTTCTTTAGAATTTTAAATTTCGCGCTTAATATTCGTTGTAATACACTAGGCGCATAAATTAAGGGATATAAAAAAAATCTAAAAGATTTAGGTGATATTCAAAGAGTTGTAACTTGGGGAAGAAAGGTCGTAGGGAAAAGCAAAAAAAAAAGGGGGAAATTGAAGCTCCAAGTTTCTAGTTTTTGGATTTTTTTGTTTAAAATTTTTTAGCATCAACAGTTTTTGATTAATCATAAGAAAACCATCGAAAAAAATTTTTCAAAATTTTTGCTCGTCTGTTAAAAGGTTCACGGAGCTCAATAGATTTTTTTTCGATATGTTCATAGTAAAAGTCTTTTAGATATTTTAATTATCTTTAATTCGACCTGTTATTGAGCCCTGTACGATGATTTTTTGCGGTTCAAAGCAAAAATGTCATTGTTGACTTTGTAATCAATTACTTGGGAAATAATGAACGTACAGAAGAAAATTCAAGTGGAGTTTTGAAAACTGCAAAATACCCAGCGTTTTGTTTTGTTTATGTTAGTTTTTACGGTAAAGAAGTGTCTAATAGGGTTTTTTTTTTTTTATTTTCTGGTTAGCCTTTTTTATTTTCCTTTGGTTTGTAGTATTTATGTTAAGCTTTTTCTTTAATTAATTCTGGGCTCGTATACTTTACAAGTAGTAGTAGTGATTGTTTTTTTTTTCTAAAAAAAAAAAAAAACAAACGAAATTGTTGATTGAAAAAGATAAAAAAATTCCATAACATCCTCGTCAACTTGCATAGCGTCCTTGTGAGGGCGGAAGTGGCGATGGGTCAGTTGTTATGTAGACCCAGGCAAGAAAGCACCAATAAACCAACAAGATAAAAAACAAGCCCTTGTAAAACCGCAACAACTCATTTCATTTGATTAATACGCGATAGAAGTGAAAAAATCAAGTTGAGTCAACAAAAGTGATTAATACCACTATTAAAGTCAATGTAACAATTCAGATAATTTCAAACTGTCAATAAATGTCAAGTACACTCGAACCCCTCTTAAGTCGCCAAATCCGTGCATCATTACCTCGCTTAAGTCGCGAAATTTTGCCTCTCTTAAGTCGCGATCATAACCTCAACTTTTTTGTGTTTTAACTGCAAACAGAAATATTTAGAGATATACCACATCACTTGTTATAACGAAAACTGAGCCAACTGAACGAAAAAATCAGTGTAAGTATACCCAGTCGTGCGTGACAAAGTTCAATTTTCCGCTTGAATGAATATTTTAAAGATTAAATATTTTTAAAAGACACCTAACCTATTTTAAATCAATAAATGTACACTCAACATCCACATATCCGAACTCCAAATTTCCGAACTCACGATATTTCCGAACTTTTTCTCACGATATTTCCGAACTTGTACTTCCACATAACCGAACTTGTCGCTGATTGGTTGACGACACAAAAACGCGAAATTTGAAATGAGAACAAAAATATAAACACAATAATGGGATTGTATTCAAACATTTCGATTGTCACAGAATTCAGCAAAGAGGAAATCGCCCTCCCTCAGCAGCACACCTGAGACAAGACTTCTTCTTTGTACAAACCAGTGAAAAACACTTCTTTCAAATGGCGTATCATAAGTACCGGTGCACTTTTTTTGTGTCAATCCGTCCACTCAATTTTCGTCTTTTTTTCAGTTTTTTCAAAGTAAATTTCTTTTTTTCCAAGAATTTCTGCCACTGACGATTTACAAATATTGTACATCTTACATAGATCAACATTTTTAACACCATATTTTGCGTGATTTATCAATTCCAGCTTTTGCTCCAAGGTTAGCCTCTTAGCAGGCTATTTTCTCTGCAAATAAACAGTACAATAATGTTTGTTTTGTATCGCGGTTTTCTTAAAAATACATATTTTCTCATAATTTTTCATTTCAGTTTGAAATTATTATAGGTTACGCCAACAAAATGTTCAATAAAACAAACCTTTACTTTGAATTACAAAATAATTACCTGCATCACTCTCTCCTTTGCACCTGACATTTTTTTTGTTAAGAAAAACGTTCTTTTTATTAACATGTACACATGTATGTATGTATTACATTTGCATAAAAACCTCGAAAAACAAAGAAAAGTACTAGAATGAGCCAGAAAAACCCTTTGCGCATGCGCCAGCAGTTCGGTAATCCCGAGGTGACGAGAGTTCGGAAATGTGGAAGTCTGCGGAAAGTAAAAGTTCGGAAATGTGGATGTTCAGTGTATTACACAATCATTTTTTTCAATAAAAATTGTACATATTCATGCGAGAATCCAATTTCCAAACGTAGTTCTAAAACTTACAGGCCGCGACTTAACCGGGACAGTTTCGCGACCTAATAGGGGGAAGCGTGGTGAAATAACAGAGGATGTGAATTAAGCGAAGGTGAAATAAGAGGGGTTCGAGTGTAATACGACACGGCAACTTCGGATCTGCTGCCAACTGCATAACAATGAATATCAAGCGCGAAATGTAAAATTCAATTAAACAGTCCATTACAGTTTTTGTTTCAATATAGTTGAGTGGTGGTATTACTGCACACATTTAATAACGTCACCGGTGACGTGATCGGCTCTTATTTTGTACAAAACACGTTGCGGTTAGTTAATACAGAGTGTTACGCGTTGGAGGAGCTAGTGATAATCCTCAAAATTATTATAAATGCATAAATTACGTGGCATTTTCGATTTGCGAGGAATGACCCAAATAAAACAATTGTGGAAAAACTAGTAAAATTTCAACAAACAGCCATTCCTTGAATTTATTAAACGCCTGTTTTATTTAACAATCTATCCTGCATTTCATTTACGACACTCTTTAGTTGCTCCTAGAACCTATAATTCCAAAAATACTTGAAGAAAAATAGGCCTTAACCTTAAACAAAAAAAAAAACAGTGAAACCTGTATGGTCATACATACTCTGCTTTAACTATCAAAGACAAAACATTTAAGTTGACCTCCATTTTTAAACAAAAGTTACAGTTCCATTGTTAACTTATTTCTATCTACTGTTGTGGTACACACTGGCCTCTCCCGTTCTGGTGATGGCTTCCATCTGTCCGATAGATGACCGAGATGGACCAAATACTCCGTCTTCTTCTAATAATCGACACTCTCCATACCATACTTCGACAAAAAATTATTGAAATGATTCGTCCGCGTCATTGTAGATAAAAAAATGGATAGTCAAAGTCAGCGTATTTTGACAAATTCATGATGATTCATTTCGTTTATTCTTGGTTGAAGTTTGGTTGATTAACATATACATACAGGTGATTTATGCAGTCTAAACTCAAATATACTAGGTATGTTCGCAGAATGCTCAGAAACTGTAAGGAACAGTTTACTTTTAATGTCAGTAGAACGGCAAGTTGTCTATCAGTGTTAAATATTCTAGGCCCGGTCTACTTTGACTACAATGACTACTGGTTAGAAAAATTTAACGTTCAATAAGCGGTTTAACCATACAAACGTGTATTTTTTGGTTCTGGTTGGATCAAGCAATGTTTAATTGTGTGCATGTCCTTTACCAAATTTACCTGTACACAGAAATACATAGTGATTTATTTGACTTGGTTAACTCAGTTATTTACTACTTTACTGTACAATGACAGTGGATTGCTAAAGTTAGTTACAGTAGCAACTTTTTCGCCTTCAATGCACTCCCTTTGGCGATCTCTACATCGCCCCATACGACTTTTCCATCTTGAAACCAGTGCTGGAAGTCCGCTTCTGTCAGCTGGTTCAAAACCTCCGTCGCTTTTGCTTTAACCGCTTCCACGTTTTCGAATCTTGTCATCACAAGTAATCACCGTGTCTAACAAGCCTGGATCAGTGTCATTGTTGTTTAGAATGTCAGCGCAAATGTTCATTCTTAATTTCTTTTGCTCGGGAATGAGGAGTTTTGACACAATTTTTGCGCATGTTGAACGATTCATGCAAAATTTGGTGAACACATTCTTTGTCAATTCCTGTTAGTTCAGCAAGCTCTCGGATGCTTAGACGACGATCTTCGTGGATTAATTTATCATTTTTTTCAATGTTTTCTTCCGTTTTTGACGTTGAGGGTCGTCCGGGGTTGCTCCATCTGAACATTTAACATTTTTTTCGACGCGTCACTGGTGCTTAGACTGATTCAAACGACTGCTACAGTCAAACTGAGCGACCCACTGGCTTGTCGAGGGAGCTCAGGGTGGGAAAGTATTACCAGGCACAGTTCTGTTCAAACTTGTCGCGACATGTTCGCAGCGCGTTGGTAGCAGCATCACTTCGGTTATTTAATAGCCACACCTCGTATTTGAGGATGAAGACGAAATAATTGTCGATTTTTAGCAAATATGAGAACCTACACTACAGTGGCGACTCGTGGAACTTGAAATTCTTGTATTTTCGTAAGGATTTCCTCTAGTTAAATTTTTAGTGTTCGTAGAGTTTTGATTGTATTGAAATTTTCTTCGCCCAATAGTTAAAATGTATAAAAACAATCAAATTCATCCAGGCAATTTATTAACAGATGGTTAGCTAATCGCGACGTTTTTTGTAAAAGTACACATATTCTGTTAACTGCTGGTTACCTTATATGATTAAATAAACCAGTGATTACTTAACCGTATAAATAACCAGTTGCAAAAAGTACCGGAGCTGAGAGTTCTAAATCCCAAGCATTTTCCAACCAACAAAATATTTTGGTGAAAAGTGAAAGGAGACTTTGCAAATGATCTCGACACGTTTGTATTTATTTAACATGTTTCCAAACGAAACAACATAACCTATGTGTACATATGAATACTGGTACAGGACAGATTATACAGTGCAATATATACCAGGTGTTCACAATGTAAAATGATTGGAATAGGTCTGAAACTAACATCGCAAATCGCGCATGCGTCTTAAACCGGTTCTGCGAACAAACCTAATAAATTTACAAGCTAAAGACTGTTTTACACATACCAATTTATTGCGCAATAAATTGTAGAATTTTTTTCAATGAATTGTCCGATTTTAGATATTTTTACATAACTGTTGACGCTTTCCAATATTTGTAATAATTTATTGACCAATTTCAACATTGCCAACAGTCTTCAAGTTAGGGAATTCTTGGTGTCCTAGATGCAAATTTCCCTTCTGATGAAGGACTCCAAGAATACAACTAAAATGACGAGGTTGGTACATGAAAATAAACGTAAAAGTTACTAAATATCCCTAAAATTGACCAAGAAATTAGAGCAAGTTCCAATTTTTCAATTTATTGTGGACAATAAATTGGGCGCAATTTCTGTTTTACATGTATTCAAATAAATTGAAGGTGTACTTTGTACAATTTATTGTGAGAAAAAATTGGTGCGTGTGTAAAACGGTCATAAGATATTATTAGTATACATTTTTTTAAAATAATACAATTAATGAACCGTCTGGTCTTAAGTTTCCCAGATATGTCTTTCTTGACAAGCTAAGGGCTGTTAATCGTCGCACCAATAATTGTCCGACTTACTACATTCTATATAAATATTACAAATGGATACCGTAGGAGACATCTATTAATAGAGGGAAAAACATAAAATACGTACATGGTGATTGTTTTTTCTTGACCACCCCATTTTATCCGTAAAGGGGTGAAGGAAATTCTATGGGTAACCAAAAAGTTCAGCATGTTCAGCAAAGTAGCATGTTCCTACCAACTGAGACTAGAATTTGACATGTATAAAAGGAATAAAACTGTACACCAGGCATCGCGACGCTTTGAACTTTCTTTTTAGGAAACACCAACCAGTTTTAAGGAATCGTCGAAAAAGTAAATTAATTTGAAGTTTATTTTTTAAATATCATTTTTTTAATATCCCCATTCTTAAAAAGTTATAACCCAATAGGTGTGATGTATACTACATTCTTATATTGCAAAGTATTTAACAATAGCCCATATTTTTACAATAAAGTAATACAAATTTATATATTTTTTTGGTTTATATTTATGAATGTATAAATTGCAAATATTTAAAAAAATGCTATTTCGAAAGTAACCTCCAAATTGGACGACTCTCCCAAAGATTCCATAAAACAGTGTTGCATGCAATAAAATTGAGCGGTGGAGATAAAACAATCACCCTGTACATTTAATCTCGCTTTATACTTTGTACAAAATAAAAACCGATGCACGCCACCAATGACGCTATTAAGTGTGTGCAGTGATACCACCACACTATTATATTGAAATACAAATGTTTTATTGAATTTTAAATTTCGCGCTTGATAATCGTTGTTATGCAGTTGACAGCAGATCCGAATATGACAGTCTGAAATCATCTGACCTTCATCATTTGAGATTATATATATCGCAATTTTTTTTGTCTCAAATAACTATGAACAGCATCTTAAAGTACAAGTCTTGCTCTTTTAAATGCCATTTTTTTTTGCCGAAATTTGAGTTTGCTCAAATATCTTTTTTTTTGTCCTGGAGTGGGTACTGGAACCTTCGGCGTAGAAACAAAAAAATGGACGTTTTCCACGAAATACCGAACTACTACACTACGACGCGCGTTTCGCCAACCAAGTTGACATCTTCAGGAGAAGATTAAAACTAAATTCTAGACTACACACTTGCACTATTTATACCAAATTTGTTGCCACGGTTCACTGAACCGTAACTGTCTTTGTTTATCAGAGCAGCACACAGTGGACTGGTGGGTATCGGACCATTGTCCTTATTCATACTATTGTTACACTTAATGATTTCTAAACTTTCAAAAGCATCCAACTGTCTACTGTTTGTTACATTTCTAATTAATTTTAAATTATTTATGTCTATCCTATGGTTGTCGTCAAAAGCGTGTTGGGCAACACAAGATTTTTCCATTCTTCCAACTCTCGGGTATTTCAAATGACCCATGTGTTCTTTAAATCTAGTCAATATAGAGCTTTTTGTTTGCCCAATATACTTTTGATCACAATCTTTACAACTTATATCGTATATTCCTGACTTTTCGTTATTGTCGATTTTGTCTTTGGGGTTACCCAAAAGCGTCTGTAGTTTATTTTTAGAATTATAAACCAAATTGATATTAATATTTTTAAAAATTTTATATAGTCCGCGGGTGAATTTAGGTTCATATGGTAACGAAGCAAATTTCGAATTATCAGTATCTCTACGAAAAGTCGTGGAATTGTACAGGATTCTCTTAAATTTATGCTTCCTTATTAACTTATCTATTAAATGGACTGAGTAACCGTTACTCTTAGCTATATTCTTAATTAATTGTTTCTCATGTTCAAACCTCTCTTTACTGAAGGGGAAATTTAACAAACGGTGAATTAGAAAATTAAAACTTGCCATTTTATGTTGAAAAGGGTGGTGTGAATCGTTGGGAATATATCTAAGAGTCGCGGTTTCTTTTCACTATTTCTAATAACTAGTTATTAGAAATAGTGAATATAAGTTAGAGTTTGATGTATATAGGAAAGAAACCGCGACTCTTAGATATATTCCCAACGATTCACACCACCCTTTTCAACACAAAATGGCAAGTTTTAATTTTCTAATTCGCCGTTTGTTAAATTTCCCCCTCAATAAAGAGAGGTTTTTGTTTTTTTCGTTGAGATATCGCATTTTGAAATTTTTATGTTTGTGAATTTCTCTATATTTGAAAACCCATTAAGGACCACATGTACATCTAACAGTTGATTGTTTTTTTGATTAGGAAACACGGAAAATGTTTGAAATTAAATAACAGGTAAATGTTTTCTTATGTAAAAAGACTTGCTCATGACAATGCGATATCGCAGCGAAAAAAAAAGGAATTTGAGTTAACTCGATGTCATTTAAAAGGGCAAGGCATGTACTTTAAGATATTGTTCATAGTTTTTTGAGAAAAAAAAATTGAGATGCTACATAACCTCAAATACAGGCCAAAATCGCTTTTTTACACTTTTAGGTTAGGATATCTCGAAAACCAGAATCAATTGAGAGATTTGGATTCAGCGCATCAAAAACCTATGGGAAAGTATATTCTGGTTTCTGGGTTAAAATCTTGTCGGCCTGTGTAATGTAGCATTGAATACAAGTGTTATTCGTAACAATTATAATAATTGATATTTATGTACAAAAAACTACACTGCATTTATTTGTAACCGAATGGTGTTTGTGAGAAAATCTTAACTATTTGATATACTTTTGAAAATTTTCAAAACTTCCGTGTGCCTTTTTCTACTAATTTTTTCTCCCATGATAAAAAAATGATCTTTACTAACTTTTATTACCAATTCTTCCTCCTCTTTCTTGTACTTGCATATTTTTGCAAGTACGGTAGTTTAGTTCAGTATTTTTCTCAATACTGAATAATTTTATAACAATCTGGCATCAGTGCGCTCTAAAACTTAAACACTTGTTTGATGAGGTGCATCGGTTTTTATTTTGTACGAAGTATAGCTTTTACTCCATGTTATGAAACCTGAAGACCCACAAAGGGGTCTTAATGTACTCCATGAAAAGTATAAAACAAGTTCATTAAGTAGACAATTTTATAACAATTCCGCTCATTGTCGTTCATCAGCAGAAGCCACAGATCCGGATTTCGACCTCATTAGATCTCATCGGTGTCAACGAAAGATGACAGTATGACAGAACAGATGGCTTAGTGTCTGGCCAGAAGAATACGGCTTATATCTTACTTATGTATTATTCTCCTGATCAAGCACTGTGTCATATATATAAATACATATATCACCGTTGAGATGCAATCGAAATCCGGATCTTTGGTTTCTGATGGTCAGTGACGATGAGCAGGCAATAAGACTACTAAAGTGTGGTGTCAGTTCTGCTAAAATGGCAGAAAAAAAATCAAGCGATTTTGATTATTGAAGATGTTATTAGACCGTTGCTTGCAAAAACGGATCATGTGACTGTCGTTGGTGATGTTATCCACATTTGTTTTTTTTTCTCTCTCACTCAGAGCTATACTTGGAAATATTCTCCAAAATTAACCAGAAAATTTTTGTTATGTCAAAGAAAACTTTTATTTTCGTGAATATAAAAAAAAATGCCAACTCATGAGCTCAGTGAAGACGACTTTGTTAGGAGGGTGGAATTTTGCGAACAAATGATGCAGAGAATAGACAACTCAACAGAAAGTGATGTATTTTCGAATGCAGTTACGTTTACTCTTAACGGACAGGTAAATTCGTAGAACTGCCCCTCTTGGGCTTTAGAAAATCCTCATTGGATGAGATGCATACCCAAAGACCTGAAAAGGGAAACATCTGGGCAGGTATAATAGGAGACACCATTTGCCCATTCATTTTTGAAGGAAATTTTCAACGGTGCGGCTTACTTGACTCTTCTTCAAAATCTAATAATCTCATTACCAAGAATGCTGTATACCATCGGCAAAAATCCAGCAACACCATCAGACACGATAAGGTTCCAACAAGATGGCACCCATCCGTGCATTACCATCTCAATGTCCATCAGTACCTTGCCCTACAATTTCCAAATTGTCAGATTAGGGAGGCGAGGGCCATTAGAATGGCCAGCGAGGTCACCAGACCTTAATCCATTAGATTATTTCTTGTGGGGATGTCTAAAAACTATCACTTACAAAACAAAGCCACAAGTCTTCTTCAAAATCGAAGAAATCCGTTAACAAGAAAGCTGTATCCCATCGACAGAAATCCAGCAATACCAGCAGACACAATATGGTTCCAACAATATGGCATCCACCCGCGCATTATCATGTTAATGTCCATCAGTACCTTGACCTACAATTTCCAGAATGTTAGAATGAGAGGGGGGGGCCTTTAGAATGGCCAGCGAAGCCACCAGACCTTAATCTACTAGATTCTTTATTGTGGGGATGTCTAAAAACTACCATCTACAAAACAAAGCAACAAATCTTCTTCAAAATCGAAGAAATCCGTTATAGTCCAATTAACGAGCGAAAGCCCCCATGTTAATTGGTCACTAATTGTTATCAGCAAACAAAAAATATGGTCGTATAGAGAAAATGATTCTAAGAAAGATATCGTTTTTGCTACGCGAGTTTTAATGGCGAACATAACCAAAAAAAATTCTCAAAAGTCAAAAAAACGGTTTTTTTGCAAATAAAAAAAAAAGCTTCAGGTCCTACACAAGAAAGTTAAACTAGAAAGTTGTAGGTCTTAAAAATGCGCGTCGAACGAAATTTGAACGAAAAAAATCGGTTCATAAACATTTGACAAAAATCTAAAAAAAAACGTCAAAAATCGCGTTTTCGTATTTTTTGCTGTATAAATTCTAATTTTGTTTGAACAGACTTCTTGTTAACTACAAATATAGCCCGACAAGCAGAAAATGATCCTTTTTTTCAGAAATTTAAAGAAGTTTTTTTTTTCGAGTTAAATAACGATTTAAAAACAAAAAAGACGTTTTCAAAAATCAGCTTTTAAAGAGGCAAAAACGATCGTACAGAAACGATCATGGGCTCATTTTATTCACGAAGACTTGTACTTTCATGCTATTAAAAAAACCAAATCGCTTTTATTTAATTTTTGCATAAAAAAATGCATTGTAAAATTATTTTTTTCGAACCGGTTTTTTTCTGTTTTAATTTTGGTTTTCCATTTTTGCCCGTTGCATATTTGAAAACTGGCATTCAAAACACGCATTTAAAAAAATTAAGGTCCTACGAAATTAAGGCGCTGTATAACGTCCGATTGACTTCATTTTTACACCGAAATAGATCTTAGACTTACTTTCTTAAACAAAAATATTTCAAATCATTTCACATAAATTAAGTTGACATAATTGTTTGCGAAAGAACAGCGCTGGGTGCGGCACGCGCTAGCCAGCGCACGGCGACAGAGTGGAGGGACACTCCGCTTGGGCGCATCGAAAACTAAACACGATTTCAAATCGATCGCGCTCGCAAAATAATGTTCCTCCGCTAAAAAAAAAAATTATCTCGGCCCTGATGTCGTAGGACCTTCATTTTTTTTTTTTTAAATGCGTGTTTTGAATGCCAGTTTTCAAATATGCAACGGCCAAAAAATGTAAAACCAAAATTAAAAAAAGTTATTCGAAAACAAACCTACTATTACGAGCCCTAACATTACGATAATACCGTATTATCGTATTATCGTCGTTAAGGGCTCGTATTAAAACAGACCTACTATTTCCAGAATGTTAGATTTAGCGGCGAGGGACATTAGAATGGCCAGCAAGGTCACCAGACCTTAATCCACTAGATTCTTTCTTGTGGGGATGTAATAAAAATGGAGATGGATGGAGATGGACGTAATGTCAAACAACACTTTTCTCAAGTTGTCAGGATGGTCAAGGTGCACATTTCCCACCACCATCTCCCGAATTAAAAATTGTTTTTTTTTTTTGTATCTATGAAAATAAAAGCTGAACAAGCTAAACAACCAAGAAAAAAACTAAACAAAAATTTTCTGGTTAATTTCGGAGAAAATTTAAAAACCAAGTACACTAAATTCCTCTTTGAATGCCCCGTCCAAAGATACAAAAATGCCCGTATCGTCACCACCCTACAGTCACTTGATCCATTTTTGCAATCAACAGACCAAAAATATCCTCAACAATCAAAACCGCTTCAAGTGTTTTGACATCTCATTGACGATATTGAATTTATTCCGTTTGGCTGTTACACTGTACATGGGTTCTTTCCAAGTTCTTTCATGAAATCGTTAAATGACCTAACGCTAAAAAAATGTAAAAAACTGCTGCTATCCAAACACGAAAAATCCCATTTAAAGTGCACGTCCAAAAAATTGACCCACATTTGTTTTACACAGTTTTACGTCACGCCTTTAGTAGTCTATCATCGTTCGCCCTTCACGAGCTTACCATCAGCGTGTGCACCGTGAAATACTCAGGTAGTTGCGACAGTCAATGCGACAACTTTGTCACACATGTCGGAACATATCTAGTCCCGTGGTACGCACACTAGAGTAGTCCAGTATGCAGGGAGGAGTAAAATCATCAAAGAGTGTTCTTGAAACATATAGGGCTAGTTTTGACGGTTCCCTATGTATTTTTTTGGGTAGAACACAATGCGCAGGGCCCGTAGAGCTGAAACCGTCCGCTAATTTTTTAAATTTACAATTTGTAAAAAAAAGGTATTTTTTTTCACATTTTCGATTATATCTTCGTTCCTTGGCATATTTTATATAGCATATGCAATTAAGAAGTTGTAGCCTATTGAATTTCCAACATTTTAAGCCCAACCCGAAGTCTCCAAGTGCAATTGTTAACTTGCAGATGACTGCTGAAGTTGAAAAAGTGTTTTTTTTTTTTTCACTATTTTTTTACTTCGAAAGTAGGGCGACTAAGATCATGCAATTTCTTGGAGGAACTGCTATTTGTAGTATGAAGTTACAAAAAAAAATTCAGCTCGATCCGTTAATAACTTTTCGAGTAATTAACGATCACATTTTTTTTCAAGCCTCAATTAACAATGACGCCATTTCTGTGTTAATTTTGGTTGGGTTGGGCTAGAAAAAATCATAAATCTCTGCAGGTTTGCGAGACTTCTTGAGATTTTGAAAAATATTAATTTGGGCCAGTTTTATAACGTTTTCTACACGACTACCTTTTTTGACGCGACGTATATATTGTTTTAGCGTTGCCGCTTCGAAATTCTCGGCATTGTGACTATAACATCTTGAAAGTACGCTTCAAGACGCATATTTAAAAAGAATGGGCGTCAAGATATTATAGTCACAATTCCGAGAATTTCGAAGCGGCAACGCTAAAACAATATACACGCGTGGAACCTCAATTTGGAAGCATATAAAATGCTAAGATAATACCTAAAAATATTCCTTCCACAAAATATTGCCAAAGCCTCACCTATCAGAATAAACACGACCGTATTCCCCTACCGTCTAGCTCCGCTAACGGCGTCTCGACTCGGAAAGGTTCGGCAACGTTTGGCGTTTCGCGACCATTTAGCGTCGAGCCGTCTCATAGTGATGGAAAATGGAAACAGTTCGACCCTCGCGGCTGTATTAATCGTAGTTTCGTGAACAACAAACCAGCGGCATAGTAGTTAAAAATAGTAAATGACTAGTTATGATGATCCATTTTTTACTGTAGATCAGAAATCACCAAAAAAAAAAACGCAACTTATGAAATAAATAGCCCAAATGAGTGGCCCATCGCGAAACGTAAACATCGCAGTATCTGGCAACGCTGTACTTCGATCCCCGTCTCGATTTCCCATCACTGCCACCAAGTACCGTCAATTTGTCAGCTTAAACATTGTAGGGGAATACATTACGTATGACGTCTGCTCCGCCCGTCTTCTACTACGACCCCTACCAATATCCATGCATTTGAAATGCATGTAATAGAATCTCCAGCGCTTCCAAATAAAAATTCCAGATCTGTATATGTACGTCGCGTAGAAAACGTTATAAAACTGGCCCAAATTAATATTTTTCAAAATCTCAAAACAATCTCGCAAACCTGCAGAGATTTACGATTTTTCTAGCCCAACCCCGGTCAATATCGTACAATAAACAAAGAAATGGCGTCATTGTTAATTAAAAATTGCTTGCAAAAAAATTCGATCGTTAATTACTCGAAAAGTGATTAACGGATCGAGCTGAAATTTTTTTTGTAATTTCATACTACATATAGCAGTCCTTCCAAGATTGCATGATCATAGTCGCCCTACTTTGAAGTAAAAAAATAGTGAAAAAAAAGCACTTTGTCATCTTCAGCAGTCATTTGCAAGTTAACAATAGCACTTGGAGACTTCAGGTTGGGCTTAAAATTTTGGAAATTCAATAGGCTACAGCTTCTTATACCTATGCACATGCTATATAAAATATGCCAAGGAGCGGAGATATAAAAAGACGTTTTTTTTTCACAAACTGTTAATTTAAGAAATTATCGGACGGTTTCAGCTCTACGGACCCCGCGCATTGTGTTCTACGCAAAAAAAAATACATAGGAAACCTTCAAAACTAGCCCTTTATATTTCAGGAACCCATAAAAGTCTCTGCTTACTGGACCGGAGGGCAATACTTACACACCGCCCGCTACACTAGTCAAGGCAACAACAATACAATAGAACATCCATCCCCCCAGGTGAAATCGGGTACACGTACGTGTCATGAGAGTATAAAAATAAAACAAAAGGAAAGTAAAAATAAAACATAAATAGCCTACCTAGGATACGGATAAAAAATATCGCCGTCGCAACGGCGTGCGGCGCGCGCTTTTTGTCGTTTACAGAGGGCGCAATGCGTACCCAAAGAGCACACCACATCACGATGGGAAATCGTCGCCGTGCGTGCGGGGTCCTCGGGTCGCCCCCAAGTCTCTTCGAGGAGAGACCCGGTGAGAGACTCTTAGGAGAGAGGCGGCGGCGTCGATACGGCGCCGGCGGTCCAGAACGGCCACGGACCTCAGCGTGGCCGCCCCCGGCCAGGGCACCTCGGTCGCCGTCCGAGCGAGAGAGCGAGAGGCACAGCCACAATGACAAGTACACGTTGTCATTAACGCGCTTGTGCCTCTGGAAAAGAGAGTAGTCCGCATTTTACTAACGCCATCGCTGGTACTGGTGCTGCCCATGCATGCTGGGCGGCCGGCAGGCTAATATCATTATGTCGTGTGTGTGAGAGAGAGAGACAGAGAGAAACGAGAAATCTCGGTTTTGACGTTTGTTCAAGATTGATAACATTATTAGCCTGCTGTGGGATGGTTTGGTGGGATTGCGCGTCGACGGGACTTACCTAACCCCCTTGCCGCTACGTCGGTCGCAACGAGGATCGGAGCCTTTCCGGATCTGAAATCTGCAACGTCAGATATATGAATACAGGGTGTATATTAGGGTGCAATAAGCTGGAGGTGAATCAGGACCGAACTCAGGAAAGCAATACACAATTAAAATATTAGACACTTGCCCAAATACATATTGTCTATTCAATAGGTTCGTTCCAACATGTACTGGAATCAGTTCAGAACCATATGGAGTGTGCGCAAATTGAAAATTGCGTTCCAAACACATAAAACTGATTCCTGTATTAGTTCAGAGAACGGTCCAACAGCAACCGAATTACAGACTGTTCTGACAGACGATAGAAGAAAGTTATAAATATTTTGTTTTGGTGTGTCATTATTTGGTTAAAAGTGATTCTATTTTATTTATGTATATATTTAATGAGTGATCAAAATATCGTTGATTATTTGTAAAACGACTCAAGTGAAGAGAACGATTTAAAACGTTAAAAGTTTGCATACTAACCATATTATATTGTTGACCTATTTCTCTTCTATACTGTGACCTAATTTACTTTACCTTCTACATTAACCTAGATTGATATGATTTAAGCTAAAACGCAAAAGAATATTTACTATCATTCACAAAATATTAAAAAAACATTTTCGAAAGTTAGTTTCGATAAGTAGTAAACAATTTTTATAAACAAATATTTAAAAAGTGTCTCTAATGTGATTTTGATAGTTTTTTTTTATTTATTTATTACCCCCGAAGAATGGAAAATTAGGTGGAGCTCATGTGGAACTTTCAATTTTTTCAACTACGGGGGTACAAGCTTGGTTGCGCATTCGAATTACAGATGAATGAATATTGTACATCATGCTCGAGGAATTTTTCACTTCCATCTGCCATATTGGATCCACCACTTTGTATTTTCTAAAATCTGATTTTAGATTTGTAATCAGCGACCTCAAAAACTTCAATACATTGCTTCTTTCCAGGTTCCCACAAGTTTTTAGTTTTTTACCGTCATATTGGATCTGCCATATCGGATTTTCAAAATCTGTTTTCAGATTCGTTATCAGTGGCCTCCTAAACCCCAACATATAGCTTGTCAGATTCGCACAAATTTTTAATTTCCGTCCGCCATATTAGATCTGCCATTTAAAATTTCACAATTTGAACTTGCAGTTTTTCTAAAATTCCGAAAATATTTCAATTTCCGACCGCCATTTTGGATCGGCCATCTTGAAATTTGAAAATTTGATTCCAGATTCAACAACTCCAAAAACTGTGATCAGCAACCTCGAAAAACTTTTATCAAAACAATTTCCGGTCGGGATTCAAAAAAATAAAAAAATTTTGGTCCACACTAGGGGGTTAAAGACGCCATATTTAGTCCGCCATATTGACATTTATAATTTTGATGCCAGATACGGATTCAGTGCCACCAAAAACTGTCCTATATCAAATTTAGTTCAAATACTTAGAAAATTAATAGAGTAATTCTATTTAATCATATACGAGGGGTACCCAAAAATAACCGGAACAGCATTGCCGTGGGCGGATCTTGTGCAGTACGCATTCTGCCACTAGGCGTGTATAGCGCAACTCATTGCCAGTTCAGTGCCGCCTGTGTTGTCGACCTGCCTTGTTCTGTTCATCTACAGTGATTGTTTTTGTTAGCACTGTTTTGTTCTTGTTCCGTTTTTTATGATGGCAAGTTTAAGTGAACAACGTGCAGCCCTGAAATTTTGTTTTCTACTCGGTAAAAATGCTGCTGAAATTGTTTTAATGTTGAAAACAGCTGACAAAGATGACGCTATGGGAAAAACTCAAGTGTAGGAGTGGTTTCGGTGTAAACATGGCGAAATATCGATTAATGACAAACCTCGTTCTGGATGTTCTTCAACTGCCTGAAACGACGAAAATGTTGAAAAAACTCGAGAGCTTGTGCTCACAGACCGTCGACAGACGATTGATCAACTGCCAGAGATTAGTGGGTTATCTTGGAGCTCAGTTCAGCGAATTTTAACCGAAGATTTGGGAATGAAAAGGGTTGCTGCCAAGTTTGTTTCTCTGGCTCTGACTGACAATCAAAAAGAATGTTGAGTTGAAACATGTCGTGCTTTGAAACAACAGTTTGAAACTGATCCAGATTTTCTGTCAAAGGTCATTACTGGTGATGAGTCATGGTGTTATGGTTCAGACCGATTTGAGAACATTGAAGAGGTCAAGAAAAAAACAGGGAGGAGCTGTCAGCCCTTTCTAAAGATGACTACAAAAAAATGTTTCGAACAGTGGAAGCACCGGTGGGACAAATGTATTAGTTTTGAAGGGAATAAGGCTGTTTTGTAAGAAATTTGAAAATATATAGCTTTTAAAAAAATAATTCCGGTAATTTTTGGGTACCCCCTCGTATGATACAATACCAGAATTGGCACTTTTTTTATCATATATGATACAATACCAGTGAACTGGTTAATCTCCTTCCAAACTCAATGTGCGTTTTAAAACACTTTCAATTTTCAAAGCGATTGAAAGAGTGGAAACAAAAGAATCGAAAAAAGTGGTTGTGTACTTATGTCAAATTATATCAAATTCGTATCCAGTAAGCTTTTTTATTTCTACCTTTCAGTTACCGTTTTGTATTACTATGATGTGCATTTTGTGTGAGGTATCGCTTTGTAGCAATACTGACCTGAGTTCCGACACTGTTGTGGCTTGCCGGAATAGACACTCTAATAATAAGTCAACTACACTCACCTTGAAGTACCCAATCACGCTCCTGTTGTGATTTATCGCCATGGATGCAAACTGCTGGCCATCTAGGATAACAAAATAAAATTTAAATATGTATGAACATAAAAACAGTAACAATTTCTAACTATGAAACACAGTTGAAAAATAAATAGGGGTGTGCGAAAATTCGAATTTACGAATTATTCGAGACCAATAAAATCGAATAATTCAAACTATTCGAATAGTTCGAATATTTATCGAATAATGAATAATTATTAATTTACAAGTTACTGTTACTCTGTTACTTTTGAACGTTATTTTAATCAATACACTTTAGAAAACTAAATAAACGCAGCAAGTCTGATAAAATTATTTAATCTAGATTTTTATGTAATAATTTTTTTACATAAATTGACAATTTAAGACTTGGCCAAAATTATAGTAGCATGTAATATTAAATGATGTAAGTTGAAAAACAGAATATAGTCAATTTAGTGATCGGGGGACTGGATGAAGCAAAAGCCGTGGAAGGATATTTGATAGCTTCAAGGGTATTGGAAAGGGTATTAACAGTTTAATCGCTATGGGGCGAGGAACACTTTGAAGTAAATAAACGCCATGTATTGCTGCTACTGTCGGATGCGACGGATGCTACACAAAGGCGACTGGTCGGCGCCTAAAATGGACACATACTTATTTAATCCACGTTATAGAGTTTATGGAAACTCAAATGGCAGAGCGGACACATTATAACTCGGTTACAGTGTATATGCAAGTTCTGTGTCTTGTGACTATGGTTCCCTTGCCGATTAGTTGGGCTACAATGAGCACCATCACATGTACAAGGTAAAACCTGTTTAACATTTCGTATCGTTACTAATAGTGGTATCTTGGAGTTGCCTCTGGTAAAGTGTGTATCTATGATTAACCTCAGAGGTCTAATTATGACAACAGAAATCATGCGGTCATCAATTTACTAACAATTCAATAACAAAATAAAATATAAATATGTATAAACATAAAAACGGTAACAATTTCTAACTATGAAATTTCTAACACAGTTGAAAAATAAATAGGGGGGTGTGCGGAAATTCGAATTTACGAATTATTCTAGACGAATAAAATCGAATAATTCAAACTATTCGAATAGTTCGAGTATTTATCGAATGAATAATTATTAATTTACAAGTTACTGTTACTCTGTTACTTTTGAACGTTATTTTAATCAATACACTTTAGAAAACTTTAAATAAACGCAGCAAGTCTGATACAATTATTTAATCGCCACTCCTTCCCGCACAGGTCCCTGAGAGGACTTAAGGGGTTACTCTTCGGAGTAATTATAGGGTGAGTATTATTATTATTATTATTATTATTATTAATCTAGATTTTTATGTAATAATTGTTTTACATAAATTGACAATTTAACTTGCTTAGTCAAAATTACACTAGCATGTAATATTAAACGATGTAAGTTAAAAAACAGAATATAGCTAATTTCGTGGTCGGGGGACTGGATGAAGCAAAAGCCGTGGAAGGGCATTTGATAGCTTCAATGGTGTTGGAAAGCACAAATGTGGAAACAATTAGCGAGTGAACGACTAACAGTTTAGTCGCTATGGGACGAGGAAAACTTTGAAGTAAATAATCGCCATGTATTGCTGCTACTGTCGGATGCGAGAGATGCTACACAAAGGCGACTGGCCGGCGCCTAAAATGAACACATACTTATTTAATCCACGTTATATAGTTTATGGAAACTCAAGTGGCAGAGCGGACACATTATAACTCGGTTACCGTGTATATGCAAGTTCTGTGTCTTGTGACTATGGTTCCCTTGCCGATTAGTTGGGCTACAATGAGCACCATCACATGTACAAAGTAAGACCTGTTTAACATTTCGTATCGTTACTGATACCGGCATCTTGGAGTCGCCTCTGGTAAAGTGCGTATCTATGATTAACCTCAGAGGTCTAATTACGACAACAGAAATCATGCGGTCCGATCTTGGACTATTAGAAAAACAGACATGTTGAGTAAAGATCTTAAAGTTCCAGTGCTGTTAAAAGTATCCACATTTTATTGTTTCAGTTTTACAATCAACGTAACAAAAAAAAACTCACCCGTTTCTCTTCATCTTCCTGGTAATGTCGTCCACCCTCTTCTTGGTCTCGATGAATATGATGGTCTTGTTCTCCTTCTCGGACATGATCTCCTTCAGCAGCGTGCTCAGCTTGACCTCCTTCTCGCTCTCCTGGCACACGTCGATGATCTGCAGGATGTTGTGGTTGGCGGAGAGCTGCAGCGACCCCACGTTGATCTGTATGAAGTCCTTGAGGAACTCCTGGGCCAACGCCTGCACCTCCTTGGGCCACGTGGCCGACCACATCAGCGTCTGGCGGTCGGGACGGATCTGCTCGATGATCTTCCGGATCTGCGGCTCGAAGCCCATGTCGAGCATCCTGTCGGCCTCGGTCGAGGACCAGGTAGGTGCACCTCTTCAGGTTGGTCCTGTTGCTCTCGAGGAAGTCGATCAGGCGGCCGGGGGTGGCGATGACGATCTCCACTCCGTCCGTGAGGTCGTTCGCCTGGGGGCCCTTCGGGGCGCCGCCGAATACGCAAGTGTTGCGTATCCTCGAGGAACGGCCGAAATCTGCGGCGACCTGTTCAGAGAGAAGGATTACGAGGCGTGGCTATTAAATAACCGAACTGATGCTGCTACCAGCGCGCTGCGAGCGTGTCGCGACAAGTTTGAACAGAACTGTGTCTGGTGATACTTTCCCCACCCTGAGCTCGCTCGACAAGCCAGTGGGTCGCTCAGTTTGACTGTAACAGTCGTCTGAATTAGTATACGCGCAAGTGACGCGTCGAAAAAATGTGGTGTTTAGATGGAGCAACGGGTTAATCTCAAGTTTCTTGTTAAACTGGGGAAAACTTTTACAGAAGCTTAGGCAATGTTTAAAGAAGTGTACGGGATTGAATGTTTATCCCGCACACAAGTTTTTGAATGGTTTAAACGGTTTAAGGAGGGAAAAGGGTCGGAAAATCGATAGAACCGAGTCACCTCAAAAAAAGTTTCCATGCGGTAGTCAGGATAACTCACGATTGCTTCATCCGAAATTAAAAAACCAAAAAGATTTCTTTAGTAGATAGGTTTGTCTTGGATTTGAACGAAGGAATTAACAAAATATTCATTTTTGAATTTTTTGGTAAAGGTGCAATAAAAAAACTCTAATTTTTGTCAAAAAATGCTCTTTTTGTTTATTTAAAAAATAAGTTGTAATTGAAAAAAAAAAGAAATCCTTCGTTCAGAACCTTGTATTTAGTATGTAAAATAAGTGCAAAGTTTAGGCGAAATCGGTCCACAGGTTTTCGAGAAATTTTGACTACCAGCTGAAAACAAGTTTTGAGAAAAACGCGATTAAAGTGTGATACATGAATAATGATGCCAACGATCACTAGTTTAAAAAGACCCTTTTAAAATCAGGTGTATTTTGAAAAATTATAACAAACGAGTCTATTCATGCCTATAGAAATTAGAAAGAGAGAAAGAGAAAAGAGCAGCTGCTACAAACCACTTGCCGCGCCGAACGTAATGACGGTCAAGGGACACCGAGCGCCCGGAGACCAATTGTCTATAACTCGAAAAGTTTTGCTCCTAATGACTCCAAATTTTCTGACAGTATTTCTTATAAGTTCTAGTATCAGAGAAAAAAAAATCTATTTTCCGACCCTTTTCCCCCATTAAATACCTGTTTTAATAACATGCATCGGTTTTTATTTTGAATGAAGTATATGACAGTTCAATTTATTTTTCTGAGATGTTACAACTACTACGCGATCTTACCACTTTATATTCACAGTTTCAATAGGACGATAAAACGAGTTTAATTTCTTACCTTGATAACCGTTGCATATTTGAAAAAGTAAAAGAACTCGGCTATATCTGCATATTTCTGTTGTGTTAAAAATCAACCCACAAAAAAGTTATAACACATAAATATATAAATATAAATAAATATAATTATATAAATAAATGAAAAAAGAAAAAAATTTGCAGCATCAATTTTAACATAGTATTCGGTGCCATCTGCAGGCTTTTTTTGTTCACGTTCGCATCTTTTCAAATAACAGAGATATCGCCTGCAAACATCATCCTGGGACACCCGATATACCTATTTATGAGAAAAATAGCACCATTAACCATTTAACTTTATCTCACCTGCTGAATTTGTTGGGCCAACCTCTCGTCGGGGCCAAAATCAAAGCGATGGGTCCGTCGCCCCTCTGCAATCTCGACTGGTTGTTTATGTGGACCATCGCCGGCAGAATGTAACTCAACGTCTTCCCCGATCCCGTGGAGGCGATCCCGACCATGTCGCGACCCGACAAGGCTATGGGCCACCCCTGGCACTGGATGGGCGTCGGGGACTTGAAGCCCATCTTTCTCAACTCGTTGATCACGTGTTCGGGGGAAGCCAGCCTCCTCGAAGTTCAGCACCGGGTCGGGGATGGACTTGCCTTTTGAGCGAGATCTCCTTGTTGTAACGCCACTCTTCGATCTCGTAGTACGGGCGACTGGAGACGGCAGGGTGAGGGACGTAGAAGTCCTTTTTGAACGGTTCCAAGCGGCTCATGTCCCATCTGGGCTTCCGCAGGTTGGCCCCGGCAGCG
This sequence comes from Aromia moschata, assembly GCA_029963805.1. Classification (NCBI taxonomy): domain Eukaryota; kingdom Metazoa; phylum Arthropoda; class Insecta; order Coleoptera; family Cerambycidae; genus Aromia; species Aromia moschata. The sequence continues at coordinate 246,657 of JAPWTK010000378.1, forward strand.
TTACGTTTCCCTCCGTAGCCCCTGTCGCGGCTGCGGGACCTCCTCCTGTCTCGGCTTCTGGATCTGGGAATTAATAATAATAATAATATGCCTTTAACTTTTATTATAATTGATTGTATTTTTTGTATTTTTTAATTATAATTGATTGTATTTTTTTAAAAATCAGATAAATATCTAAGTATTCAGGGTCGCTAAAAGTGTGCCCATCCAATTTTAGTATAGACTATCTGCAGAATAGCTAGAAGCGCCGCGCGCGGGATTTTTGATAACTTTTGTACTGTGGATTTTGTATTGTGTCATATGCGTCGAATTGTTTTTTGTACTATTTTTGAATTTGGGAAAGAATTCAGTGTTGCAAATGTTATTAATTGCACGGGGGAAGAATTTCTTGATAAAGTAAGTATAATTTTCACGAGAATCATATTTATATTTTGTGTTGAAACTGTCTAAACTATTTGATTTATAGGTTATGAATGTAATTGTAAAGAATTAAGTGAAATGTCTGATAAAGAAAATAATAACGTGCAAAATTAGGATAGTATGTACAACAATAGTGCAATTAAATAAAGTCAGGTTTAATGATATTTATATTTTATTAAATGACAGTCTATGTACCGCAATTTATATCATATATGTATATTTTTGACAAATGTTTTATACAACTCTCTTGGTCTTGCGTCGAAAAATAAATAATATTTATTTCGTTACATACACATATATGCATTATTTTATTCTTCAAATTTGAACATTTCTTGTTTATATTAATTTTGTACAGACATATATATTACTAATCCTTATTCGCTAAAATCTACATGAGTGCTTACTTTCAAAATTGGAGGTTGTAAATTATCCAAAATAGCTGCCATAAGAACAATGTCATCGAAAATGTTAAAGTGACCAGAATTTGATTTTGCCAAAGACGGACATGTTCAGCTAGTTCACACTGACGAAGCTAGAGTTTATTTTTCGCGCCTTGAGGCGCGAGCTAAATAGCGCCGCAGGCGAAAATGTTTAAAACTTTCAATGCCACGCGTTTTCTGACACTTCAGAATTTCAATGAAAAATACATTTACATAAAAATATAGACTTTCACAAGGATACCTACTTTTTTGGAATTTGATGCCTTTTTGAAATACTGATATTTATTCACGATCGATACGATACGTCGATACGTCTTCAGATTAACCTAGAAGACGTAATTACGGACATTTTAATAAAAAAATTCAATGACGGACAGTTTGACGGACTGCTCTTGAAGACGGACAAGCTTTCTGAATGACGGACTGTCCGTCATAATGACGGACGTCTGGTCACTTTAGGTTATGTAGCGCGACACAAAACACTGCACTGCTAATATGCCCGATGCTAATTCAAGATGTGACGTCCACAGTACTTTGTGTTCAAGTTATAGTTTATTACTTTTATGAATTGGATGGCTTCCGCAATGATTACAATGACATAATGAGCAATAAATCGTATTTTGCGTATTGTCTTCTAGTAATATGCCAGCACGAAACTTATAGAGTAAGCCGCCGCGAGCGCTGTTGTCGCGAATCGCTAAGCTCCGTCTTTCTGCAGATAGTCTATAGGCTATACTTAGCCACAGTTTTACAACTAGCAAAGCAGCCTTATCATAACATAGTATAAAACAGTCGCTTCCCGCTGTCTGTCCCTATCTATCTATCTACTACATATGTATGCTTAGATCTTTAAAACTACGCAACAGATTTTGATGCGGTTTTTTTTAATAGATAGAGTGATTCAAGAGGAAGGCTTATATGTATAATACATGCATAATATAGTAGAGAAACACTAATAATTTTAGAGGTTTCTAATGTGATGTCGTAAACCGGGCGAAGCCGGGGCGGGTCGCTAGTTAATAATAAAAGTTAGATAATTCTAGCAATAAGGCAATTTTAAATTTTAACTAAAAGAAAGTTAAGACTGTATTACACATACCAATTTATTGCACAATAAATTGTAGAATTTATTTTTCAATAAATTGTCCAATTTTAGTAACTGTTTACACTTTGCATTATTTGTAACAATTAATTGGCCAATTTCAACACTGACAACTCTCAATGACTAAAACCTAAGAGTTATCATAGGTTTGTCCCTAAGAGAAATTGCTTAAATCTCATTATTAGGTTGGTACAATGATACAAATGTAAAAAGTTACTAAATATCCCTAAAATTGGGCAAAAAAATTAGAACAAATTCTACAATTTATTGTGGACAATAAATTGGGCGCAATTTCTGTTTCACTCATAATAAATTGAAGGTCAACTGAATGAAGGAAAATTGGTGTGTGTAAAACATTGGTGTCATTAGGAAATCATTCTAACAATAAGGCTTAGGTTATGTTATACTTAGCCACAATTTTACAACTAGCAATTAGCAGCCTTATTAATAATGAAAGTTAGATCATTCTAACAAAGAGGCAATTTTAAAATGTAAATAAAAAAAACTGTAATAATGATCATAAACACCGATATATCCCTAGAATGACTCTAAATCCTTAGTAAGCATTTTTGATATGTTTTACATATTATGGTAAAGTTAACTTCACTCATACAAATTATACTAGTAACAAAAATTAAAGGATATTTAAAAAAATTCCAAATTTTTTTAATATTATAATATATAATCATCCGAAAACAAAAAAAAAAAAATTCCAAATTTTTGCTCGTCTTTAAAATGGTCTGTGGACTTCAAAAAATTTGTTTTTATCATACGACCGCAAAGCTCTTTTAGATAATTTAATCAGCTTTAATTTGACCTCTTAACGAGCTCCGTACGATGATTTGCCGCGGAGTTATCGTCGATCAAAGCAAAAAAGTCCTTTTCAACTTTCAACTTTGACAATCAATTACTCGGGAACTAATGATCGTACAGAAAATGGAGGTAGGGGTTTTGGAAACTGCAAAACATTCTCTATAAGACACAATCGGGGGGCGATTGATAAAAAAAGTTTTTGAAGCGATAATGTTGGCTGCAAGTTAAAAATTTTTTACAGCCAACGAATTTAAGGATATTTGGAAAATTTGGTATAACTTTGAATATAAGTGGATGAACAAAGGAAATCGTCGGTAATTTTTTAACCTCAAAGTGTCCCCAAAAAAACCCTCAAAGTCGCAAAGCGCTGCGATTTTTTTTCTTAGTGCCCCGAAGGTTTAAATTTATCGTTTCGGCCAAAAATCACCGTAACAAGCGATTTTTCGGTTTTTATGCATTTTGTCAACCAATATGATTTTTTTTTGGCGACAACCCATATTTTTTTGCTCAAAAACATATGCCATCCAACTCTATAACTTGTCGCCACCGAGCAGGCAGACTAGACTGCGGATACCACGTTCCCAGAACTCACACGGTTGTGAGACAACACAGTTGTGTATTTGTGACTATCGTCAAATGATTTTTTTTTTGTTAAATTGAGGGCACAGAACAAATGATAGTCAGTGGTGAAAAGGTCTGTTGAATACGGTGGACCGGGCAGAACTTCAAAACGTAACTGCAACTGTTCAACCTCTCAAAACGACGACTGCGGAAGAGAAGTTGTGTGCAAATGTACCTCCGATTAATAAACGTGGTATCCACTTGCCCAACTTTTGGACTTGGCCTAGTGTTTTCTCTTCCTACTTACTCCCTTTCTATAACCTGTACCTCACCACTCTCCAAACTTATCTAGACAATTCCAAATGGAGAGAAAGGTTCACTATTAATGAATCAACAGGATAGTTACAATATAATAAAAATAATATATGAATATACGAGGTGTGGCTATTAAATAACCGAACTGACGCTGCGAGCGTGTCGCGACAAGTTTGAACAGAACTGTGTCTGGTGATACTTTCCCCACACTGAGCTCGCTGGACAAGCCAGTGGGTCATTCAGTTTGACTGTAGTAGTCGTTTGAACTAGTATACGCACCAGTAACGCGTTCAGATGTAGCAACGGGTTAACCTCAAGTTTCTTGTTAAACTGGGGAAAACTTTTACAGAAGCTTATGCAATGTTAAAAGAAGTGTACGGGAATGAATGTTTATCCCGCACACAAGTTTTTGAATGGTTTAAACGGTTTAAAGAGGGACCTGAAACGACCGAAGACGATCTGCGCCTCAGACGGCCCTCAACGTCAAAAACGAACGAAAACATTGACAAAATTCGACAAAAATCGACAAAGAATGTGTTCGCCAGATTTTGCATGAATCGTTCAACATGCGCATAGTTTGCGCAAATATGGTGCCAAAACTTCACACTCCTGAGCAAAAGGAATCAAGAATGAACATTTGCGCTAACATTCTAAACAACATTGAGACTAATCCAGGCTTGTTAGATACGGTGATTACTTGTGATGACAAAATTCGAAAGCGCGGAAGCGGTTAAAGCAAAAGCGACAGAGGTTCTGATCCAGCTGACAGAAGCGGACTTCCAGCACTGCTTTCAACAATGGAAAAGTCGTATGGAGTGGCGTAGAGATCGCCAAGGGGAGTACATTGAAGGCGAAAAAGTTAAAGAGCCAACTATTGACATTTCTTTTAAAAACATATTATTTTACTATTATTTATTTATAATATTATTTTAACATATTTAACATATTATTTATTTATAATATTATTATTTTACAAAATGTTACTTATTAAACCTTTTTATTTATACTACTAAAGAACAACTTTGTCGTTGTACTGAACACTTTAAACGCAAATACCTCTAAAATGGACATTCGGAACGATATTTAGGGGAAAAGGGTATACCTTTTCTGTTAATAAATTATGGAAAAATCGATATTTTCATAAATAAATTACATAAAAAACACAAATATTCTAAGGCTCAAAAAACACCATTTTTTATGTATTCAGAATGTTTCAGAAAGCGTCATCTACAATTTACAACAAAATGATTGACAAATTAAAATTCGTCTCCTCAGAAAACCCTTCATCACCAAATGTTGTAAAAAATGTGTGTTTTTTTTTAAGAAGTTATTTACGGAAATCGAAAATAAAATATAACTTTGACACCCTGTATCTTGGTTACCAATAACTTTTCGACTAAGGTAAGTTTGGTTACATCGTAATAATCTTACCCAAAGAAACAATCTGCATTTTCGTTGTGGCCCCTTAAATAATGGGACACCCTGTATACTAATAGAACAATAATTATACAATGGTTAATAAGATATATCTTTTTTATATTCAGTTACAAATAGTGTAAATATACCCATACATTCACTACATGAATATTTGAAAAGTATTTGTACCTAATTTTGATTATATAAATCCGTACACAAGCAACTGGACTAATGCTGAGAAAAGCTTGACTTTTTTACAGATGATATCTTTCACACAATACAAGTATTGACACGGATTTCATTGTCAACTTAATTTCTATGAATTTTCAATTAGATAAAACCAATCCGTATCTTGTTAAATATCAACAGTAAAACAGAAGCTTACCTTCTACCTGACCGCCCTCTCATGATGAACTATATTTCAACTAAAACGATTGTCACAAGCGAATTTTATTACGCCACAGGCTCTCTTGCTTTTTAATATCACGTTTCGCCGACACTATTTTCAATCAGAATATGTCGGTACCATATCCAAACACAAATAACTCGTACCAAAAATGTATTAATTCTGCCAAACGTTACAAACAAGGGCGGAGGAATAAACCAAACCCAACCAAAGTTATCGATTTCTGTCATGGGTAGAGATGGGTGCGTTCGGAACTATTTCGGAACGTTATTTTGTAACGTTGTATTCGCGTAACGCTCCGTCGCCTTACCGCGGTGTTACTTTATGGCTGTGTTCAACGTATGGAACTAAAAAAGAGGAGGAAACGGTCTTTTACAACTTAGGATACCGGTTTGTGCAGAAGGTAAGGTGGAAAATGTTCATGCAAGGACCGACAGGCGTTTCGACGCATACTTACAAATGAAACGTTATTCCACGCTTGGCTTTGGAATGCTACCAGTTATTTGCGTTTACACTCAACATCCACATATCCGAACTCCAAATTTCCGAACTCACGATATTTCCGAACTTTTTCACGATATTTCCGAACTTGTACTTCCACATAACCGAACTTGTCACTGATTGGTTAACGACAAAAAACCGCGAAATTTGAAATGAGAAAAAAATGTAAACACAATAATGCGATTGTTATCAAACATTTCGATTGTCACAGAATTCAGCAAAGAGGAAATCGCCCTCCCTCAGCAGCACACCTGAGACAAGAGTTCTTCTTTGTCCAAACCAGTGAAAAACACTTCTTTCAAATGGAGTATCATAAGTACCGGTGCACTTTATTGTGTCAATCCGTCCACTCAATTCTCGTCTTTTTTTCAGTTTTTTCAAAGTAAATTTCTTTTTTTTCCAAGAATTTCTGCCACTGACGATTTACAAATTTTGTACATCTTACATAGATCAACATTTTTAACACCATTTTTTGCGTGATTTATCAAATCCAGCTTTTGCTCCAAGGTTAGCCTCTTAGCAGGCTCTTTTCTCTGCAAATAAACAGTACAATAATGTTTGTTTTGTATCACGGTTTTCTTAAAAATACATATTTTCTCATAATTTTTCATTTCAGTTTTAAATTATTATAGGTTACGTCAACAAAATGTTCAATAAAACAAACCTTTACTTTGAATTACAAAATAATTACCTGCATCACTCTCTCCTTTGCACCCGACATTTTTTTGTTTAGAAAAAACGTTCTTTTTATTAACATGTACACATGTATGTATGTATTACATTTGCATAAAAACCTCGAAAAACAAAGAAAAGTACTAGAATGTAGGTTATTCTATGACTAGAATGAGCCAGAAAACCCTTTGCGCATGCGCCAGCAGTTCGGTAATCCCCGAGGTGACGAGAGTTCGGAAATGTGGAAGTCTGCGGAACGTAAAAAGTTCGGAAATGTGGATGTTGAGTGTATTACATTGCGTTTATTAAGCCGAACATGTGTTCGTGACAAACGTAATGACCTAATTCTAATCAAGGCCTATAAAACGTTCCAATCTGTTTTTTGTATTTGAATGTTTGTTGCATAACCACTGTTTTTGAGATTGTACTTACGAAGTTAGTAAACTATGCAGTAATACGTCAAACACACAAGGATTACATAAACAAAAACATTATTACGTGAAAAACATACATACGTGATTTTATACGTTTACGTCACGTTATGTGCATACTTTCTCTAGGCTTGTCATATTACGATTCTGTGATTACGTCACGAGAAGACCCCCGAAGTCCCTCAATCCAAGCGACTAATCTAGGAGCATTCATACATGTGGTCTATTATTTACCAATATACTTTTTGCATTTACATTCTGTATAACAGCGCTTTTCAGTTCCATCCAATCACAAGCCGAGATTTTTCAAAACAGATCCTGATGGGATAAAAATTATAACGGAGCTGTTACTACATTAGTTCGATTAATTGATAAACATGATTTTAAGAGTCTTTATAGGGATTTTTAATGACTAAAACGGTCTTTTAGCCTGCTAAATAACATAATTTCTTAGACTAGGCCAGTATCTGGTTTACGTTGAACTTTTTGCATATGAACGTTATTTTTATTGAAATGCCTATTTGGACTGTCAGAAGTACTGACCGGTTTTCTATGGTATACGTGTCAGGCAATAGGCGTCAGAATATGCCAGCGCCATTGCGGAAAAATGCAAACTAATTATCCAGAACCCTTCATTCGAAGTATCTTATATACACTGGAGTCGCCAAAATTCGGCGTAGCTCGGGAACAAAATGTCTCCAGAATTTGGCTTCAAGAGGAGTACCCCACCACAGCCACTGAAAGGTCACGGCATTGGTGCTTACTGTCAAGTGAGGCTGTACTTATTTGTTGTTTTGCCGGCGTGAAAAATGTACGTAGGAGTGCGCGGACCAAATTTTTAGTAATGGAGCCAAAAATTGTAAGGGTTCTATAAATCCACATAAAGGATCCCATAATATAAAAGAATATCGCGTTTTTAAATATAATTCTGCTTCCTATGCAATAAACTAATGTTGCAAGGATTTCAAATAGCGCGCCGCATATAATTCTGCTTCCTATTCAATAAACTAATTTAAGGATTTCAAATAGCGCGCCGCACAGGAGCAAAGAGCTCGTGGTAATAGTGGGGATAGAAAAACGCCGAATTGCGGAGGGATTTTTCGCCAAATTGTGGAGGTAAACGAATTTTTGGAGGGCCAAATTTTGGAGACTCCAGTGTAATTCTATGAGAGAGTTCCATCTATCTCTTCTTTTATCGATGGTCAGAATTTAATATGCCAGCGCCATTGCGGAAAAAATGCAAACTAATTATCCAGAACCCTTCATTCGAAGTATACTATATCATAGAATCCAAGAATATCCTATATCAAAGTATATCATAGAAAAAGAGCTGTATATTTTGTGATTCGAAGGATGATGATCATCAACATATAGAACTGGACTGGTGATTGACGACTGCGCATCCAAACTCCAGTAGAAAGAGAGGGAACACATGGGCGACATATTTTTCTCTCTCTAACACTCTATGATTGGTCGTTAACTAAACCACCCGGCAGTGCCGTATCATGAAAAATATGTACCATACCCGCCGGCACGTAAACAAGGACAGAGATGTCGCCCAGGTTTTCCCTATCTTTCTACTAGAGTTGTCAACGCGCAGCTTAGACAGCCAGTCCATTCTTAATGTCGATGGTGATGATTGATGTAACTGATGCAACTGACGTAAGACAGATTGAAGATACTGTTTGATGTCGGACATTCTACTTAAAAATATAATACACTCGAACCCCTCTTAATTCACCAAATCCGTGCATCATCACCTCGCTTAAGTCGCGATCATAACCAACTTTTTCGTGTTTTAGTTGCAAAAAGAAATATTTAGTGATATACCACAGCACTTGTTATAACGAAAAAATGAGCCAACTGAACAAAAAAATAAACGTAAGTTTGCCCAGTCGTGCGTGACAAAGTTCAATTTTCCACTTGAATGAATATTTTAAAGGTTAAATATTTTTAAAAGACACCTAACCTATTTTAAAGGTTAGGTGTCCATATTTAATGTATTACACCATCATTTTTTTTCAATAAAAATTGTATTCATGCGAGAATCCAATTTCCAAACGTAGTTCTAAAACTTTTACAGGCGGCGACTTAACCGGGACGGTTTCGCGACATAATAGGGAGAAACGTGGTGAAATATGAGAGGATGCGAATTAAGCGAAGGTGAAATAAGAGGGGTTCGAGTGTATGTTAAATAATTTCGTAAAAAACATATATTAATACCTTAAAGGAAACGGTTTTACTTTTTCAAAATAAACCTATCCAACCTAAAAAAAGTATATTCTTTGTTCTTATCTTGTGGGGTAATCGCTAACTCCGAAAAAGTAATTGGGCAGATATCTAATATTAACATTTTCTTTTTCAAAAGAAAAAATTTGCTTTTTCCATCAAACTATTTAGTTTAGGAAAAACTACAAAGCTCATTTAAAGGGCAGTAAAAATTGCATTATAATTATTCTAATTTTTGGCTTCATAGTTCAGATATCTCTAGTTTGGTCAAATACAAGTTTTTGTAGTAAGCCCATGTTATGACTATCTTACACACACCAATTTTTCTCATAATAAATTGTACAAGTTAACCTTCAATTTATTTGAATCCTTGTAAAACAGAAATTATGCCCAATTTATTGTCCAATAAATTGTAGCATTAGAACGTGCTCTAGTTTCTTGGCCAATTTTAGGGATATTTAGCAACTTTTTACATTTATTTCATTGTAGCAACCTCGTAATGAGATAAGCGATTTCTCTTAGGGACAAAGCTACGACAACTCTTAGGTTTTAGTCATTGAGAGTTGGCAGTGTTTGCATACATGCGTATATTTTTTTATTTATGACCTGAGTCCGACTCTGTTGACTCGCGGGAAGTCAACATACGCAACCACCACGTCCAGTGGCATCTGTGCATGCCGAAAACGAGGAGCCAAAATCACTGCGTCAAACGTTTGTCGTCGTTTGATTAGTTGAGTAACATGCGGATAGTTGTTTGAGGATAGAGTTGCCACCGCAGAGACACCGCTAACCCGGAGATTGATGTCCGGGGGGTAAAGCAGCGCGCAATATTTGAAGAAGGCGATTTTTGTGCCGAATTGTGTTTTTGAAGAAACACAATTGGTTGAGTTGTGTTGAATACGATCTTCGTGACGTAATAAATACTATTTATAAATTAAATAGATTTTAATTAATTAATTTAACATTAAATTAACATTTTAGTTTACATTATTTGGTGATGCTCATATTTCCTTCTTGTTTTATTATTAATTTCTTCCTATTCTATGTCCTGTAAAAAATATTTTGAAATTGTTTATAAAATATTGTGTAATAAATACATCGAATAATTATACCTTGTGTCGTTTCCATTGATATTTTCCATTTAAATAGGCTTTTTTTAAGAGTTTCACTTGGTTTGGTTGTCTCTATATTGCACTATATACTGATACTGCCCTCTAGAGACAGAAACGCGCCAGAATTCAAACAAATAATTTATATTTTAAACGACATAATATGTCTTTTAAAATATACTATATTATACATGAAAGTATTATATATGATTCACCATTATGTAAATTTATAAATACAAATTTCAATTTCAAAGCTGACCCGGAGAATAACGTAAGAAACCCGGAGATACTTCAGTGGAAACCCGGAGTCTCCGGGTCATTTTCATGGAGGTGGCAACTCTATTTGAGGAGGATACATAAAAGCATTGACAAATGACAATATTTACTGGGACAGCATTTTTTCTATGTCTAGGTGAAACGCAGCCATGTTTTTCGAAATTTATAACGATCCGATTAATCGTTGATATCGTCGGAGAGGGCCTTATTGGGAAATTGTTCGTTAAAAATTGCTTTAATATTCCTTACAGACCGACCGCCAAAATAACATTTAATTATTTGACCTTTTTCCGCAATCTGATAAAATATCCATTTTTATTTTTAAGAATGTATGTCATACTTCTACAATACCGAACACCTGGAATAAAATATGAAATGTTATTTCAACCCGTCTGGCTCTACCGTAGTCCCAGACAGCTCGGACATACCAGATGCCTGCCACACGCCTGCGCTCGCGATTAGTTCCCACCTTATGTGATCATGATACAAGTTAACTTATCAATTCCCCTTCATTGCTTCCCCCATCAATATAGTAATGCCTCTACGAAACTGAATGTTGTATTTTGAGGTGTCACACATAATAAGATTAAGAATAGAGAATCAGATATTACCATTTAATAAAACACCCAATTGAATTGGAATTGAACAAAAATACAGGTCTCAGTCTGTGCTTTACCGAAGTGTATCCAATAAAGTGTTTGTATGAAGTATGCTAAAAACCAAGTAGGTATAATTTGATTCTACACACCATAATCACCTTTTATCTTTAAAAGCCTAAAAACGTATAAAAATTTTAAACAAAACAGATGTACAAAAAAATAAATCGGTAAAAAAAAAATACTACATACTGAAATAAATTAATATACACATCCTGATAGACACACGATACACACACACACGTTTCCTTAATAATACGACGGGTAATGGTGATAAGGTGTGGACGTCGGGGAGGACACGAGCTGCCTGGGTGCGATGGTGGGATGATACGGACTCTGCGCCACCGAAAATCCGTTGAACCCCTGCACCGGAGACACCGTCCCGCTAGGAGTAGTCGGCGTCAATATCTGGCCCTCCCCCATCAACCTGCCTTGGTCCAACAGACGCGTCTGATCGGACAGTATCCTCGAGTTGTCCGCTATAAGTCTGTTCTGTTCCGGGGTCAGCAGGTGATTCGACGTTAACTGATCGTTGGCGGACAGTATCCTAGTCGTGGTGTGCTCCGACAGGATTCTGCTGCTCGTTTCCGAAATGAACCTGCTCTCGGCGGGTAAGTGCCTCGTCGAGCTCAAGTCCGTACTCAATATCCTGCTCTGATCTATGAGCCTGTGGGCGTTGGTCTGTAAGCCGTGTTCGGTTATCAGACGGGTGTTGGCGATCTGATGCAACGGGTGGTTACGTAAGCTCAAGTCCACGCTGTGCCTGCCAGGTGGCGTTAGATCGAGGGAGACCACCCTCAAGATGTCGGTGTGCGAATAACTCGGAGGCGGCGGGCTGTAGTTGAAACGCAAGTCGACCCTGTCGACCTCCGGGTACAGATGATGGTACCTGTTAATGTTGGGGAAGTTGTGGAAACTCCTCGCTGACATGTCTAGCCCCTGTAGTTCCGTGTTCAAACCCAGAGGTTCGAAATTACGGTCTATCCTGAAGTCTAGGTCTATGTTATCGTACTGCTTCGAACGACCCTCACCGACGTCCATCAAATCGTAACTTTTATTCTTGAAATTCGAGTCCCCACCGTCATACGTCACGTTCTTCTTCGCGTTCTCACTTTCGACGTTCACGTAGCTCTTCAGCCGGAAGTTTATGTCGATGTCGAATTTATTGTGGAGCACGTCGGGGTACTTCGGTCGTACCAGGCCCTCGGTGGCGTCCTTAACTTCCGGTTTGCATAGCTGCATGGCACTCGACAAGCCGTCCTGGTTCAGACCGTTGATCTGATCGTCGTGTATGTCGTCGTCGTCCTTGAACTTCGTCCGTCTCATGTAAGCCAAGCTGTTCGTCTTGTACGACGGTTTGTATATGGACAAGTCCAGCTGCATGTCGCCTTTCGGATCGTGCAAGCTCAGGTTCTGCGCGGCCATGCCGTTGCTGTCGTCCGACGAAAGATTGTCAGCGTTTCCAGCGTGGCCGAAGTCGTACCTAGGAGGACTGGGTACCGGGGTCGCGTTGTTCTGCTCGTAGGGTAAGTTCTGCGAGGCGATCGTATTGATGTAGTGCCGTACGAAATTCGAACGGGGCACCCCGGGCTATTCGGGGCATCGAAGTCCTCCTCGTGGAAACTGGAGTAGTCCATTCGCACGTTATTGTGCCTCAGCTCGCCGTTCAACTCGTCACCGACGGACACCTCGTTCGTTACCAATGGAGAGATCAGGTTTATGTCCCTCGGGTCGTTTATGCAGACCGTATCACCGTACGAGACGTCGGGTAAAGCTTCGGGTTGCGTAAGCGGATACAAGTTGTTAACTAAAGAATCGCTACAGTTCGGAGTGGTGCTGACGTCGATGTCGATGTTCGGTTCGCTGCACACCGAGTCCAAGGCTGCTTCCACTAGGAGGCTGGCGTTGGAGGCGTCCTGCCTGTTAAAGTCGCTGATGCCCAGGTGTTTGGTCCTGCTGTAAACGTCGGTCTCTTGTAACGTGATGTCGGTTATTTGGTCCTTGTGGAGTTTTTCGGTTACGTAGGGCGGTTCCACTGGTTCGGGATGGGGTAGATCGTCAGCGATCCATTTTTTGGACCCCTTACTCAACACTTTGATATTCGGATTGCTCGTAACGCTGTTGTAGTTTAGTTTGGGACTAGAATCTGGTGTGATGTTGTTTTGGTTAGTGACTAAGGGGGGCGATTCTATTACAGCGGGGTTGTCGACGTTGTGACTCCCCGAGCCTGAAAAAAAAAACATAGTTTATGGAGATTTTTATTAATATTAATAAAAATCGAAGGAATCTAATTAAACGGGGCCGTCAACATATTTTTTAAGAATTGTTCTGAAAGGTAACAGGCTAAAGAAAATATTTTCTCCAAACTTCAGGAACTTTGAACTTTTATTTACTTTTGTGGCACTTGGGGCCTAAACGCTGAAAAATAAAATATGTGAAGTAATAAAACAGATTACTTATAACTAGGGTCCGGAAAGTGTGCTATAACGCATACAACTCGTGATCCGTCATGTCATTGATGGAAGGATATATGAGAGACCAAAAAGACAGGAGGATATGTTTTAATAATGTATAAACCTATCGCTTGTGTCATTTAGAAACACCGAGTGTCTTCGTTGCTTGAGGGTACGTTGCCACGAATAGTCTTTCTGCAATTATTCTCGTTACACGTGAGCGATTTGGCCTGTAGATATGGTTGTACAAGGGAAAACGACATTATTTTTATGAATTTGTATCACTAACAGTTATTTGTTGTTACTAACAAATATGTACATTATTATTTTTTACATCTATAGAGGACAGTGCATGTGTTACTACTATTTCTATACTTTTAGCTGTTGTTTGCAAAACCCGTTTGCAAAACTCCTATAATTCGTATCAGAACATTAACGACCTTATTACCGCAAAAATATGTTATTTCGTCCGCTGGCAGCCACATAAATTAATTGCATGTGTCTTCTTTGATATTTCTCATGACACAAGAAAAAAAAAGTTTCTCCGGCGTAGGAAACTCGTTACATTAAAATAAAAAACAAATCATTATTAATGCAGCAGATGTTCAAAATGCATGCCTCCAGCATCTTGGCAGCATCCTAGACATAAATAGAAATGTCTTCTAACGTTAGTTAACATCTGAGGGATAATCGACCTAATTGCAAGTGTTCTTCTTCTTATTAAGTCAGATAAATCGTCGGGTTTGGTTTTGTAGACCATACTTTTTACATATCCCCATAGGAAGAAGTCTAACGGCGTGAGATCAGGTGATCGTGCAGGCCATTTTACAGAACCACGTCTCCCTATCCAGCGATTTGGAAAGAATGTGTGGAGATATTGCCGGACATTGACTTTGTAATGTACTGTTACAATCCTGCTGGAACCATATTGCATTACCTAGAAGTTGTGGGTTTCCTTCAGCTGGATGCAAGTTTGCCATCGTCGGTACAACATTATTTTGGAGCAGCGCTAAATAAGTTTCTCCATTCAAATTGCCGTCAATGAAGAAGGGACCAATGATATTTTCTCAAATTATTCCTGCCCAAACATTAACTTTCTCAGGGTTTTGCGTGTGTAGTTCCCTCATCCAGTGAGGATTTTCTGTCGACCAGTAACGACAGTTTTGGCGACTAACATGGCCGTGAAGTGTAAATGTAGATTTATCCAAAAATAAAACATTTTGTATTTGTAAAGTATTGTAAAAAAAGAATTCGTCTATCAAAATCGTCTTCCGTGGGCTCATTAGTTGGTACCGGTTTATATGGGTGCATCTGATTTTCTGTCAATACGCGGAGAATCGAGGAATCGCTAATACTTAATGCTGAAGCTGTTTGACGACTCGACGTATGTGGATTTTCTTCAAGCATAAGCATTACATCCAATTTCTGATCATCACTGAGTTCATTGAGAGGATTTTTTTTAGTTTCCGTACATGTCCACGTTCCCGAAACTGCTTCTCTATTTTACTTACGGTACCTTGAGATATCGGCGACAACTCCGGATATTTTTCTTGAAATAGGCGAACAACTTCGGCCTGCGTTCATGTTCTGTCTCCGTAACCAATCATCTGCAGAATCGTTATCTTACGCATTTCTGTTAGGTAAACCATCTCTCTGAATTGCAACACGAAAACTAAAGCAAAAAGTTTAACACTGATAACTGTTAACTACTGTTACAATGACAAGCACGTTCCTTAGCTAATTTCGCTAAAGCTGATAATGACCAACTTCTTAAATTTCAGGTTGGTTTTTTTGCTGCTTGCTCGTTTTTGTCGTTCGATTGTCAAGCAAAAAATTGTACGTATCTATTAGTAAGTTTTTCTTTTAATAGGGGAAGTTTGGGAAATTACAGACATTTATTTTTTGTTGTTATTACCATTTCAGAACCTAAAATTGACAAATAGTGTTACTAATAAGTTTTATTTTAATGTAACGAATTTCCTACGCTGGAGAAACTTATCTTTTCTTCTTCTTAATTTCTGCAATAAAATTTAAAACCATAGCAGTTTTGAATAGATAATGAAGACCTTTCAAATGAAGTACCACAAGCCCCTACTTCCTATTTGAAAATTTAGGGGTTGTAGCTGTCACCTGAAGGGAGTTGAATTTAGGGATGACATGTTTACATCGCAATATGTCATTTTAGAATTAGAAATTGACGTGTCTCAGGATTTTTCTAAAAAAATGCATAATAATGAAGCTACTGAATTTATTCCATTCGGCTGTTCCACACTGTATTATTGCTGTTTTGACTGTGCCATTATTACAAAAATCCACGAAATCAGATAATATGTAAATACACTAGAACTCTAAAAGAAATAGTAACGGTGCAAAATAGTCTGTAGACACGTTTATTAGTTAATCACTCACGACACATAAAATTATTTTAAACTCAGCTTCTACAGTTCATCTGTCATGCGCCAGGCTACTACTAATCAACAACGATGATTATAATTGATACAGCTTTCCTCGTCCCGCCCCAGCGTGTTACCAGGCACGGTCAGTGGCGTACGCATGAGCAAGAAATACAGCATACACAATTTTCAAGGCGCTTAAAAAATACGGTTTATACTTTATATGGTTGTAGCACACTTTCCGGTCCTAGTCATGTCCAAACATCACACTTTTAAGGACTCACCACTTTCAAGGTTTTTAGAGATCTAGTGTAATCAAATGCGAATGAATTGGATGTGGAAGAAGTGATTTTACCAGTTTTTATGCAGCTTTCAAGGGACACACGCCAAGCTAAGCAAATAATTACTTACTGTCATTATCGCTGTCGTCGGACCCTCGCAAATTTCATTTACAGAGGCGTCTTTCGACACGTCGCCCTTTTCCACTCCACCGCCTCTATCTTTCAAGCCGCTGTACGCTTGAAAAGTGTAATCGATGCTCCTCTCAATCTTCGGCATGTTCTCCTCTGTAAAATTATGTACTTTTTTGTAATGGAACTGGAGACACTGCTTCGTGGTGAACGCCGCGTTGCAGCGGTCGGTGGCACATCTACAATTTTTGCTCCAAAAAGCTATCATGGGCATTTCAGGTTTTAGTTTAGTACACTGACTATAAGGAGCCTGTCTTTGATTAATACGAAGCGGCAACTTCGGATCTGCTGCCAACTGGCCCCAACTCAGGGTGGGGAAAGTATCACCAGGCACAGTTCTGTTCAAACTCGTCGCGACACTCTCGCAGCGCGCTGGCAGCAGCATCAGTTCAGTTATTTAATAGCCACACCTTGTATACTATAATTCTGACAAACTCGGTATACTCAGTGTCACAGGCTCTACCTAACGTAATCCCTTACCTGAACGGTTTAATACCGCTATGAGTTAACATGTGAATTTTTAAGTTCGATTTGTTCTGAAACCGCTTGCCGCACCTCGAGCAAGAACAGGCGTCTTCGACTTGCTTCTGGTGCACCTCCTTCAAGTGCCTCTGGAGGGCAGCCCTCGAACCCAAAATCTTCAGGCAACTCTTGCACTGAAATTCTCTGAGTACCTCCGAGAAATCTTCAAAAAAAAGTTTTCTGTAGCGTTTGTGAACAATCGGTCTCAATATTTTTACCTACCGCTATGCATTCTTTTTATGTGCATTTTGAGTTTCTGGGGCTGGCAGAATTTTTTACCGCAAAAGTCGCACAGTGGCCTCGAGCGGTGGGGGTTTGCGGAACAGCCGTACGTTCGGTGCATTTCCAAGTAATTCAACCTTAAAAAAAACTGGAGAACGTATGAATTAGGTCAGCTAGCAATAATAGCAAGCCAATAAAAAAAACCATCAATGACTGTCGAGTCATTTGAACTACTTTTAGTACAAAAAAAAAATTATCACAGTCTTATACAGTGTACTGGTGGACTGGTGGGTATCGGACCATACTACTGTTACACTTAATGATTTCTAAACTTTCAAAAGCATCCAACTGTCTACTGTTTCTTACATTTCTAATTAATATTAAATTATTTTTGTCTATCCTATGGTTGTTGTCAAAAGTATGTTGGGCAACACAAGATTTTTCCTTTCTGCCATATTTCAAATGAGCCATGTGTTCTTTATTCTAGTCAAAATATATCTTTATCTTTGCCCAATACACTCTTGATCACAATCTTTACAACTTATTTCGTATATTGAACTTAGTAAAAACATTACTTAGATTAGATTCATTAAATTGGCAAAAACACTCTTTTCTCTTTTTACTCGGTGGTGGAGATGAGTCCGACATTTCGATTAAAATACTGTGGAACAATGTAATAATCAGTTTTTTTCGTATTAAAACATCAAAGAATGTGACAGGTGACAGTTGCAATATAAAATAGAATGATTTGAACGTGGTGCTAAATAATGACGTATTTCTAAAATACAGTAGGTCAACAACGCCATCTGTTATTTGTGAACATTAATTAATTAGGCTACTTTGACTTTCATTCTCTATTTCATTTTACACACGCTCTAAAATGAGACATAGATACTTGCTTCGGTTAATGTTGGAAATAAAATTTAAAATACGTGTGAATATTTTTAAAATCATCGTTTAGATTGGTTGGACCGGAGAAATTGGAAGTACAACCTGAGACCGGAGATTGTATCCGAAAACCGGAGTCTCCGGCCGAAAACCGGAGAGGTGGTAACTCTAGCTATATCCGTAATTAAATTTTTCTCATGTTCAAACCTCTCTTTACTGAGCTAATTTAAAATTTATTAGAAATAAACAAAGACAGATGTTAGAAATCATAAAATTAACAGTAACCAACAGATGTTACGGTTCAGTGAACCGTGATGGCAGACTAAGTATAAATCTATCAAAGATTTATAAAAATTTGATAATAAGGGAGTATGATCAACAGTAGAAAAATAAATACGTACATATATGACACGTACATGTTTTTGGTGTTGCCAGGTACTGTTTTCTAAATATATCTTTTCGTATTCCTTACAGTGATGTACTATGTACTAAGTGCGGCCCTGACTCTGATGGTTTAGTGCTATCTTTAATACAAAAAAATACCGAACCATCCAAAAAAAAATGTCATCAAAATTGGCCAAGTAAAAAAAGACGTATTTCTATTCCATCTTAAATTTATAACCTTATTTAATTGTCACAGCTGTCACCTTATATGACAGCCATCGTTTATTTTACAATTGTGGCGGTCACTTGTCAAAAGTTTGACATAACCAAAAAGTTTCGACATGACCGCTATTTCTGTCTCCCTCGTTCATAGTCAGATTTGATGACATTTTTTTTGGATGTGTATAAAAATATATGTACAGGGTATCCCATTTTCGACTTTTTCCTAAGGTATCCCGTTTTGTAAAGATAGAAAGTTGCTGTTTTCCGAACCTTGGCTACTTTTTTGAGGCAAATTCAGAGAGCCAACTAGATTTCTGATAGCATTTCTAGTTTTTGAGTTACAGCGAATTTAACAAAAAAAAAAAAAAACAGCCATTTCTAACCATCCCCGTGGCGGCACAATTTGAGTAATGGTGATATTGTTACGATGGTGTCCCACTGATTTTTTTATGTAGAATTCAGTGGTGCAACTAGTTTTTTGCTGTGATTAATGGTTTTTGATTTATGGTCCAAACTTACATCATTTTTTTTAAATGTAAACCACAGTTGGCCGTGACATGTTTGAAGAGAGTATTTCTAAGCTTTTCAAAAATATTTAGTATAATATTATTTCATAAAAAAAAAAACAAAGTTATAGCAGTTTAAAATTAATAACGTGAAAAAACTTACATAGATGGCCATAAATGAACAAACTGTTTACCTTTTTTCCCTACAATAACCTAAAAAAATACGCATTCAACAGAGTAGGCGCGAAAACAGACGTACATATGACCATCTCTCTATCTCAAACAATAATCGAGATACCAATGCATGAATAACAAATTTAGAACAACTGTATACAGCATCCATTTAAAAATAAAATTATATCATAAAAACTATGAACGACGGGGCACTATTTATTTACAGTAATACAAGTGCAAAAACGTACCTTTTTGCAGAACTGGCACTGGTAAGCCCCCTGTCCGTTGTGCAACTCCGCCGCGTGTTTCATGATGTTTTCTTTACCGAGGACTGCCACTCCGCACACTTTACAGTGATACTTTCGCAGTGTCAAACTATACCTTAAATCATGAAATATTGAACAGTGTATTCTATAATAATGTGGATGGCTGAAAACCATGTTGCATCCGCAAGCTAAAACACGAATAAAGACAAATGTACATTTCTGTTGCAGGGTTACCAATATGTATGTATGTACCGCACGACTGGTAATATAAAATACAAGCACATTGAAAATATAGAGATAAAAGGAAATGAGATAAAACACGCCATTCAGTAATATTTCAGACGAATTTCTCTAATTTAAATTAATATGATCCGAAATTCTCGAAATTTATATTCATCCTGAGAAGTAGTCTTCAGAAGAATGACCCCAAGGTCAGTCCTAGTACCTCTGTGAGGAAGGGATGGCTATTAATAGTATTTGCCATGGCAGCAACCTAAAATAATTTCTGAGAAACCCAGAAAATAAATGACTTTGTAAGTAATACCTTACTTAGCAACGTTGAAAATATATTATAGCTTAGTAATAACAAGCCATCCCAAAAAAAACGTCATCAAAGTTGGCCAAGCAAAAAGACGTATTTCTGTTCTTAATCGAATTTATAACCTTATTTACTTGTCAAGACTGTCACATCATATGACAGCCATTGTTTATTTTACAAATTGTGAGTCGCTTGTCAAAAGTCTGACATAACACGAAAAGCTTAGACATGACCGCTATTTCCATCTCCCTTGTTGACAGCTACAGTTGATGAGTCAATCTATTTAATTACATGAGAAATAATAAAATAATTTTCCATAATTTAAAGTTAGAATAGTTGCATAATTCCTGCCATTTGCTGTATGTCGTATGACAAAACTGTTATACAATTAAAAATGGAACAATGTTATTAACTTTTGAATTGAATGATGGCCGTATTTGTTTATTTATATACAGGGTGAGTTTTTAGTGCGTCTTTGGTCTATAGAATTGTTGTTTCATAAAAAATACTCAAATCGAATATGTGAGGTTCTTTGCAGTTTTTTTGCCACCTTTAATACATTGCCGAATCTACAGGGTGTTCGTATACTTCTGGGCGTCGACTAGCTTCCTTATTTTAAAAGGATCACTCTAAATATTTTTACAAATTTGGAAAGTCACACTTTCAACTCAGACACAATTTTGACTCGAAAATATGTGCCTATACCTAAACCCAGCAGTTTCAGATATATTTGATATTAACAAAAAAAAAATGACAGATGTTAGGGTCTGAAAAAACCGTCAAAACTCTTTTTGGGTAGTAAGTACATAATGTACTTCATAGTAAGCAATTAAATTAAATTCGAAACTGCTATACCGAGTGTTCAATTATTTAAAATACTTAAAAATTGTATAATCTTTGTTTTCTATTCAATCAAGTATTCTAATTTTAAATTTGTCTTGTACTGTAAACATAAAATGTAATATAGTTTCAGTTGTAAACTATTTCTATAAAACTTTCTTTGTTATTACAGAGACATAAGTTTTATTTTACCGACGACACCTATTCCGTATTTATACAGAAAAATAAAACATTATATACTCATAATTTTCCGAGTTCAATGTTACCAGATAAGTTAATATGAAAATACTCATTTATATACGTGGTGTGTAATTAAGTAATGAGACTGGCAACGTAAGCGCCTGATCTAGCAACACTGCGGAGACAGGACTTGGAAGGGCGGTATGTTAACATGTTATGCACTTTCAGTACAAGTTTGAACTTGTTAGTCTTTGTTTGTTCTTTGTGACTGTTTTCGTAAACAGTTTTTTTTTTCTAGTGCGTTTTAAAAATGAGTGACATTAATTTTGAACAACAGTGTGCTGTCAGGTTTTGCTTCAGACTTGGACACAGCGCAACGGATACTTTTGCAAAACTTCAACACTATGGAGACAGTGTTTTTTCAAGAGCCCAGGTTTTTCGGTGGTTTAAGGCGTTCTTAGAAGGAAGAGAGTCGATTGAAGATGAACCTTGAAGATGATGGCTTTTTTATAGCCAAGGAATTGTCCACAAAGAGTTTGTGCCTCCAGGCCAAACAGTAAATCAACACTTTTACAGAAAGGTTCTTGAAAGACTTCTGAAAAAAAGGGTCATGCGTATGACCAAATGAAACGACGAAAAAGTTGAAAACAGTCGAGAGCTTGTGCTCACAGACCGTCGACAGACAATTGATCAACTGTCAAGAGATTAGTGGGTTATCTTGGAGCCGATTTGTGGCAGACGGGAGACTGGTTCGTGTGGTGGGGAGCACACGCAGCCATCTCTGTTCGTCAGTTTTTGACTAAAAATGGCATGGTTCCGCTGCCCCACGCACCTTACTCGCCTGACCTGGCTCCATGCGACTTTTTCTTATTTCCACGCATGAAAAGGGGCATGAAAGGACACCGATTTGACAACATTGAAGAGGTCAAGAAAAAAACAGGGAGGAGTTGTCAGCCATTTCTAAATATGACTACAAAAAATGTTTCGAACAGTGGAAGCACCGATGGGACAAATCTATTAGTTGTAATGGAGAGTATTTTGAAGGGGATAAGGTTGTTTTGTAAAAAATTTGAAAATATATAGCTTTAAAAAAAATTATTCCGGTTATTTTTGGGTACCCCTCGTATTGTATCCTATGTTAAATTACGTTCTCTGAACATGTCCTGAAAGTTTGTCGAGGTAATGTATTTACACTCTGGAGATCAAACTGGTTTATTGAAAAATTTGGAAAAGGCGAGTTTTGCATTTACGACGTGTAAATGCTGTAGAGATTCATGTAGAAGTTGATGTCAATTACAATCGCGTGAAGAGTGGTCTTTAACAGAATCCTATCAAAAATAAATGATGAAAACGACATTGCATCAATAAAAACGGCATCTTACATTATTATAAAAATACAAAGTCTCTTACCACCGACGGTACATATATCAAATTATCCAAACAGAAAAAACACGTACTGGTTTTTTCCATCTTCTTCTTGCTGGAGGAGAAGGGGCTGTCTTGCCAATAGAGCAACTCGTCGCCGCTCTTTATGGCCGCCACGGACACAAAGTACAAGCTCTTCTCTCTCGAAATAACGATCAGATTTTTCTCGTCCCTGTTCGGAGCCGGTCTGATGTATCTCAACCAATTAGAGAGCGTCATACTTTTCGGTATTTACGTAAATCTTCCCGTCACTACAGTCGATTTCCCAGAGGTCTTTCATGCCGAAATCCTCCGGTATGTCTACTTCCTTGACAGTCTTGCCCACCAGGGGCCCGAACTGGGAAAAAGGATTTATATCGGTCTTCGAACACTCCCAGACCATGACTGGTATTCGTGCACTCCAAATATAAACTCTTCGGAAGAGACATTACCGAATAACTATATTTCTCTTTGTCTTTCAATATGTCTGATTTTTTGCTGGCGTTTTTTACTTTGCCGTTCTTTGAATTCTCGTAGGTCTTCTTGTGTCTTTCAGACCACTGCGTGATGTCCATACCGTCTTTTATTTTGTACAGAGGGTTGTATATAGGGCACCGATCGTGAGCGTGACTCGTAGAACAGTCCTGGCAAGTGTTGTTTTCCGTTAATTCTAAGTTAGAGGGCTTAACGTTTTGGTTCTCTTTCGCTTTATTACAGTCGGAGTCAGTCTCTTGGGTTTTTTGGATATTATCTTCTTTTGGAATCGATGCTGTCTTCTTTTCTGACACATTTTTATTCTGATTTATTTTTTCCAGGCTTTCCGTAGCGTTGAAATCTAGCCTCACATTATTTTCAGTCGTGCTTTCTGTTTTTTCACTCGGACTGCTATTGCAATCTTTTTCGCTGCCGCTGGGTAAGTTGTTCTCATCTGCGCAGTGACCATTGCTGATGTTTGTTTCCTTACCACACTTATCGTCATGGTCTTCGCGAGACTTGCTACGTCTGATATTTTTTTTGTTTCTGTTAATTCTCCTAAGGACCTTGGTGACATTAACTGACACGTTATGGTCTTCGAAATTCTTTAGCCTGAAAAAAATCGATAAAAACCCTTATTCCAAAATGTTTTTCATATATTCTAAAACAGCGTTACATTGTTCAAAAATAATGGATGTACATCTGACATAATTATTATAGCACGACCAATAAATAAAGAAACAAATGGTCCACATAATCATAAGTAAAACAAAAGTCAGTCGCAGTTGGGTGAGTATACAAGGTGTCTAATTTTATTTATGTATAAGTCCATATGATCCTCATTTTCAAGATAACCAAACAAACTTTTTGTTTTGTTTTAAAGGGCATCGAAAACTCCTTCTACTGACTGTCGCATTAAATTACCCCATGGCCTGCTACGATTTTTTTTACACCCCCGAAATTCAATCTGACCCTTTTAGCGATTTTTTGTTTTTAAATCTGAATCCATAGCGTTAGTCAGGACTCCTCAAAGCCCCCGTTGCAAGGTTTGAACAAAAAGTATACATGGTGTTTCTTTATATATTACCTCAAATTCATGCCAGTGTGCCATGGAATTACCTGTGTCTAGACAGTTGAATGTTGTCTGAAATTACATTATCATAATTTCTACAGAAACGGCCAACTATTACTAACACCAGAACCGTCAAGTTTAATGTGATAATTATTTTGTTCCATGGCAGATATGATTTTTGAAAATACTTGTGGAAAAAAAGAAACATCAGTCTCACAGCGCATTTTGTAATTTGTGCAATAATAGTTACAAATTGATTAATTTAAACAAACTGGCTAACATTTGGTGTGTTTAAAAACATTGTGTGTGATATGGAAAAAGATTTGAACATTTGAAAGTGATTCCAGATAACATTCAACTGTCTTGAGATAATTCCATAGCACACTTGACTCGTCTAACGGCTTTCAAATTCGATATTCGGCTCAACTTTAGAGATATATAAAAACAACACCTTGTATATTGTTTTTTCAAATTTTGCACATAGGGGTTTTAAGGAACTCCTGATTAATGCTATAGATATAGATATTAAATATAAAAAAAATATCGTTGTATATGTACGTACATAAGTTTTTTTAACGGTTAACATTTAATCCGAAAAATTATACCAGGTGTCAACGAAACCCCGTATCGTCTAGCTGTTTTTTTTATTTATGGGAATAAAATTTTGAAATTTGGATTGTGTATGGGTTTATTTTGACTACTAGACTACTAGACATCTGAACAGCATTTTCGGTTTCATCGGATTCTCATGTGAAGTAGGAATATACCATGCGGTTTTTGGTTTAGAAAACAACACAGCTCTTTGATCTGGTCTGAAAATTAAAAAAAATGGTTGTATTAAAAAAATTGGGATATTTTTAGAAACAAATTGTTACTGCTTATTAGAGTTTAATTAACTTAAATCGTTTAGTACCAAAAAAACACAAGACTTTTTTGTTTATTATTAATTCAGCTGTTGATATATTGAACCTGAGATATACTTAAACTCTTTTGAATGATGGATAACTTGTTTGTGCTTAATAATTAGTCTTAATAACATGTTTTTTGGTATTAAAAGAAATAATTTAATTAAAATCTAATCAACTGTTTCTAAAAATATCCTTACTTTTTTTAATAAAACATTGTCTCCTAAACCAAAAATCGCACATCAGAGCTGATACGCACATATTTACTCTTCACAAAACATTTTGAAATCCAAAAATCAAAATTAGACATTTTAAAAAAAAAAAACAACAAAACCCCTCAAATTATTATTTCTCTTTAAAATTTACCTCAACGAAACTTCACGATCCGCCACTGAACACTGTAGTAAATACAATCAATACTTGTAGCAACTGCACTTCATCCTTCATTTTAAAATTAAACAATAATAAATAGTACCTATGTAAAATATTAAGTATTAAGAAATAAATAATTTAATTTGTCATCGTTTCATTGAATTGTTATATAAATTTTATTTGTCGTTTCTGAACGGTGAGTAGGTAAATAACCCTTTTATCTAGTAACCAACACATCTAACCTATTAGTACTAACAACAGCAGTTTCAATATGAATAAAAATAATTCGACCGTGGAAGGAAATTAGTCCTTTCATTCAGCTATTTAGAAATTAAAGGAAAATTAAAGCTAAAACAAAACACAAGCGTTATTATTGACGTCAATTTGGACCTACGATTTGACGGGCTCATCTACGAGCAATTTTGAAATGAAAGTAGCACGTATTCTGAAATAATCTTTTTGAAAAAGTCACGTTAATATAAATACCTACCTATTAATGTGTTCCTGAGCGATATCTAATAGTTTCGTTACAAAATTTTCGTTAGTTTTACAGGCGAACGCAATTTTCAATGCATTCCACCTTTTGATGTTCAAAGTACCTATCACATTCAATAACGAATATTCCGACCCTTGCAGGTTATTCTCTTCGTTGTCGTCGATTCCGCACTTTAAAGGAATAATGCTAGATTCATTTTGCAATTTTTTAAACATTATTGATAATAAAGCCGATAGACCACAATACAAACATATCCCCTTTAAGTTAAGCTTTGACACAATGTTGCCAACATTCTCTTAAATTATACCAAAGTTAAAAAATTATCGATTGATTTGGCTTATGGGTGGTGTCCGTGGTGTCCACATTTCACAGTTGGAAACCTAGGAGGCACAGATCTAAGATTTATGTTTGCTTCACAATTAGGCGTCAGAATTGAAGATGCCAGCGCCAGTACGGAAAAATTGCGAACTAACGATTGGGTCATTAACAGTTTGTTTTTACATTGCTTTTAATGTGTTTTATATTCAAGTTGCCGCTTTAATTTATTATTTATGTTGTAGTATTTGATTATTTACTGCCTAAAAACACCTTTTGTGATCAAGGTTTACTGTTTACAAGTTGCTGGCATTATTGTAGTGGTTTTCTTTTGATTTTTAGACTGATAGAATATACCTACGGAAGATACATTTTAGGTTGGATTGGTTTATTTTGAAAAGTTTTAATAAATACCTCAAGGTATACATGTTTTTTTAAAAATTGTTTAATATTTTAATTGAAATTTTAAGTAGAATGAAGAATTAGATTGAATATTTAAATATATGGTTATTTAGACGGACTCTAATTTTGAAAAGATTTTAATGAGGTAATGACTTTGTCCTTATTTCTTGCTTTATTTTATGATTCTTGTGTATAGTTCTATTATTTTTTTACCATAAGACATTATTTGTGATATCTGTATCAAGCTTTATAAGATATTGGCATAATATAAGTTGTCCTTTGATTTTTAGTTTTGTTAGAAATCAGATATGAATAAATAAGATACGTTTTTAGGTTGGATGTTTATTTTGACAAAGTAAAAATTATCTTCTATAAGGTATATATGTGTTTCTTTACAAAATTGTTCAGCATATTATATTTTTGAGTAGAATGTCAGGCATCAAACTGAGTCATCGATCTTTCATTGCGAATTTTTTGTTCATTCGAAGAGTTCTGGATGATCGCTTCCTCCATCAGGTTCTTTTGCAAAAGTAATTTCTTTGAAGGTACTGCAGTTTTTTCGATATCTTCCCCTTTTTTAATCCTTGGCTGAAAACATAATCTGTACATTAACCTTACAATACTAAAACTTACAACGATAAAAATAGCCACCCTCAACAAAATGAAGAAAACAGAGAAGAAATCCTTATATATTTACTAACAAGCTTTGTCATCTTCAGTTTTAATTTTTCATATCCAAGTCATACGCCTATTTATGCTTTCCTCTTCCCATTTATTATATAGTAAATTCTTTATCCCAAATTTACGCATCACGGAAACTTGATGTTTTCTTTCTTCAGGAAATATATGAAATGTTAAATCCTTAATTTTTAACAGCGAGGACAGAACAATACTGATTCACTATAAAAGGAGAATACTCGACATCCACATATCCGAACTTTTCCGTTCCGCAAAATTCCTCATTTCCGAACTCGCTTCACCTCCGGATAACCGAACTGAACTGAGCGATGGCGCATGCGCAAAGGGTTTTTCTGGCTCATTCGACCACCGATTTATTACATCTCGGTTCTCGGTGCATTCGACAGCGATATTCGACATTCAACAGCCACAAGTTCAGGTGTGTTGTCGGAAATACAAGTTCGGAAATATCGTGAGTTTGGAAATATGGAGTTCGGATATGTGGATGTCGAGTGTATTTTAATTTTTAAAGCCGCAACACACAAATTGAAACCAACGGACGTTTCAATAAACAATGGCACAGTAATTAGTGTGTTGATCGAGCACCAGGTAGCTTAACGCTTGTACACTCGAACCCCTTTTATTTCACCTTCGCTTAATTCACATCCTCTGTTATTTCACCACGTTTCCCCTATTAGGTCGCGAAACCGTCCCGGTTAAGTCGCCGCCTGTAAAAAGTTTTAGAACTACGTTTGGAAATTGGATTCTCGCATGAATATGTACAATTTTTTTATTGAAAAAAATGATTGTGTAATACATTTATTGATTTAAAATAGATTAGGTGTCTTTTAAAAATATTTAATCTTTAAAATATTCATTCAAGTGGAAAATTGAAATTTGTCACGCACGACTGGGTATACTTACATTGTTTTTTCGTTCAGTTGGCTAATTTTTCGTTGTAACAAGTGCTGTAGTGATATCTCCTAAATATTTTTTTGCAGTTAAAACACAAAAAAGTTGAGGTTATGATCGCGACTTAAGAGAGGCAACATTTCGCGACTTAAGCGAAGTATTGATGCACGGATTTGGCGACTTAAGAGGGGTTCGAGTATATATAACATACATATGTAGATAAAAGTTGTTTCTGGATCTTGTCATCTATTTATTTAGTAAGATATCTATGTTTAGAACTAGAACCATGGAACTAGAAAATGTTTTCTGTTCCATTTTTCTATTTCCATGATTCAAGCTATGCAAGAACCATAGAATCTACAAGCTAGAATTATGTTTTGTATTGTGAATTTTGACTTTTATGGTTAGAACTTAGAAGTTGTACTGAAAGTTCTGTGATTTTTTTAAACGTCAAGAGAGTGAAAATAAAAAAATATTTACGTTCAGCCTACAAGTACAGTTAATGAGTTAACAACTTGTGTCCTAAAAATTATTCTGATACTAATTGATGGACGTTATGGTGTGATATATTTCTTCAATAACTAGATAACATGACAACAGCCCTTCAACAGCAAGTCTTCGCATTAGATGCAAGATACAATGCACACCGAGTTACTCAAAGCCCTAATTTCAGTAAGCACTATCATTTGATTTATCTTGCACTGTACTTGTATAAGTAAGAAAGAAAACTGAAGCGCTGAAAATGTCCGAACACTTGTGAATTAAACATAACGTAAAGAAAATTATTTGTTTTAGGAATTAATTTCCACTATTGTTTCAGGAACATTATATATTAGAAGAAGAAGCCAGCTGCTGAGAGAAAGTAAATGGTCAGTAGAGAAATGGCAGCAGTATATGAAATCACGTTTTCTATTGCTGCAACAGAAGCACGGGACTTTAAAAACTGATTCGGTTTCAACATCTAGCAGTAACATTTCTGAAATCAAGGTAATTTAATTACCGTCAACTAACAGTAACATACACTGACCAAGAGTGATTTTTAGCAAATAACGAATGAGGACACCGTTTCTTCCTCCGCTCTTCTGGCACACTCATTCCTACAAAGGAAGCAGAGGCGTCGCGTGCTATAGTCGGCGGTACCACGATAGCTGAAAATTACGCCTTCGTGGGTGTCCAGCATATTTTTGACCAGGTAATTAAAAAAGTACATTACAATGCTTACAATTTATATGTATATAAAATTATACTTCTTACAAAATAAAAAACAGATGCATGTCATCAAACGCGTGTTTAAGTTTCAGAGAGCACTGATGCCAGATTGTTCTAAAGTTATTCAGTATTTATTTTAAAAGACATTAATTGGTTGGTACATAAATGTGCAAGTACAAAAAAGAGAAGGAAAAATTGGTAGTAAAAGTTAGTAAAGATGTCTTTTTAATGATGGGAAAAATTAGAAAAATTTGAAAAAAAACAGTTTTGAAATCTTAAAAAGTATATAAAAAAACTAAAGATCATTCAGTTACAAATAGTGCAGTGTAGTTTTTTTTGTACATAAATATCAGTTTTGTAAATGTTACGAATAGCACTTGTATTCAATACTGCAGGAGATTTTAAAAAGTTCATTGTTTTTTGCTTTTTGTGAAATAGAATTAACCATAGAAACATTCAAGTTTAAGGCTGCTGCTACATGCTAAAACAATATATTGGACTGTAGTTTTAATTAATATTTTAATTTTATATCTAAATTACCTTTCTAGCAACTGCAAGAGTAGCAATGAATCATTATTGTCCCGTTCTTTTTCAAAATAGCATATCAAAGATGTTACTAACTCTTTAACAGTTGGTAGCAGCTGTTTAACTGTTTTGGCATTTCGCAAATGGACAGTTTGATTGTTCTGAAAATAACAGTTCTTCAAAATAAAAGTTGGAAGCTCAAAGAAGACACAAACCACTGTTAAAGCCGTTGTAAGATCAGATAATTTCAATTTGTCAGCAAATGTCAAGTAACACAACACGGCAACTTCAGATCTGCTGCCAACTGCATATCAACGAATATCAAACGTGAAATTTTAAATTCGATAAAACATTTCATTATAGTTTTTATTTCAGTATAATTGAAATGAGTGGTGGTATCATCAGTGATGTGCATCGATTTTTATTTTGTATGAACTATATGAACTTTTTAACTTAAAATTGGTCCAGGAATCATACTTTAAAATACCATTAAGTAACACCCTGTATGTTTATCTTTTGTCCATACCAAAGCTAGTAGTTTGTCTACATTATCCTTTTTTATAATATCATAACATAGTGTAAAACAAAGTCGCTTCCCGCTGTCTGTCTGTCCCTATGTATGCTTAGATCTTTAAAACTACGCAACGGATTTTGACGCGTTTTTTTTTAATAGATAGAGTGAATCAAGAGGAAGGTTTATATGTATAATACATGCATAATGTAGTAGAGGAACACTGATAATTTTAGAGGTTTCTAATGTGATGTCGTAAACCGTGCGAAGCCGGGGCGGATCGCTAGTATATAATATAGTATATACATTCATTCAAATTTATTGTTTGTTCTTTAAAATCTCCCATGTGCCAGTTTATGTATCTTCTTGCAGCACTCAAAGGCCGTTACGATGGTAAAATTTTGCCAACAACGATAGAACTAGATTGTGTTGTTCTTCGCTGGATGGTAACCTCTGGGTGTGCGATCTGCACGATCCCTCTCCGACAGTAACTGCAATTTTGAAAGGACATACAAAAAGCGGTTTCTGGTAAGCAAAGGCTGTTATTAAAATTACAAACTAAATTTTTATAGGCGACAATAATTATTCAGTTTAATTACATTACAGGGTTATACTATAGCCTAGGAAAGATAGAAATTTTTTTTCAAAAAATTAGCCGTTAAAAAAAATTTGGTAATTAGGTAAAAAATAGTGCAATTTGAGTGCACTAGTTTTGGATCAAATCGGTTTGTAGGAACATAACCAAAAAAAATATTTCAGAAAAACAAAAAAATAACAGTTATAGCACTTAAAAAGATGAAGAAAATCAGTTTTTAAAAATTAAAATCAGCACTTTTTGCAAAAAAAAATAATAAAAACCTTCGAAAATTGCCCTTTTTTTACTGTCTAATTGCTCGGCCTATGAAAGTCGTAGGGTGTGCCTGCGAACGAGTGACCAAAATTGTAGCTCTTTTGCGGCTACTTACAGTAAAAATTTTATCAAAAAATATTCATAACTTTTGGCGCAATTCAAAAAAATGTAAAAAAAGGTGTTCAAAAAATGGCCGACAATTGTCAATAACACTCCTACGGTAATTTTTCAAACTACGTTTATTTCGTGAAGAGGTGCTCTACAATCATACAATGGATCAAGTTTGTCAAATTTGAGGAAGTATCTCAAAAACGACTTTGAAAACCGGGCTGTTTTGCGTTTCAGGGCTCGAGTGAAGGGGAAAGGCCGCATGGTGGGGGAACTTTTGACTGCTTTAATTGATGGAAGTTGAGTAAAAATTGGTTTTCTTCGTCTTTTTAAGCGCTATAACGTGCTATTTTTTGTTTTTTTCTGAAATAATTTTTTGGTACTTAAAAGTGAAAAAAACGGTTTTTCACACGTTTATGAATTTTTGGTTATGTTCCTACAAACCGATTTGATCCAAAACTAGTGCACTCAAATTGCACTATTTTTTACCTACTTATCAATTTTTTTTAACGCTTGAGGAATTTTTTGAAAAATTGGACCTATTTTGACTATCTCTTTCCTAGGCTACTACCCAGCAAATTGTTTTATTTTTCGAAGTACATACGATTTTTGTGATTGATAAATAATTAGATTTGCAATAAAACAATTTTAGGTCGATTTTTTAAGAAAAAAAAAAAAGAAAAAATGAGTGATCTCTATTTGTGAATTTTCAAAAAAAAAAACAGGTCCTTCCCAAAAAAACTAATGTAGATTAAGAAAAAAAATTGTTTTGTTTTTAAGTGGTGTACGAAGACTGCTACAGTGTACGCCGAAACATGCGGTTTCCTCCTCCAGAAAAATGTTGTTTCATGTTACCTGGAGCTACGACGCCATTTTGTAACTTTAATGAAAGTAAAAAATCCTTTTGTATACATTAATACCCATAGAATCAAGTGTCAAAATCTCATTTTGATCCATTAGGTACATAGGTATCGAAAAAAAAATCCCAAAAAAAAAAACTCATTTTTCAGTGTGATCAGGGACACCTCGAAATGTTTCCTTGTTAGAACATAAATAATTTGTTGGATGTGAATATTAACATCAATTGAATCGATTGAAGTCGACTTCAAGACCATTCGTGTACCCAGATATAAAACTATAAATGTTGTTTTTAACTGTCTCAAGAAACACAGAACAACAGATGGGTATAACTTAGAATTGCCCATTAAAATTTAAGACTATTTTACAGATATCAATTTATTGCACAATAAATTGTAGAATTTATTCAATAAATTGTCAAATATTAGGTTTTTTGAAAATTGTATACACTGCAATATTTGTAACAATTTATTGGCCAATATTATTTTAACTCTTAATGGCTAAAATCTAAGAGTTAATATAAATTTGTCCCTAAGAGAAATCGCTTGTCTCATTTATATACATAATCTTGTTTCTGAATCAGGGGCCTACCAAACATAAAAAAATAAATGATAATTGATCATAGACTAGTTTGATATCTATGCAACTGATCCATTCTTAAAAATCTCTTAAATTAGACAAAAATTTGTTATCAAAACCCAAGATGTAACTGAAAATTACGAGGTTGGTACAATGAAATAAACGTAAAAAGTTACTGAATATCCCTAAAATTGTCCAAGAAATTAGAGCAAGTTCTAAATTCTACAATTTATTGTGGACAATAAATTAGGCACAACTTCTGTTTTACACGTATTCAAATAAATTGAAGGTCAACTTTATAGAGACGTCAAAAAAAAACGTCGTACCAAGTTGGCCAAGAAAAAAAAGACGTATTTCTATTCTTATTCGAATTTATAACCTTATTTACACTCGAACCCCTCTTAAGTCGCCAAATCCGTGCATCATTACCTCGCTTAAGTCGCGAAATTTTGCCTCTTAAGTCGCGATCATAACCTCAACTTTTTTGTGTTTTAACTGCAAAAAGAAATATTTAGAGATATACCACAGCACTTGTTATAACGAAAAATGAGCCAACTGAACGAAAAATCAATGTAAGTATACCCAGTCGTGCGTGACAGTGTTCAATTTTCCACTTGAATGAATATTTTAAAGATTAAATATTTTTAAAAGACACCTAACCTATTTTAAATCAATAAATGTATTACACAATCATTTTTTTCAATAAAAATTCTACATATTCATGCGAGAATCCAATTTCCAAGCGTAGTTCTAAAACTTTTACAGGCGGCGACTTAACCGGGACGGTTTTCGCGACCTAATAGGGGAAACGTGGTGAAATAACAGAGGATGTGAATTAAGCGAAGGTGAAATAAGAGGGGTTCGAGTGTACTTGTCAAAACTGTCACATCATATGACAGCTATTGTTTATTTTACAAATTGTGACAGTCACGTGTCAAAAGTTGACATAACCGAAAAGCTTAGACATGACCGCTATTTCTATCTCTCTCGTTCATAGCCAGAGTTGAAGACGTTTTTTTTGGATGTCTCTATATATTTTTGTGCAGGTTTTGATTGGTCCGTGAACAATGACTTGATCGTAAGCGCCTCCTTGGACGGGAGCATAAAAGTGTGGAAAGTCGACGATTTTAGCTGCTTAAGCACCATAAGAGATCCCAATAATGCCCAAATATTATGTTGCGTATTCCAACCGGGCAACAACAATTTAATAATTGTATCCTTTTTCCGATGGGGTGTTACATAGGCGATACGATTTTCATTGTTTCATCTACGTGTATAAGTTGGCAATTTTATTTGTCCTGGTTTAATTAATATTGAAACAGTCAGCTGAATATTGAGCAAAATTGTACGTGTGTCCAACAGAACAAATCGCCTCAAATCAGAAGAAACTTACCAGTTTTTCTCCTATTTGAGGTTAGATAGGTTAAAACATGCTTCAGTCTAGTTCATTTTCTTCTTTTCTTTTTCAATTTTCTTCTTCAATGTTTGTATTTATAAGGATTTGTATATATTTTTTTCATATTGTCATATTATATACACCTTAATCAGTATTTAGTGTGGTAACAGCAAAGGTGAATTGAGGATTGCCAACATATCAACTGGAAGATTTTTGAAAAACGTGTGTAGGATAGGGGGCAACGTTCTTAGTTTGACTTCCGACACAAACGGACATTTCTTTTGGGCGGGAAATGATAAGGTAAGACACAATATCACGGAATGTCCAGAACAATAACTATTGTAAAATAAATGTGCGACATAAGTCCAGAGATTCCCTCGACCTAAAAGAAAACGGTTTTCGTTCAGCCGCCAGAGGGCGTTAAATTTCCGGAAAAATGTTTGTTTTTTCTTTTAGTCGCGATAAATTTTAGCATAAATATATGTATGTATACACCGGGTCCCATTTTAATCTTTTCAGCTCAATATTTCGTCGGGGAAGCCCAAAATCGAAAAATGACCTTTACAAAAGTTGTAGGGTGTGAAGGTGGCCATCGTTTGGTGACCTTGACGATGTCCTTCAAGGTTATTTGAAGGTCAAATCGATTTTTTAAATGGGGACCCCTATTTTGACAACAGATTCAGAAAGAGCACACAATTTTACGTAGGAGTATGCTCTTGCGGTAATTTTTTATGACCTTTAGAGGTCATTTCAAAGTCAAAATCGAAATAACCCGAAATTTAAAGGTACAAACTCATAGAAATCGTTGGTTTCATAAGAAAACATTAAATGATGACTTTTAGTTTGACATTAACTTTGACCTTGAAAGTCAATGTCAAACCAAATCGAAACCAGGCAGGCTGAAGGTCTGTGTTTCCAACTCTCTCATCTCCAAAACTGCAAACTTTTAAATAAAAAAGAAAAGAGAGAAAGACCGACTGCCCCAGATTTAACACCTCTCGATTATTTTTTGTGGGGATATTCAAAAGAAATTGTGTATACAGTGAGACCCACCACACGAACAGATATATGATGGATAGAATTAGAAATGCTTCGCAGCAATTCCTCCTAATGTATGATTACGTATAATAAATCATTTCCAGCGTCGTGTGCAACTCTGTCAAGAAGTAAATGGTGCTACATTTGAACATTTGTTGCAATAATACATGTAGTAAATAATCTTTTACTCGTATTAGATTAAATAATTTACGTTAATTACGTTTCAAGCTGTATTACTTTAATTAGTTTGTAATACAAATTCAGAGATATTAAATCAAGTTTTGTTCTTTGAAATTTTGCTGAATCGTTATTAACCGCGTAAATGATTCCATCCTATACTCCTGCCTTGTCCACGGCTAGTAGGCTCTAGATTAGGCCGCCATATTCCATAACACAACTTCGGCAGTCAGTCTTTATCGTTTAATTAATTAAAAATTAAACTAACAAAGGGAGAAACGCAGCAGTCAGTCTAGCTCTCTTTTTTTCTTTTTTATAACAACTAGTAAAACTAAAAAAGGAGAGAAACGCGGCAGTCAGTGTTTCACTCGTTTATTGTGTAGTTAATTAAAAATTAAACTAAAAAGGAGAGAGACGCGGCAGTCAGTCATTCTCTCTTTTTATTGTTTTATGAAAAATTAAAAAAACTGAAAAAAGGGGAGAAACGCGGCAGTCGGTCTTTCTTTTTCTTTTTTATTTAAGTTTGTAGATTTGGAGATGAGAGTTGGAAACACAGCCTGCCTGGTTTCAATTTGGTTTGACATTGAAGGTCAAAGTTAATGTCAAACTAAAAGTCATCATTTAATGTTTTCTTGTGAAACCAACGATTTCTATGAGTTTTTACCTTTAAATTTCAGGTTATTTCGATTTTGACTTTGAAGTGACTTCTAAAGGTCAAAAAAAAATACCGCGAGCATACTCCTACGCAAAATTTTTGTGCTTTTTTCTGAATCCGTTTCAAAAATAGGGGTTCCCGTTTAAAAAATCGATTTGACCTTCAAATAACCTTGAAGGACATCGTCAAAGTCACTTTTGAAGGTCACCAAACGATGGCTCCCTTCAAACCCTACAACTTTTGTAAAGGTCATTTTTCGATTTGAGGCTTCCCGATTGAAATATTGAACTGAGAAGATTAAAATGGGACGCGGTGCTGGTCAAAAGTCTTCACAGATAGATGTAACTTGGGCTGTGGAAGAAGTAGGGTTTACTACTATTCCTGCAACTACAAGGTGTGGCTATTAAATAACCGAACTGCTGCTATAACACTTTTTATTAGATTTACCAATTATAGTGGCAACTTTTTCGTCTCCAATGTACTCCCCTTGGTGATCTCTACACCGCTCCATACGACTTTTCCATTGTTGAAAGTAGTGCTGAAAGTCCGCTTCTGTCAGCTGGTTCGGAACCTCCATCGCTTTTGCTTTAACCGCTTCCACACTTTCGAATCTTGTCCCCTTCAGTGTCACCGTGTCTAACAAGCCTGGATCCAGTCTCAGTGTTGTTTAGAATGTCAGCGCAAATGTTCATTCTTGATTCCTTTTTCTCGGGAGTGAGGAGTTTTGGCACCATTTTTGCACAAACTTTGCGCATGTTGAACGATTCATGCAAAATCTAGCGAACACATTCTTTGTCGATTCCTGTTATTTCAGCAAGCCCTCGGATGCTTAGATGACGATCTTTGCGGATTAATTTCCCACTCTTTTCAATGTTTTCGTCCGTTTTTGACGTTAAAGGCCGTCTGGGGCGCGAATCGTCTTCGGTCGTTTACGTCCCTCTTTAAACAGTTTGAACCATTCAAAAACTTGTGTGCTGGATAAACATGCATTCCCGTACATTTCTTTTGACATTGCATAAGCTTCTGTAAAAGTTTTCCCCAGTGTATAAGAAACTAGAGATTAACCCTGAACACTTAACTTTCGTCTGAACACTTTAACATTTTTTCGACGCGTCACTGGTGCGTAGACTAATTCAAACGACTGCTATAGTTAAACTGAGCGACCCATTGGCTTGTCCAGCGAGCTCAGGGTGGGAAAATATCACCAGACACAGTTCTGTTTAAACTTGTCGCGACACGCTCGCAGCGCGCTGGTAGCAGCATCAGTTCGGTTATTTAATAGCCACACCTCGGATATCAATTTTTATCATCAGAAATGTTTTGTCGACAAGGTCGTTTAGCATCATCGACACTACTTATTGTTCGAACTTATGAAAAAGCTCATTCAAGATTAGTATAACCTTTCAGATATGAGGGGGGGACTTTTGACTAGCACTGTAATTATAAAATAAAGCATTTTGGTTTGTATTTGAATGACCCTCGTACATGATCGTGATATACCCAGAGGATATGGTACATAAATCAATACAGAGGGTCATTCGAATATACACCAGAGTTCTTTTGCCAAGGTCAGTAGTGGTGTCGAAAAACCCGGCAGATTTTCCACATTATTTTTTTTTCCGTTAGCTCTAAGTGACCCGAGTATTACGTTTTTATCAATACATATTTTGCATTACAACACGTGTACACTCAACATCCACAAATCCGAACTTTTACGTTCCGCAGACTTCCACATTTCCGAACTCTCGTCACCTCGGGATAACCGAACTGCTGGCGCATGCGCAAAGGGTTTTTCTGGCTCATTCTAGTGCTTTTCTATGGTTTTCGAGGTTTTTATGCAAATGTAATACATATGTACATACATGTTAATAAAAGAAAGTTTTTTTAAACAAAAAAAATGTCAGGTGCAAGGAGAGAGTGATGCAGGTAATTATTTTGTAATTCAAAGTAAGGGTTTGTTTTATTGAACATTTTGTTGACGTAACCTATAATAATTTAAAACTGAAATGAAAAATGATGAGAAAATATGTATTTTTAAGAAAACCGTGATACAAAACAAACATTATTGTACTGTTTATTTGCAGAGAAAAGAGCCTGCTAAGAGGCTAACCTTGGAGCAAAGCTGGATCTGATAAATCACGCAAAAAATGGTGTTAAAAATGTTGATCTATGTAAGATGTACAATATTTGTAAATCGTCAGTGGCAGAAATTCTTGGGAAAAAAGAAATTTATCGGAAGTTGAAAAAGACGAAAATTGAATGGACGGATTGACGCAAAAAATTGCACCGGTATTTATGATACGCCATTTGAAATAAGTGTTTTCCACTGGTTTGCACAAAGAAGAACTCTTGTAGAACCTATCTCAGGTGTGCTGCTGAGGGAGGGCGATTTCCTCTTTGCTGAATTCTGTGACAATCGAAATGTTTGATAACAATCGCATTATTGTGTTTACATTGTTTTTCTCATTTCAAATTTCGCGGTTTTTTGTCGTCAACCAATCAGCGACAAGTTCGGTTGTGTGGAAGTACAAGTTCGGAAATATCGTGAGAAAAAGTTCGGAAATATCGTAAGTTCGGAAATTTGGAGTTCGGATATGTGGATGTTGAGTGTATTTTGACCACTTTTTAGGGAGAAATCGTTTCCGTTTTTGTGAATTTAACGGCGCCCTCTGTAAAATGAAAAAGATATGCCTAAGTTCCAACAGTTCCATAACCAGCTTGAGCTACAGGGCTTGGATTAGTAGGGAAGCGAGGGATCCTTTGCTTCTAGTGAATGCGACCGACAATTATATATATCTGTTAAGGTAAGGGCATAGATTAATGAACCTTTTTCTTGGTGTCAAAATCTTAACCATTACATCAAATTGTCTATAGCTCAAGCTCAAACAAATCAACACTGTTAGCTGTGTTCACAAAAATTTCCTTAAGACATACTTTTTTCACAGTCAACTTGAGGTCAAATTTATTTGAACGTTTGTTGTAAGAACACTTGGGAAATTTTATGAAATGGTGGGTCTTGAAAAATGACAGTTATTTGGCTAAATAAGGGGGCAAAATGTCAAACGAAACCTCTTTTAAAAATGTAATAAAGCTTTCTATTGTAAATCGGTAAGGATTTTGAGCATCATTGTTCTTATTCCAGTAACAGTTTGAATATACAGGGTGTCCGGGAATGTGAGTGCACAACGTAATGTCCAGAGATTCCGGTATTTTTTGGATATGGTTGTGCATTCAATTCCTGGATACTCTATATATAGAGACATCAAAAAAAAGTCATCAAAGTTGGCGAGAAAAAAAAAGACGTATTTCTATTCTTAATCGAATTTATAACCTTATTTACTTGTTAAGACTGGCACATCATATGACAGCCATTGTTTATTTTACAAATTGTGACAGTCACTTGTCAAAAGTTTGACTAACCGAAAAGCTTACACATGACCGCTATTTCCATCTCTCGTTCATAGCCAGAGTTGATGACGTTTTTTTTGGATATCTCTATATTATGGATTACCTAATACCTAAGAAACGAACTATTAGGTTATTTTTTTTCTAAATTTGTGGTCTGCACTAGAATTAATTTCCGCCCAAGTGACGGAAAAATCCAAGATGGCCGACTTCCGGTGTCGCCGAAAATGCCACTAAATCCAGTTTTTAAGAAAGGACCCCCTGTATATTTTTGCATACTTAGATTCTACGTTAGAAAATACATAACCCAAGTGTCACTTGTCGTTTTCGGTAGTGAAAAAAAATATTTTTCCATAGTGTTTATATCGCAGTCATCATAGAGGGCTGCTATACTGCTCTAAGGACTCAAACATACTCTATTTTCATTTTATTGTAGATCAGTTTAATTGGCAGCAGATTTTTGCTTGTCTCTTTAAGAAAAACTCATTTTGTTTAAATGGAACATCTAGTGGACCAGCCCTGTTTTCAATTGTTCATTTAATAAGGATTTAAACGATGTACATACTGTCGTTATTACCTTTGAAGTAAATGTAGAAAATTTAAACAAATCTTTAAACCGTTTAAACCATTCAAAAACTTGTGTGCGGGATAAACATTCATTCCCGTACTCTTCTTTTAACATTACATAAGCTTATGTAAAAGTTCTCCCCAGTTTAACAAGAAACTTGAGATTAACCCGTTGCTCCATCTGAACATTTAACATTTTTTCGACGCGTCACTGGGGCGTAGACTAATTCAAACGACTGCTACAGTCAAACTGAGCGACCCACTGGCTTGTCCAGCGAGCTCAGGGTGGGGAGAGTATCACCAGCACAGTTCTGTTCAAACTTGTCGCGACACGCTCGCAGCGCGCTGGTAGCAGCATCAGTTCGGTTATTTAATAACTACACCTCGTAATACATTGTTATCTAAAATTGAAACCTTTGTACTCCCCTTGCACTTTTAAAATTTTTGGATGCCAAGGAACGGCTTTTACATTCTCTAAGATCATTGGTGCAGAAATCGCGTGGATCACTTTTTCCTTCCACCAGTTTTTTCACTGATTAGTTAAAGATTGATTTGATCTATATTTGTAGCATTATCGATTGCGAGGGGCGGTCTACAGTTGAAGAGGAAATTTCAGAATAGACATCAGAGGCACGTAGTAAGATCGACCTTTTGTCCTATTATGTCGTTTAGGCAGGCGCTTGCATAGGTAACTATTAAGCAACGAGTACTAAAGCATTTTTCATGAATCAGTAACATTAATGTAAATAAATTTATTTTAGTGACAGGAAGCGAGGATGGGAAGCGTTTACTTCGTCGATATAGAAAGAATGGGTCATAGATCCGTAGTTAACACGCTTCCAAGGCCACGCGAGTACCGTACTGGGTATCAGCTTTAATTACGACGAATCTTTCCTAGCCACTAGCGATTTACAGGGCCTAGTTATCATATGGAAACGAGGAAATGCGTCCTGTTGATGGAGGGTCGGGCAACCAGCTTCAGCTTGGCTAATTCAGATTTTATGCATTGACCAGCTTTAATTTTTATGTTATATCGAATTAAATTGTTTTATATGTAGAATTTCAATTGGTAGGGCGCCTATTCTGGAGAGTTGCGACAAGGACGGAATTGCATTCGATACGCTGCCGATGTCCGTTTCTATAGCAACCGCCCTGCCACCGCATGTTACATAGACACCTCTTGTGTGCTTTGTTTTCATCTCTTCTGTTTCTTGTGTTTATAAAAACATCCTGGATACAGCCGTTTGGAATTTGATGAACATGGGTACAATTGAAGAGTGATCTCTTACTTTACTAGAATGTAATCCATATATAATTAACTCTTTGTACTGTCCTTTGGTGGGAGTTAAGTAATAAACGTCAAGGCGTGCAATTTAAACTGCAGAAAACTGAGAAAAGTATGTACCTAGTAATACACTGTAGTGTCAGTACCGGCACAGGTCTTCATGCGAGTCAGAAAGCGGGACCAAGTGAGAGATGTGTTGGTAAGTTTTTTTAAATTTGAATTCACTGTTTTGTATGATTACTCGAATATTCATTATTGTATTATGATGTATTTTCTGTGAACTATCGCTTTGTCATAAAAGTGACCTGAGTTCGACTCTGTTGCGATTCGCTGCAATAGACCCTTTAATAATTAGTGCTATCAGAAAAGTATTATAGAGTTGATTAACAATGTTTCATAGATGTTTTGCAAGCCGTTTACAAGACTTTAGGCACACATTGACATGAAATTTAATTTCGCAAGTTTTATTCTAAGTTTGTTGCTATTATAGCCTTCTACTTATGTTTCATAATCACTCCCTAAAATATGATGTGGGTGCCATGTTTCCTTACGAAAATACGAGAATATTGTAATTCCTCCAACTATCATATACTACTTCTCCTTAACCTTTGGAGGCGTCGGAAAATCTTATATAAGACGCTCTCCATAAGCTATACAATCATTCTTAAATTGCAACGAAACTTACTAGTCTTTGCTTTTTTGGAGGTCTTTGATCACGAAAAAAAAAAATAAAAACCAATGAAAAATGACCATTTTTTGAAATCGAATTACAAGGGTTCTAATGGTCGCAGAAACTTCTGCTTTAAATTGTAATTGGGTTTAAATTGTAGCTTTTAGTTGTGCCTATCTGCAGTAAAAATTTCATGCAAAAATAATAAGAACTTTTTGCATAAATCGAAAAAAACTAAAAAATGGTCGTTTCGAAAACCGGCTTGAACAAGCCGAAAAATGGTCATAGAGCGTTTTTCCTGAGGCTTAAATCACTCGTCATTAAATTCCCTACAAATCCATTGTCGTGACTTGTGGGAGAGGTTCATTTAATCGGCTGAAAACGTGTTTGAAAATCAAGCGTCGCGTTGCTTCGAGCGCTCGAGTAAGCGAGTGGACGCGTGGTGGGGAAGCCTCTCCCGCCGCAGACGTGCTGACAAAAACTTCTAAACTGATTTTGATCACCAAAAACTGTTTTTTTTTTTTCGTTTTTTCAAGCGCTACAATGTGCTATTTTTTGTTTTACGAAAAAAAAATTATTTTTTCAATGGTTTACTGGTTTTCGGCACTTTTATCGATTTTTTTAAGGTTTACTACCGATTTTATC
The DNA here is from genome assembly GCA_029963805.1 of Aromia moschata. Taxonomy (NCBI): domain Eukaryota; kingdom Metazoa; phylum Arthropoda; class Insecta; order Coleoptera; family Cerambycidae; genus Aromia; species Aromia moschata. The sequence continues at coordinate 289,570 of JAPWTK010000378.1, forward strand.
CAAAACATACACAACCAATTTCTACTATTTTTTACCTAATTATCGCGCCGAGAAACCTTATTCAGGACTCTTTTCAAAAAATAAACTATCTAGCCTGGACTACATGCTCACGACACATGTTTTTCCCGCCCACCCGTATGGTGGGCGGGGCCAACTGCGTCAACGTGACGTATACTGAAACGTAACGGCAATTGTATTTTATCACCCCATCTCAACTGCACGTCGTTCAGTCTTTCCCAGTTCGGTAGGTTTGATTTGCTATGTTCGTTCAGGTCCACGATGAATATTTAATATCAGACTTCGGATATACGTGGTTTTAACCTTGAATCTCCTCTAATGAATGGATTGTTTCATTCATAATTCCCAAGAGACGCGTGCGCAGTTGGTCCTGGAACTGAACAGTTTCTCTTCATGGGATATTTGCATTGTTATGATAGACACAGACCAAATATTATCGGCGAAGTACAGTGTGCTTTTTTTCTGTCAAATATTATTTAAACGAGAATTGCACTGTATTAAAATATATTGTTACGAATTTCTCTTCAAATTACTCGCTTTTCTGTTCAAACACGTTTATTTAACAATCTACAACTCGTGGGTCTTAACCATGTAACATTCAAAACATAACTAACTAACTATCCTAGCAACAACACCAGTATTTATAGTTTCTACATTTCTAGAAAATTCTTTTGACATCCAGAATATTCAATATGTCATTCCATACAATTCTTTACTAATAACTAGTGTGTATAAACTAAATAAACTAATGGTGGGTTCATGCAGAAATTTTTAGTAATAAGAATAAGAATAGTAATAAGCATAAAAAAGTTAAACCTTCGTTTTATAATGACCCAGTTCATGCAGTAAATCCCTAATTTTAAAGTAATAAAAAAAAGATTTTTTTTTCCCCGGCCCATTTTAAAAACAAACAAAAGTTTTTTTTTTTTTTTTTTTTTATCCCACGGTTTTTTTTTTTTTTCCTTTCCCTTTCGCCGGCCTGGCTGGGGGGAAAAACTTAATATTTCTGGTGTTCTTTTAATTTACTGAGAAATGATGGCTTATTTGTGGCGCGTTGACAGATGCATCTGTTGATTCTGTTTATTGCAGCGGGGCGTGTCAAGGTTACAGAGGGATGGAATCTCACGTGTTACATTTATTTAGTATCAGGTAACTCTCGAACATGTACGCGTCTAGATTTTTACCGCGAATGATACTGCGTTATTAGCGAGTTTATTTCTTGTTGATTTGTCTTTTTGGATCGTGAATATGTTCGTGGAATGATGGGGGAGGGGGGGGGAGAGGATGAAGGTGGGAGAAAAGATGGGAAAAGGGCGGAGAAACAAAGCTCGTGTGACTAATAGTAAGACAAACGTGAAGGAAAAAAGGGAGCAAAGAGGGGGGTGTAATATTCCTTATAAACTAGAGAATGCAGAGTTTGAAATTTTTGACGCGTTAATGGAAAGACGATAAGGTTACTGTCTGCCGAATTGAGAAAAACTGCCGAATGCGAGGGAAGAAAGAGAAAAAGATAAATATAGGATTAGTGTTGAGTAGAGATATGTGTGGAATGGAAATGTGTAGGGAGGGGAGGGAGGAGACTACACCAATGTCAGCTGTCACGGTCAACGTCATGTCACTTATACAAATGTCACAATATTAAAGTTTTTGGGCATAAACGGGATAGAGATTTATTTGAAGTTATTTTAAATCCCCCAGTGACCGCTGTGGACGACGTACATTTTCGACCAAAAGGTTTTTTACAAAAAACACCCCCCCACCCCACCCCCCCAAAACCAACAAACCTCGGGCTTTCTTGGGCTTTTTTTTGTTTCGTTGGGGAATAATTGGTTTTTTTTTTGGGTTTTTTTTAACACACCAAATTATACTCTTATAATTTATTATATTTCTCCCACCCCCACCAAAGGAAGGGATTTTATTTTCTTTTTTTTTTTATAAAACAGAATAAATTCTCTCCCCCCCCACCACACCAACACCCCCTGCCTCCCTCCCCCCCCCCTCCCTACCTCCCCCCCCACCCACCCCCTCCCCCCCTTCCTCTTCTCTTCTCTTTTTCTTCTTAAAATCTTCCTCCACCCCCCAAAAAAAAAACCAAAAAATAAAAAAAACCTCCCCAAAACAAATTCTAAAATCTCAATAATTTAATTTTTTTTTTTTTATTTTTTTTTTTTTTCACGTATACCCAAGTATACAAAAAAATTGTCACTAATGAACTGATATTCCTGTTTATTTGAGAGTAGTTCAAGGTTAAAACCACGTATGTCCCAAGTCTGTTTATTATAATACGTAGGTCCATGTATGGGCTAGTGCAACCCCTGAAATGAGCTTCACTTTGGTGATCTCTATTCATGAATTATTGTCTACATTTAGACTGAACTTGTTTTGATTTTCCTCAAACGTAAATCTTTGTTTTGTCAATAAATGTGATTAATACTGTGTCTATTGTTTTGTTTAATATTTAATTTATAATTTAAAATAATTTTAATTTTCCGTTATAATTTTCTATAATTTAAAATAATAATAAACTGTTCTGTTTTTAAAGTTGTTCAGTTTTTTTCCAGTTTTGGAGTATTATACAATGCAGTGATATAATAAAAGATTTGTATAAAACATTTCTTGTGTATTTTTTAAATCGTAATAAAAATAAAATAAAAAAATTCACACTTAAACATTATTGTTTAATGGTGGGTTCATGCAGAAATTTTTTAGTAATAAGAATAAGAATAGTAATAAGCATAAAAGTTAAACCTTCGTTTTATAATGACCCAGTTCATGCAGTAAATCCTAATTTTTAGTAATTATTACTAAAAATTATGATTTACTGCATGAACTGGGTCATTATAAAACGAAGGTTTAACTTTTATGCTTATTACTATTCTTATTCTTATTACTAAACATTTCTGCATGAACTCACCATAACATTGAAACACTGTTGCACCAGCGCGCGTGCGTTTTGCCAACCATGTTAGCATCTTCAGGAGGTGACTCATCACATTTAATATGCAACCATTTGAGGCAACTATTACAGAGGATGGAGTTATAAGATTATGTTTATAGTCTCACTATTACAAATTGTCAGGCATAGGTTTTAAAAAGTTTTTCTTTCTTTAAGTAAATCCTCTAATTTTGGAAAAGCATTAATTGAAAAATCTGCTTTAATACTTTAATTTCGAAAATCATAATTAATATTGTGAGGTAATATATTATTAATTAAATTCCTACATACCTACATAATCTTTGGTAATCAGCTGATTATTATATAATACTTTAGTAAGTTCATCTTTTTTGTAGAAAACATTATAAAAATGGTTTTTGTTTTTGGTACTATATTTTATTAGCAAATGTTTGGGGTTCAGCTATTTTTTTGAAATGTCTTGTTTCTGGAAAAACGGCAAAAAAAGGGGAAAAACCCCGTTGTACCCCGAGTTGGGACCGAACGCGAAACCTTCAGATCGATGCTGTCCGTCTGCACTAGCCTCGTTTCCAACTGAAACTTGCTTCGAAACAGTATGAGCAATTGTTTACATAACCAAACAAAAATTTATGCCATTACGCATGCCTAATATGTGATCGGAAACCTTGAAAAAATATCAAGAGCTCCGAATGATCGGAACTCTAGATACTCCCTTTTCAAATATAGAGAAATTCACAAACATAAAAATTTCAAAATGCGGTATCGCAGCGAAAAAAAATATATTTGAGTAAACTCGACGTCATTTAAAAGGGCAAGGCATGTAGGTTTAAGGTGTTCTTCATAATTTTTTGGGAAAAAAAATGCGATGCTACATAACCTCAAATATTGGCCAAAATCGCTTTTTTGCACTTTTAGGTTAGGATATCTGGAAAACCAGAGCCAATTGAGAGATTTGAACCTCGGATTCGGATTCAGCGCATCAAAAACCTTCGGAAAAATATATTCTGGTTTTTGGGTTAGAGGGTCGAGCCTGTGTTATCTGTAACTTTTTGTCATTGTTTATTAACGAGAACAGTGGACTGTTAGGTACTAGTCGAGCTCAAAGAATTGGCAGACTGCATTGTGATTATTGCAGACATTGAGATTATTGTGGTTCCCAGATCATAATCGCATCCTTGGAAACGAATATGCCGACGAATTTGCAAGGAGAGGTTCAGCAACTCACATATGTTGACCTGGAACTAACCCTCGGGATAACAAAAACCATGTTCTGGTGGAAAAGAATGGGTACAAATGCAACATATTAAAACATTTCAGGAAAAATCCCGAAAACTTTTGTCTTCATCTATTTTCTATGTCAAGAAGTAAACTTGTTAAATACATAGGTGGCAAATTGTACGGAAATTTATTATTTGTGTCAAAAGAAATCGGACTTTTATCCACTTATCTGTAAATTAGTAGCCTTTTCTAATATGGTAGTATATATTTTTTGAACATATATTCTTACATACACCTGTTCCGTTTAAAATTCATCATTAATATTACTTTACACAATATCTTGAATATCGGTCGATAGATTGTTAAACATGTAATCACTAATTATTGTTGAACTTAACGATTAATGATAATTACAACAGACTTGCAAATCTATGAAAACATTACCAAATGTTAGTCCGATACGGACGTATAAGTACGAATATATACAGAATCACAATGTTACATATTTCCAATTCAGTCATGCTATAAACGTAGAATCGTAGAATCGTTACGGGGTACGCATACAGGGCGTTTCCGAAATACCTCCACATATTGAAACCTGGAAATACACGCGGCTTTCTTAAAGTTACAAAAATATGCAAATATTTTAATACAAACCGACAAAACAAATCGATAAATACATTTTCCATGAACTTTCTATGCTGATGTCCTTGGCATTTGTTTACTAAATGCACTTAATAAAGCACCCCAGTGTAACAACAGTTGGAACAATTTGATATTAGCAAGTTGCGATAATCCTTGAATTTTTTTAGGGCACTAAAATAACATACATATACAGGGTGTCCCATTATTAAAGGGCCACAGCGAAACTACGGATTTTTTGGGTGAAAATATTAAAATACGATTTAATTAAACTTACCACGTCACCGATGATGTTTTCAGTGATACCACCACTCAATTAGATTGAAATAAAGACTATAATGCAATGTTTTCTTGAATTTTAAATATCGCGTTTGCTATTCGTTGTTATGCCAGATCCAATGTTGCTGTGTTGTATCACTTGACATTTCTTGACAGTTTGAAACTATCTTAACCTTACATTGGCTTTAATAGTGGTTTGTGTCTCTGTTGAGCTGTGTTATAGTTGTCAGACTTCCGTTTGCGAAATGCCAAAACATTTAAACAGCTGCTACCAAGAGTTAGCGGCATCTTTGACACGGTATTTTCAAAGCGAGACAATAATGGTCCATTGCTACCCTTAACAGCTGTGAGAAAGGTAATTTAAATATAAAATTAAAATGTTAATTGAAACTCCAATCTAATATATTGTTTTAGTGTGTAGCAGCAGCCGTAAACTTGAATGTTTTCTACGGTTTAGGGGGATAGCCACTGTGATGGGTCGACATTTTAAACATTTTTTTTTTTGCTTTAATTTAAAATTATATCTTTGAAAATATGTGTATAAAATGTTAGGTCAAAATTCCGAAAATTGAGTTACAGTCATTTTAGTGAGAGCAAGTAGACCGACTGTCTTGCTCCGACTAGACTGCCACGTCTTTCAGTCCAGTGGCGGTTGGTGATATTTCAGTTAGCCATATCTTGAAAACGACGCATGGGACCCACTTCACTTTTTAGGTGATGACTATACACCTCTTACAGAAAGGATTTATAGTGAAAAAACCGTCAGTAAAGTTTGCGAAAAAAAATTTTTTTTTAAAAAAAACTGCAGAACACCCTGGGATCTCAGTAACGCTCTGTGGAATATTTGCAGTATATATATTTTTTTCATAATCTAGAAACAAATAGGTCAAGAAGGTTTTTCAAATGGTTTTAATATTTTGTTACAAAAAGTTGGCCTTTAATAATTTTATAGGAACATTTTGTTTCCCAAGAATATTTTGAATATTTGCTTTTGAATATAGAATATTTGCAGTATATTTTTTTTGCATAATCTAGAAACAAATATAAGGAGAGGTTTTTCGATATGTTAAGATATTTTGTAACGACTGCTGACGGTTTTTTCACTATAAATCCTTTCTGTAAGAGGTGTATACCTAGTCATCACCTAAAAAGTGAAGAGGGTCCCATGCGCCATTTTCAAGATATGTAACTGAAATATCACCAACCGCTACTGTTTCAGTCCCTTGTTAATGCAGATATTACAATAGATGAAGCATTAGGGTTCATTTCTTCGGAGAATATGGTGAGAAAAAGTTCGGAAGTATGGTGAGTTCGGATATGCGGATGTTGAGTGTATACATATTTTAGAAGATACTTGATTTTATAGTAAGAAAAATGGACTGAAAACTTTAAACGTGTTTTTCTCAAAACGACTTTTTCAAACTGGTCGCATCGATATCTCGAGCAATTATCAATAGATTTTCAACTTTTTTTTTTATTTCATTCGTCTTTCCAATATCTAAGGTTAAGCGTAGCCGATTTTGAAAATTTTAATTTTCACTATTTTTAAGACTGCTTGAATGCAAAAAAAGGGCAAAAAAGTGAAAAACAATTTCAACCGGTCGCCATTTTGTGAAAAATCGAAATAAAAAAAATCGGATAAGTACAACGATAACTGCATTCATACAGATTCTAATGCAATTAAGATTTTTTTTTCAGATAACCCGTTTTCGAAAAAAATCGATGTGACCGTGGATTGAGATTTTTTTTAAAGACTACAACAAGGCTTATAACATTTGTAACTACTTAATATTTTTCAATAAAAATTTATATAAACTAAATTGATTATAGACTTAATAAATAAAAAAAAAACTATCCCCATAGTCCTTAATTATCCAGGTGAAAAAAACGCCCGAAAATCGCTTATTTTTTTCGGCCGTCACAGTGACTATCCCCCTTAATTATATTTCATAAAAACCAAAAAACAACGAACTTTTAAAACTACCTAGAAAGCAAATTTTCCTACCAAGATACAAATACTGTAGCTCTGATTACAAGTGCTATTCGTGACATTTATAATTGATATTTATGTACAAAAAACTACACTGCACTGTTTGTAACCGAATAATGTTTGAAAGAAAATATTTAATTTTTCCTGCTCTTTTTTGTACTTGAATTGTAATTATTTAAAAGTTATTTAACAATAAACAAAAACAAAGAATCCATTCAAATGCTAGTCAAAATTATTTCCAAATACTGAATAATTTTATAACAATCTGGCATCAGTGCGCTCTAAATCTTACACATATTTGATGACGTGCATCTGTTTTTATTTTGTATGAAGTATATTTTCATTGATTATAGAGGACCTTTTCACCTTCATTCTGTGTTTTTCGTTTCCTGTATATCGTTATTTCGGCATATGATGCCATTTTGAGGTTCGCCATCTTGGATTTTCTGAAAAGGCCACAACTCAGAAACAACTAGGCATGAATAAGCCAAAAAAAATTGGATATATACTTTTCAGAGGAAAAAAAAACTGGTAAATTTTTATCTATATAGCTATCGAATTTGACACTTTCTATATTTTACTTTCACACACCCATCTTTACAAAATACTAATTCGCTTAGATATATAGAGGTATTTCAAAAAGTACCTGCATAAAAACTACACACTCAACACAGTAACAATAAACTGGACGTCAAGTTTCGTTTTGTACATTAGATTAAATTTATTATACTAAATAACATACAATCCCTTACAGTAATACTTACAACAAATAAAATTCTTGTTTAAATTAAAAGACTACGCTCAAAGAAACATCCGACTGATTTTCAACTGATTTCAATATCAAGTGAAGAACTCAGAAATTTAAAAAAATTGTTCTTTCGCGTTTTTAATCCTAACAATTTTGTTTTAATTATTGCGTTTTTTTGATAGTCGTAAAAATAAATTCACCAGCTTTCCCTAAGCAGTTTTTAGTACCATACTTTTAGCAAACAGAAAAATCTAAAAACTACACAAACTACCTCATTATTAACTACATATCACCAGAATTAAAAAATCAATCAGTGGCTTCTTCAAAATTATAACTATATAAAAAAATATACAAAATTTCAGTTAAAAAATATCACAAAATAAAGTTTCTTTACAATTCGAAATTATCCCTCTGAAGTTATTATCCATTCATTAGATCATATAATTATTTTGATATCAAAATTATGCACGCGGGGCATCTTTCATTTGTACATAAACTAGTCATTTTGAAAATATATCACCGGTTAAGAGACAATGCAAATCAATTATAAATTTACGTCTCCAGTTTTTTTTTCAAAATCATGTTTTTTCTAGACTAGCAAACACACCGCTATAGAAATGACATTATTTGAAAATATAAAAACTTTTTATAACGAAATTCTCTTCCTCTTTTAAAAAATGTTTAGAGAAATGCAATTGTTTCTTAACTTTCGACATAGTACTAGTTCTTTCTACTATATAAGGTTTACGGAGTCACTACTCACTGTATGATAAGTGCTGGATGTAATATGACGCTTATACGACACAATAATCATGAAACGTTGGCCAATAAAGGGATGGTTATTACTAGAGTTCGTGCGAGCGCGGAGTGTAACAGGACCGTAGTCAGTTAACGAATGAAAATATTAATATGTTCACATAAATTATGTAGCAACATAGTACTATTTTTACCAAATAGTACGGTTAAGTCAAGGATAAAATACCTATATAAATTAAGATAACAGGTAACAATGGCAACACTTACCCGACAAACGTCAGTGTTGAGACAAGGTTCCCATGGCAGGTTGGCGGTGGTTAAAACATATTATTATGTGCTTTTCTAAGTGTTCTGGAGTGAAACGGCGACGTTTATCACTTAATATTAACTTGTGAATGGAAAAGGACCGTAGTATTGATATTTATAAAGTTATTTAAACACATGGCGAATACGTAAAAACGAAAAGTATCAACGCGATGCAATACCGACGACTGTCTGTTACAGCGTGCCATAAATAACTAAAATCGTTAGCGCAGTTTTCGTAATGCAAGCCAGCTGTGAGCTGTGAAGGCCAACGAGTCAAGGGCGGGACATGCACAGTGTCGGCCCTGTGACATTCGCGCTTGGTAATAAGTAATAATATTTAATAATGTACTATGATGCAACATAGTTTCCGTGAACATATTAACATTTTCCTTCGTAAACTGACTACGGTCCTGTTACGTCGAATAAGTATGTAAAAATGTCGGGATAGCATCCGTCGCGTCTTGCGGTGGCGTGTTGGATAAACACTTTTCTGTAACTGACCTTTAAAGGCAGTGAACTTCGTTTTCCCGCATGCGACAGTGTGACGACATGGCACATAAAAACGGAAGTTTTGCAGTATGTTGCTACAGATAAACATGAGTGCATGAGACAGACAGAGATAATTTAACTTGGATTTAGTCAAAATGATGGTAGCGTGTGATATTAAATGACGAATGTTAAAAGACAGATCATAGCTAACGTAGTGGATGGGGGCCTGGATGAGGCAAAAGCCATGGAAGGGCATTTGACAGCTTCAAGGGCGTTGGGAAGCACAAATTCGGAAACAATTAGTGAGTGTGTGACTAGCAGTCTACAGTCATAAGTCGGCGTCTAAAAAGGACACATATACAAGGCGCGTTCATAAACTAAGGGCCGTTTGCTTATATATAAATATTGGCGCTTGAAGCACAGTTTTACTACTGCAGCGCCATCTACTGACTCATTGCGAAGCTACAGCGTCATTGGTTTTGATTCTGAAGTCGTATTGTTGTCCGTGAATGCAAAGAACAATGGCCGCGAAAATCGTTGATCCCGCCAACTGTGAAGTGCGTTCTGTGATTCGTTTCTTATGTGCAAAAGGATCGTCGGCTGCTGAAATTCATCGGGAGTTATGCCTGGTTTACGGACCTACAGTTATGAGTGAAGGAAAGGTTAGACAATGGTGCCGTGATTTTAGAAATGGCCGAATAAATGTCCATGACGAAGAGCGGAGTGGCAGGCCCAGTATCCAGACCGATGAAATCGTTTCACAAGTGGACCAAACACTGCGATCTGATCGTCGATTGACGATTAGTGGCCTGGCTAACAAATTTCCTCAACTTGGACGCACTACTGTTTACAATATTGTCACAGAAAACCTCGCATACCGCAAATTGTGTGCAAGGTGGGTACCAAAAACGCTCACCGACCACCACAAAGAGCAAAGAATGTCTAATGGACGAAAGTTTCTGGCCCGTTATCAACAAGATGGAGATGATTTGTTTTCTCACATTGTTACTGGGGACGAGACGTGGGTATCCTACGCCAACCCAGAAACAAAACTGCAATCGATGCAGTGGCGACACTCATCTTCACCAAAACCGAAAAAAGTTTAAGCAAACTCAGTACACAAGGCGAAAATTGATGGCTACAGTTTTTTGGGTCAAAGACGGTGTTCTTTTGGTTGATTTCATGGAACGTGGGACAACAATTACAGCTGACGTGTACTGCGAAACGCTAAAAAAATTGAGACGTGTGATCCAAAACAAACGCCGCGGGAAACTGTCATCTGGCATAATCCTCCTCCACGATAACGCGCGTCCTCACACTGCTGCCAAAACCAATGAGAAAATTCAAGATTTTCGTTGGGAACTTTTTGACCACCCACCGTACAGTCCCGCCCTTGCATCTAGCGACTACTTCCTCTTCTTGCATTTTAAACAGTGGCTCGGTGGACAACGTTTTGAAACCGAAGAGGGACTCAAAAACGCCGTTGTCAACTGGTTCAACTCTCAGGCGGCAAGTTTCTATGCAGAGGGGTTAAAGAAGCTGGTGCAGCGGTACGACAAATGCTTAGAAGTGAACGGCGATTATGTAGAGAAGTAAAGTAAGATTGTACCTAACTAAATACGACAATAAAATTTGTTTCTTATGAGTACATTTTTTTCTGTGACCAAACGGCCCTTACTTTATGAACGCGCCTCGTACTAATTTAATCCATGTTATTGATAATTTATGGAAAGACAAGTGGCAGTACCGACACATTATAGCATCGATTATTAGTGTATGCCAGTTCTGTGTCTTGTGACTAAGGTTCCTTCGCCAATCAGGATTACAACAACCACCATCACATGAATAAGGTTAGATCTATTATTAACATCCAGGTTCTACTAACAAGACCATTTTTTTTTTTTTTTTTTTTTTTTTGAGAAATCCAACTACTTTTTAAAAATATCATTTAATCATAAAATTATTTAAATTGCACTTTGCGTTTCATTTTTAACCAACATTTTTCATGTGCTCGTGCCATGTACATTCTTCTTCCCATAATTCTACTCTTCTTTTTCTTCTTCCGTCCACTAAGAATCTATATAATCAAGGTCAATTCAACCAGACGCAGTAACTTATCGCGCTGATTGCTGGATCAATTAATAAAAGTGGGCAACGCTTAACGACTAATTTACTAGTGACTACATAAACCTTAAATCTGTTCATAATTTAAATTGCCATGATAAAATACATATTGTTCAACTTTCCGTTCTAACAGACTACATTCTACAACGTTAAAAGACTGATGAGGATGAGTATTGGCGACGCAGATCGTTTTTTTTTACTTGAACTTTTTTAATGACAAATTGTTATAATGATATGAATGTCACGTTTTTAATGATAAAAGCCCTCGGATAAAACCTGATATATGCCTATTTTCATTAGTACTATTAACAAATTAACGCTTTTTTTTTTTATTTCGTAAGTATTCATTTGTTTTTTCTCGCTCGCGACCATCTTTAAATAGTATTTCGATACTCTGAGGTGCCATTTAAAAATTTAAGTCAAATTTTTTTATCCAACCTTCATCCTCCGAAATTGCTATGAGATCTCGTTCAGCTTCCTCTCCAACGTGCTGGATTCTATGCCGCTGTCCTCGTCTGTACTATCCAATATATGATCTTCGGTCGAGTCGTCGTCTCGGTAATATTTATTGTAACCTTTCGATTTTTGCCCTTTCTCTTTATTCAAACGCTGACACTCCGGAGAGTTGCAATTCGTACTCGCGTACAATTCGATTGTTTTGTCCGTTAACGGCTTGCAAGGCAACGCCTCGAAGGACACGTTCTTATTTTTCGTCTCCGAAGGAGGCGTGTCGACGTGCTGCACCAGGAACCTGCTCTTCCCGAACGTAGTGAAAGTAGGCTTTTCTCTGACCACCGGCTCCAGAGTAGGCTCCATGGTGAAGATGTTCGAAGGCGTGAAAGCGCCGGGGCTCGGAGGCAGGTCTAACCTCAATTTATCCCTCGTGTGTCTGAGTCCGCCCAGTACGCCGTTGTCGCTCGTCTGCTTGTTTCTATTCACGACCTCCAAGGCTAATTTCTCTAAGGTTTGAACTACATTTAAGTGCGATATATTATTTGGCAGGTTGTCTTGTTTAGGATTGTCTACGTCTGTTGCTGGGGTTTCTTTTTGCATTGCACTATTTGAACTGGTCGTCGATACAGGTTGAGGCTCTAGACCGATCGATTCCGCCGAGTCGCTTAGCTCTTCTTCTTCTTCTTCGCTAATACCTACGAGACAAGATAACGTCTACAGTGATTTCGTAAGGAAAAATCCGACAAAAATACGTTTTTTTTTTTTAAATAGCTCAGACACCTCAATATATTGCCATTTTTTGATGTAATTTCCCTATTTCCTTGGTCATTTTTTAAATAGCTATGACGTCACCGACATTTTTTTTTAACAACTCCAAAGAACAGAAAAATTTCCAAAGAACACGTTCCTTTTACGTACAAGGTGATTGATCAAGAATTGACTCCACTAATATAGAGCCATAAAAAAAAAAAATCATCAAAGCTGGCCGAGAAAAAAAAGAGGTATTTCTATCCTTAATCGAATTTATAACCTTATTTACTTGTCAAGACTGTCACATCATATGACAGCCTTTGTCTATTTTACAAATTGTGACAGTCACTTGTCAAAAGTTTGACATAACCGAAAAGCTTAGACATGACAGCTATTTCCATCTCACTCGTTCATAGCCAGAGTTGATGACGTTTTTTTTGTCTATATATCTGTTAATATTCAGAACAAAAATTTGCACAATAGCTTTATTTTTTTCACAATTTTATATCACAAATAAATTGCTTGTCAAAATTAGCGGAACACTTTTTAGACTAACGACATTTGCGTTCTATTCGGGTTAGAAACTTCTGGTAATCAAATTTCCACAGCCTATAGAGTTGGTTTTAATGACTTGAAGTGGCTACATTGTGGCTTAAACGATTCGCCATACACACTCAAAAACCAAACCCATGTCGAAATTTGAATTCACAAGATTTTTAGAGCAATTTCAGACACCAACAGGATGGACTGAGAAGTACATTGTAAAAACCCCATCCTGGCACACATCAAGACCTTCCCAACAAGTCTTGTGCGTTTTGTCACTCTCCCATCCCTTCAACTCTTTTCCAGATCTCGTAAGTCATCCTTCTGCAGTTAAGCCGGGTTTTTCATGGTTTGATCAGTGTTGGGCCATTCCATTGACCTTATGCTGTCAAATAAGTTGATTTGGGGTGCCACAACTCGCTTTCACCCTTCGACAACTCAAGCACCCCTCAAGGCCACACCTACTCCGACCCCCCAGCCTGCCCCTCTGGTTCCGCCCCCTGTTGGAGGCCGTGGAGGTGGAATGTCGTTTTGTCTCGAATTCATGTCATGGCATTACTTGAAGGCACTAGAAGTTGACAGAACCAACTGCGGACGGCCGGTCAAAATCTAGTGAATTCAAATTTTGACATGGGGTTGGTTCATGGGGTGTGGACGGTGAGCTGTTTAAGTCACAACGTAGCGCCTTTGGGGCATTAAAACCAACCTAATAGACTACTGAAAATTAAAAACCGCAAATCTCTAACTTGAAAAGAACGCAAATGGCGCTAACCTAAAAAGTGTTAACGCTAATTTTGACGAGCAGTTTATTAATAGAGACAGAAAGGGAGGTCAATTATCAATCAATAACCACTGATATTTAGAATAGACTTGAGGGAATGCATCTCATTTGCCCTACGCGTGAAAAATGATATAAACAAAGTGATGCTAATATGGCGACTTCGCCAGAAACAAACTTGAGGTTGGTCTTGAAACAATTCATTAGACAGGCCATAACCTCAGGAGTGTTTCTATGTTCAATCATTATATATTTTAATACACAATAATAGCACAGGCCCACAAAAAAAAGTGTCTGGTTCTGGGATGGAGACTAACTTTATTCTTATGTATTTTGTGCCGCTGAATCCGAATTCATCATAAAAAATAGGGGTTCCGCAGCTAATTTTGAAGATAATCTCAAAAAACTATCGAAAACGACGTGTTTTGGTTGTAAAAGCTTGAGATCAAAAAAAATGCCCACAAAAATCTGGTTCTGTGATGAAGACTAACTTATTCTAATGTATTTCATGCCGCTGAATCCGAATTTATTATAAAAAATAGGGGTTCCGCAGCTAATTTTGAAGATAACCTCAAAAAACTGTCGAAAACGACGTGTTTCGGTGGTAAAAACTTGAGAAGAACAAAAAAAATATTTGCTTCACATCAAAAACATTTTGTTTCTACGTATTTTGGCCTGCTGAATCCGAATTTACTATGAAAAAAGAGGTTTGACCAATGGATCTTGGAGATAACCTCAAAAAACTGCTGAAAACGACGTTTTTTGTAATAAGACCTTGAAAGGAATGGGAATATGATTCGCATCACATATAAAATACCGTATTCCTATGTATCTTAATTTCTTAAACCCGAATGTGTTATGGAAAATTTGGTTTAACAAGTGAATTTCAAAGATCACCCTCAAGAATATGTAAAAATTGCGTTTTTAACGGTAAAATCTTGAATAACGTGGATTGAATCAGTCTAAAATCAAGACTAAGTGGAAATTCTTTAGTAATCACATGAACATACTTTCATTTGACTTTCTGGAATTCAGACTAGGAAAATAACTTGAAACAACAGCAAGCTGAAGACAAATCTGAAGATTTTTGTATCTCTGAGAGCGGAAATCTGGGAATATTCTCCATCCCAGAACCAGATACTTTTTTTTGTGGGCATTTTTTTGGTCTTCTCAAGCTTTTACAACCGAAACACGTCGTTTTCGACAGTTTTTTGAGGTTATCATCAAAATTAGCTGCGGAACCCCCTATTTTTTATGATGAATTCGGATTCAGCGGCACAAAATATATAAGGAAAAATTAGTCTCCATCCAAAACCAGACACTTTTCTTTGTGGGCATTTTTTTGGTCTTCTCAAGCTTTTACAACCGAAACACGTCGTTTTCGACAGTTTTTTGAGGTTATCATCAAAATTAGCTGCGGAACCCCTATTTTTTATGATGAATTCGGATTCAGCGGCACAAAATATATAAGGAAAAATTAGTCTCCATCCAAAACCAGACACTTTTCTTTGTGGGCATTTTTTTGGTCTTCTCAAGCTTTTACAACCGAAACACGTCGTTTTCGACAGTTTTTTGAGGTTATCATCAAAATTAGCTGCGGAACCCCTATTTTTTATGATGAATTCGGATTCAGCGGCACAAAATATATAAGGAAAAATTAGTCTCCATCCCAGAACCAGACACTTTTCTTTGTGGGCATTTTTTTGGTCTTCTCAAGCTTTTACAACCGAAACACGTCGTTTTCGACAGTTTTTTGAGGTTATCTTCAAAATTAGCTGCGGAATCCCTATTTTTATGATGAATTCGGATTCAGCGGCACAAAATACATAAGAAAAAGTTAGTCTCCATCCCAGAACCAGACACTTTTTTTTGTGGGCCTGTGTAAACAATGTTCTTATAACAACTTGAAACTAAATAAAAGTCCAGAATTGTCAAATGTCAAATTACCTGTGAAATCGTCACTCCCGCGATAATTTCCTTGTTTGCTCACCTGTTGCACTAGCTGTGCATTATTTTATTATATAATAGTGTTTGGCCTCTAAAAAGACATATAACCATTACAATCAAGCGCTAATTTTAACACATGAAACCAAATAAAATAGAAATAACACTTTGCTTCGTTCACGGTTACACCAATATGGCCGCTTGACGTTAGGTGCGCCAATGTGACAATATGCGCATTATCTCCAGTCTGTTCTAGATCTCGATGTCGATAACCCAATATAGTAAGGTAAATAATTTCACAACATCACGAAATCGCAACTCATATTATCCGCTTGAAGTGTCCGAGCTAAACTTTTTATGGAATTTACCAGGTATGTGTGTATTTTACGAGAGCACTGGTATAATGGAGATAATAGAAACAGAAAGTAAGGAAAAAACATGGATAAAGCATCTTACTTGGAATGAATTCAGGTATGGTGGTCAACTGGTACAGGCTACTAGCCGAAACCTTTTTTGGCTTATGGTTCCGAGCGTTCAAGAGCACATCGTTCTTATCCAACTGCGATGGTACATAGGAGTCTACGTCAAATTCCCATTCTGCAATAAACAAATGAGTGATGCACATTTCTTCCTTGATTTGATATTATAATAGTATTAGGACCTTGAAAAAGTTGTCGCTGTTTTTTTGGGAAAATTAATGCTTTGTTTAAAGTATGTGGTAAAAAACATGTCACTCAAAGTATTGCCCATCACTAGCCACTACTTTCTCCCATCTTACTGGCAGCATATGAATTCCACGTCGGAAAGACGACACGTTTTTTGAGGCTATCCAAGAATCGACCCATTTTTTTGTAGCTTCGTAAGAATGGAAGTGCTGCTCAGCCACGTGCCATCGAACGGAATAAGTGATAATAGGAAAGGGCTACATCCGCTGAATACGGTGGGTGGGGTGGGGCTTCCCATTTAAGCGTTTCCAAGTAGGTTTTTACCGGTTTTGCAACATGTGGCCGAGCATTGTCATGTGACAAAATCACCTTGTCATGTCTCTGCTCGTATAGCGGCCGTTTTTCCTTTAGGTCTCGGCTCAAACGCATCAATTGCTGTCGATGGCGATCTCCCGTGATAGTTTCGTTTGGATTAAGCAGCTCATAATAAATTACACCCTGCTGATCCCGCCAAATGCCGAAGAGAAGATCTTTTACGCTTAGGGTTATTGTACTGTATCCACTTTTCATTGCCAGTCACGATACGATGCAAAAAACTTTTCCTTTTCTGCCAGTGAAGCAGCAGTTCACACGTGAGAAAACGCCGTTCGACGTCTCACGGCATCAACTCATATGGTTGCTTCTAAATCATTCCTAATGCTCTCAAACGTTTCGAAACTGTTGTGTCATCTACTTGTAATGATTTTGCAAGTTCAACTAGCCTCTGACATGGGTCTTCATCGAGTAATTCCTTCAATTCTGCGTCTTCAAACTTCCACGGTGCGCCTGAGCGTTCTTTATCTCCAAGATCAAAATCATTATTTTTTGAAGCTTCGAAATCAGTCTCTGCATGTCGTTTCCGACAGAGCATGCTCACCATAAGTCTCAACAAGAATTCTGTGTGCTTCAGCTGCAGATTTCTTTTGAATAAAATAGTGCAATAAAATTCTCCGCAAATACGATTACACTGTGGTGAGCTAACATACACTGAAGTTCAAGCTTACCGACAGCACTTCCTTGTAGATGAGTTACCATCTGAAATTACATGCACTTAGTCCTGGTGCTGTCATCTGTTAGGAAACAGCGAGAACTTATTCAAGGTCCTGACATTACCCAAGAAAATAATTAAAACTTATATAAAATAAATAATATGTTTTAAAAAGCAATTAATTTTTAGAAGATTATAACAGGAAAAATTCTTCAGAAAGTTTCCCATAATTCAGTCTGCAATTCACAAAAATTGCTAGTCCTTGTTTCGAGGTCATATTTATTGTATACAACTTTTGAATATATGTGAAAAAAAATTAAATTTTTAAGGCTATGAAGGCATTTGACATTTTCCAATCTTTTTTATAATTGGGTTGTGTTGCCTTATTTAAAAAAAAAAAAAGAAAAATAGATTAGATTGTCTAAACAAATTGGATTTGTTAAATAGGTTATTTGTGTATCTATGAGTAAAAAAAATGTATATTCCTTATTAGCTATTAATTTTCTTATCATTCTATATTTTGTACAAAATAAAAACCGATGCCCGTCACCGATAACGCTACTAAATGTGTGCAGTGATACCACTCAATTATACTGAAATAAAAACTGTAATAGAATGTTTTATTGAATTTTAAATTTCGCGCTTGATATTCGTTGTCATGCAGTTGGCAGCAGATCCGAAGTTTCCGTGTTGTATTACTTCACATTTGTTGACAGTTCGAAATGATCTGAACTTCACATCCTCACATTGGCTTTAACATGTTGACTGCCAACTACGAGATATCTCGTAGGTTGTTTCCTTGTCCAGGATGCCTCACTACGAGTTATCTCGTCCCTTCATTACTTGGCATATTTGTGCATAAGTTTATTCAAAAAGAAAAAGTCTGTACAAGGAAATAAATTGTATTATACGAATCATATTTACATTTTCACTTAGAGAAACATTTTTTAAGCTTTTTTGATTATTACTATTTACTGTTATCAACGTTTTTAATAATATGGAGACATCCAAAAAAAACGTCATCAAAGTTGGCCGAGAAAAAAAAGACGTATTTCTATTCTTGATCGACTTTATAACCTTATTTACTTGTCAAGACTGTTACATCATATGACAGCCATTGTTTATTTTACAAATTGTGACAGTCACTTGTCAAAAGTTTGACATAACCGAAAAGCTTAGACATGACCGCTATTTCCATCTCTCTGTTCATAGCCAGAGTTGATGACGTTTTTTTTGGATGTCTCTATATAACATCAGATCAAATCAAATTTGCTCTTTAGACCGGAATCGTGAAAAATTCCGTGGCAGTCAACGTGTTAACAGTGATTTTTGTCTTTTTTTGAGGTTCAAACTGAATACAAGTGCTATTTGTAACATTTATAATAATTATTTATATTTTATAACCGAATTTTATACCAGTTTTTTTTTTTTTTTTTTTTTTTTATGTTGAAATTTTTTTTTATCTGTTGAATGTTGAAAATAAAAAATTTTAACAAACAAACATAAAGAATCCATCTATACGCTAGTCAAAACCATTTCTAAATTCTGAATCATTTTGTAACAATCTGGCATCAATGCGCTCTAAAACTTAAACGCGTGTTTGATGACGTGTATCGGTTTTTATTTTGTATGAAGTATAAGTCTGTTCCATTGTATTTACCTGTAAATGAATTATAATCTATGAAGGGTTGCCACAACTGTCTGTTTTCCAAGATTGGACTATCAGGTTCCCTTGGATACTCGTACACACAGTGGTATTTCTGTTTTTTGAACCAAACCCCTTTCGATTTTTGCTAAAAAGTAATGCAACGAGCAATTAAAAAAAAACTTCAGCGTTAAATCTGTAAAAATGTTTTTTTGTTCCCAACAATACATCGATACAATGTAGGTACTTATTATAGACCCATTAACCTTTGGAGCGCCGGAAAATCTTATACAAGACGCTCTCCATAGGCTATACAATCATTCTTAAATTGTAACGAAACTTACTAGTCTTTGCTTTTTGGAGGTCGTTGATCACGAAAAAAAAAGGCTTTGGTGTTGACACGCCCTAAAAAAGTACCCCCGATTCTGATATCAATGTAAGATTGAGTTTTGAGTAAAAATATAATTTCATTTTATATTTCATGTGTCTTGCACTATGAATGGTGGCAGATAGGCCCCTGAGGGAATATCTCGTGGACGTTTCTGATAGTAAACGAATGAAAACCAATTCTTGTTGCTATTTCCAGGGGTGTTTCTGAGTTAGACGATATTTGAAAATATTTTTACAACGAGTAATAAATTACTCGTTTAGAATCAACTGAAAATACTGAAAGCTAAAAAAAAAAAAAAAAATCAAAAAATTAAAAAAAAAATATGCAAAACTAAAATAATAGTAAAAAACGAACAAAAAAATGAAGCCACAAAGTCTCTCTACATCCTCGTCGTTGGCTTCGGGTAATACTGAAGGAGAGACCATCAATCAGTCACACACTGAACGGCAAAATGATTCCAAAATCACCATAAAAACTAATCCGATTTTGAATCGACGGAGGGAAAATGTTTTTACGCTCGGATTGGCTAGTGACAGCCTATTATGTTTTTTCCAACCTATTCTTGTAAATTATCTATTTCAGGAATAATTTTTTTTTTAGTTCAATTGAATTATTGACACCCTTGAATGGCCAATAAATATTTTATAGTGAACGTCGTTTAAAATTTGATAAAATAATTTTCTTACCCAGTGAGAGAAAAAAAGGAGCAATACGTACTCTCCCCTGAAAAGGGTAGCGTATTATATATTTTATTGTTGTAAACAAAATTCATCTTTCCTGATTTTGGAGAATTTTCTACTCTCAAAAACTTATTACAAAGTAATATTGTAGATACTTACGGCAGAGTCCGAGAAAAATGATAAAAGGGGTAGTTTCTAATCAGAAAGGGGTAGTTTCTGAAGGGTAACTCAAAAATTACTACCATCCTCGCATTCCTCATCCTCGAAAACCCTTATAGAAGCATTTACTTGGAATTTTAAAAAATTAAAAATTTTCCGGATCGTTAGCTGCTGGAACGTCTTATATAAGATGCTATTTGAAGTTTGTACTGCATAGGGGTTGAATATACAAAGTAGGACTAAATCACTAGGATTTTTTAATGCAAAAAAAGTGCCAAAAACCCCGGCGCTCCAAAGGTTAAAGAGCTACTCCCAGATGGGTTGGTTTGTAAATCTATTTTTGTTTTATCGGATTTTCTTTATGTACAACATCTCAACAATATCTCCTCAAAATTTCATAAAAATCGGAGCATTATTCAGAAAGTTCTCACACCTCTAGTACACCCCTAGTGTACGTAATACGAGGTGTGGCTATTAAATAACCGAACTGATGCTGCTACCAGCGCGCTGCGAACGTGTCGCGATAAGTTTTAACAGAACTGTGTCTGGTGATACTTTCCCCACCCTGAGCTTGCTGGACAAGACAGTGGGTCGCTCAATTTGACTGTAGCAGTCGTTTGAATTAGCCTACGCACCAGTGACGCGTCGAAAAAATGATGTGTTCAAATGGAGCAACGGATTAATCTCAAGTTTCTGGTTAAATTGGGGAAAACATTTACAGAAGCTTATGCAATGTTAAAAGAAGAGTACGGGAATGAATGTTTATCCCCCCACACAAGTTTTTGAATGGTTTAAAGAGGGACGTGAAACGACCAAGACGATCCATGCCCGGACTGTACTCAAAGTCAAAAACGGACGAAAACGTTGAAAAGAATTGGTAAATTAATCCGCGAAGATCGTCGTTTACTTCGGAAGAAGTCAGTTATCCTGTCTTAATATACCTGCTCGAAACTTTAAACGCATTTTTCTCGAAAATTAATTTTTCGACGCATACCGAATAAAAATATAGTGAAATTCGCTTTTATTTTTGTGACCCAACTGGAGTTAACGCCTAAAAAATACCCATCCAAGTTAGCAGAGAAAAAAAGATCATTATGAGTCATTGGAACTACTTTTACAACTATGATGCGTAAAAATTGCCCCCCTACTGTGCTTAAATGGGACTAGAGATATTGGCATATTAAACTAATTTTCAAAAAAATAGAAGGCGATCTAGAAGTGCTGGTCACCCTCCACTACGGTTCGTTGATTGTCTACTGACCTCAGTTCAGCGTTATCGCACCGTTATGTTAAAACAATTTCTCTCGAATTAAAAAAAAACAAACCTTACCTTTTCCGACTTTTCCACCACCTTTTCCGGAGACCTAAGTGCCGATTTCGTTGGCGTTGCGAATTTATCCCAAGCCGAAGGAACGAATTCTGGAGTTTCCGCCTCCTCGTCACTGTTGGTGTTGCTTGTATCGGAGTCGTCGACGGCTTCGTCGGAAATTTCCTCCGCGGGCTCTGCAGGTTCGATATTTTCGATCTGGCAAATCGAGGTTCAAAAAAATTATTGCAAAATATCGGCCGTTTCGTGCGTATACTTACAAGGTCTTGTGGAGCAGCTTTCAGAGCTTTTAGAGACTCCTCGTGTTCTCCTTCCTAGAGAATAAAAGGAAAGTGTTGTAGAAGAAAAGAGAGATACTTAATAGTTACTTTATTTGGCATCATAAAGGCTTGTGATGCCACAAAAAAGCCAACGCTTATTTTTATTTGAGGTTAGGTATTGGTTGCCGATAAATTTAATCATGACTATTAAGTTCAACCTTCAGTAAAACCTTTAACGGCGGAGAAATCTGAGTTACAATCTACCTCTTATTAGACGCAAAATTTATAGATATACGAGGTGTAGCTATTAAATAACCGAACGATGCTGCTACCAGCGCGACAAGTTTGAACAGAACTGTGTCTGGTGATACTTTCCCCACCCTGAGCTTGCTGGACAAGCCAGTGGGTCGCTTAGTTTGACTGTAGCAGTCGTTTGAATTAGTCTACGCACCTGTGACGCGTCAAAAAAATGTTAAGTGTTCAGATGGAGCAACGGGTTAATACAAGTTTTTTGTTAAACTGGGGAAAACTTTTCAGAAGCTTATGCAATGTTAAAATAAGTGAACGGGATTGAATGTTTATCCCGCACACAAGTTTTTGAATGGTTTAAACGGTTTTAAAGGGACGAGACGATCCGCGCCCGAACGCACCGAAAAACGGACGATATCATAACAGAAATCTCAAGATCGTCGCCTGACAAAGAATGCTTGCTGAAATAAAGACGACAAAGATTTTGCCACATTCTGCAGAATCATTCAACATGCGCAAAGTTTGCGCAAAAATGGTGCCAAAACTCCTCACTCCCGAGCAAAAGGAATCAAGAATGAACATTTGCGCTGACATCCTAAACAACATTGACACTGATTCAGGCTTGTTATACACAGTGATTATTTGTGATGACAAGATTCAAAAGTGTGGTGGTGGTTAAGCAAAAGCGACGAGGTTCCGAACCAGCTGACAGAAGCGGACTTCCAGCACTGCTTTCAACAATGGAAGTCGTATGGAGCGGTGTAGAGATCGCCAAGGGAGTGCATTGAAGGCGAAAAAGTTGCACTGTAATTGGTAAACAATAAAGTTTATACAGAGTTATTTAATAAAGTGTATGGATTTCTCATGCGTAATCATAGAAATTGAGACTCATAGGACTCGTCCCCAATAGGACTTGGTCTATTGACCAGGCGTAAGTTTACGAAATACAGGAAGTGGGATAACTCCAAGGTTTCAAGAGCACACCCGGTTTTTTATTTTGATGTTGCACGGGCTGCAACAACGTCTACAGCCGAATTTGATTCCAAACATTAAGAGGTTTATTGCATTCTTTACAAATGTAAAGTATTCTGTCGTTCGTGCGTGACATACTGTATCATTAAATTAAAATGTTTCAACTAACACAGCGAGGTCTAACGTACATATACTTCACGAATAAATCAACACCAACTACAGCTAAATGAAATATCTTGCGACACAGAAAGTCAACTGTCTCGAGACGTGCTGTGTTGGACACTCTCCACTGCTGTTCATCGATTCTCTACTGACCTCATTTCAGCGTTATCGCACCGTTATGTTAAAACTGTTCAGACATCAAAGGAAAGTTACCCCAGTGAATTACATTACATCGTTTACAATCTCATAGACAGTTTATCTTCAAAAACTTATTGAGTATTTTAGAATAGATAATAAATAATTTTGTAGAATGTTCATGCCTCTACATGCACCATCAATGGCGCGAGGCGCTTGTTGACAGCCCTATTTATAACTTAGCCCTAGCTTAATAATAGATTCCAGGACCGGTCTTAACGCGACTGTAATACTGTTATATGTGCCACATTAATAAAGTACATCGTCAACTTCTTTATACAGGGTGAGGCAAAAAGAATGGGACAAGACTAAACTGGAGATGCTAGACACCAAAATATTATGATTGAGCTCAACATGCCTTATACCATTGTCGCTGGTTTAAGAGATACAGCGTGTTCAAAGTTTCAATTTATTCTGAAATTTCTTAATAATTGAGAAAGTTTTGATAGTATAAATCTGAAACTTGGTAGTTTTATGTTTTTTGGTGTGAGAATTACGAATTTTAAGCTTATTTTAACGTTGCTCCTGGAGGGCTCTAGTTTCACCGTTTATCTTGGTAAATTAAAACATATTTTTTTTATGTGTTCAGCCATGCGTAAAACAATTGAATCAAATGAAAATGTTTTGGACAAAATTCGATTGTAGGATCATTGCGAAAACATTGCAAAAAGGTGCAAAAAAAGGTTTTTTCGACTTTTAGGCACGAAAAAAAATGTTGAGTAAAAAAACAAAAAATATCACGTTATAGCGCTTGACAAGACGAATAAAACGGTTTTTGGATCATTCAAATCGGTTGATAACATTTTGCACAAAAAAATAAAAACCGCGAAAATTAGCGATTTTTCTATGTTCAATTACTCGGTTTGTAATTATCCTAGAAATGTCTTCCGGGGTTCAAATTGAAGGGTTTTCCAACACCTATCTACGGTTAAATTTTTGTCAAAAAATATTCATGTTTCCGCGCAAATTGCGAAAAAGTAAAAACAGGTACTTTAGTAAAACGGCCCCTATTTCCACAATAATTGTCGTAGATCAATTTTGCACAAAGCGACGTGCTCTTGAAAAATAAAATTTTTTTTTTTGAATTTGTTACCCGGAGATGAAAAGTGGGTGCTTTATGTAAAATAAAACTTTCCGACACAAATAAGGTTCCTCTACAAACATATCAAATTAGAAGTAGATCCGATAATAATAAGTACCTCAAAAGCGCGTCAAAAACGTGCAATTTTAGAGAGCGGCCGCGTGGTCGCACGAGCGAAGGGGAAGTGGCGCTGTGGTAGGGGAACTCTCTCTCCCGCGGGCGGAGCGGGCGCCCGGAAAGCGATCGCGCGCGTTCAAATTCGACAAGCCCGAAACAATTGAGGATTTCTCGGGAACTACTGAACGAAAATTGATGTTTTTTTTGCTGTGCCCGCGGGAGAGAGTTCCCCCACCACCGCGCCACTTCCCCTTCGTTCGTGCGTCCACGCAGCCGCTTTCTAGCCGGTTTTTCAGACGCGCTTTTGAGGTACTTATTATTATCGGATCGACTTCAAATTTGATATGTTTGTAGAGGAAGTCTTCAAGAGCACGTAGCTTTTCGCAAAATTGCTCTACGACAATTATTGTGGAAATAGGGGCCGTTTTACTAAAGTACCTGTTTTTACTTTTTTCGCAATTTGCGCGAAAACTTTTTGACAAAAATTTAACCGTAGATAGGTGTTGGAAAACCCTACAATTTGAGAAGATAGGCTCCTACAAGACATTTCTAGGATAATTACAGACCGAGTAATTGAACATCGAAAAATCGCTAATTTTCGCGTTTTTATTTTTTTGTGCAAAAAGTTATCAACCGATTTTAATGATCCAAAAACCATTTTATTCGTCTTTTCAAGCGCTATGACGTGATATTTTTTGTTTTTTACTCAACATTTTTTTTCGTGATTAAAAGTCGAAAAAACCTTTTTTTTCGCATCTTTTTTGCAATTTTTTCGCAATGATCCTACAATCGGATTTTGTCCAAAACATTTTCATTCGATTCGTACGATTTTTCTCCTAATTATGACGTTGAGAAAGTGCCGCAACTAATTATTTTAAAAAATCACCTGTTTTTTGCTACCTCGCCTGGACTATGACCTATAATGGCAGTGAAGTTCGTTTTACCGTGTGTGACAGTGTACTGACTTAACACTTAAAACAGATATTTTGCAGCATATTTGTACAGACAAACATAAAGCTCGTGTAAGTGGTTGTGTGAGTGCGCGAGACAGACAGACAATTTAACTTGGATTTAGTCAAAATGATAGCACGGAACACAGCTAATGTAGTGGTTGGGGGACTGGATGAAGCGAAAGCCGTGGAAGGGCATTTGATAGCTCCAAGTATATCGGATAGCACAAATACGGAAACGATTAGGAACCTATTATTAACCTCCGGGCTCTACTTATGACAAACACCTTTAGATTTATTTCAAGTCCGAGTTCATGCACCTACCTTCCAAATGAATTCACCGCTCGAACTGGACCTGGTATCCGAACCGCTGTCCCACTCCTGCTCCTCGTTCAGGTCGTTACTCTCGCTGAACGAGGTTCGCATCGCTTGGCTATCGCCGGGTCCGTTGAACTGTATATCCGTCAACACGCCGAAGATGTCGTCGTTACCCTCCTCGTTGCCGATAAATTTACCCTCCACCTTATCGATATTGATGTAATCGTGCTCCTCTCTCTCTTTTAAATTGACGTATTCCGTCCTGTTTTTCGCGTTCTCCAAATTTATGATATTGACATAATCGGCCTCGTTGTAACGATCACCCGCACTGTCTACGGTATCGTAGATTTCTTTGATTTTACCCCCGCTCGGCTTACAGTTCACGTAATCCAGGTCGTTCTCGTAGTCGCTACATCTCTCTTCGAAGTGCGACTCATAGATGTCGCTGGTCTTCGGTGCGTCGCGTATTGCGGGCGGGCTCTTCTTGCTAGAGACCGATATTACCGACGCGTTATTTTGGGATATGACCATGTCGTAACTCAGCAACGAAGCCGGCAACTGCTTCCAAGGGTTGTCTTCGGGGGAGGGTAAAGGGGCAACGTGCACTTTTACGAAGGCCACCGGATTGTCTTGCGACATGTTTGGTTTAGGCGGAGTATCGATTATTATGATGCACCTGGAGCTGTGGTCTCTCTCGTGATATATGAATTTGCTGATGTAGTGGGTGTTGACCAGTTTATTGGCGCCTAACAAGCTGACGGTGGTTACTTTATTTTGGTTTTCCTCGATATCGTCTTGGTTCGGCTTCAATTGACAGTCTACGTCTTCGGATATTTTTATTTCGCTTAACGGGGTTAGCTGA
Organism: Aromia moschata; assembly: GCA_029963805.1. Classification (NCBI taxonomy): domain Eukaryota; kingdom Metazoa; phylum Arthropoda; class Insecta; order Coleoptera; family Cerambycidae; genus Aromia; species Aromia moschata. The sequence goes on from JAPWTK010000378.1 coordinate 316,582, forward strand.
AGTGCTTTGGACTTCTTTTCGTTTCTACCATTTTTCGTCTGATCAGTGTCGACATACAAGCACTCAGTATTATCGTCTGTTCGGCTATTTACACTACCTGTTGCATTTAAACCGTCATCATCTTTAGCGCTCTTTTGTTTTAATGACCGATTAAGTTCTTCGAATCTCAGAATCACATCAACGTCTTTTTCGTGTTCTGTAACGCCACAAGATATTTCCTCCAAATTGAAAAGCGTGTCGTTTGAACAACAAGAACCTTGGCTTGGAGTACAGAGATAGTCGGGGTCTTTGGGCAAGCTCTCGTTGGACGGAGACGACTGGTTTTCTTCTTCAGGAGCTAACGTTTTGAGGATACAACATTCTGACCACTCGCTATCCTCCGATTCACTTTCCTGCCTAGAGTTGTATAAAAAATAAATGATGTAAAAACGGTCCTGTTAAAGAACAGTGATATTCATCGGACGAACTAGTTAATAAATAAAACAATTTTAATCAACGACCTTGAAACTAATAGACGCGGCAAAGCCCAAAGTGTGGGGACTAACATGTGCTAGGTGAAGAAGAGTTTCTTCTTATTTGTGATTGGTCGGAAAGTTTGATTTACATAAAGCACCCACTTTTCATCTCCGGGTAACGAGATTGTTCAACCACACAAAACGACGACTGCGGGAGAGAAGTTGTGTGCAAATGTTAATCCGATGCTGGAGATCGGCTTTGTTTAATAATCGTGGTATCCACTTGCCAAACTTATGAACTTTGCCTAACGTTTCAAGTCCACATACTACTGTGGCCTGGCTTCTTGTGCCATCTCTTGTGTGGTTCAATACGGGGTTGCTTCGACAATTGTACGCAAGCGCTCGATATCAAGTTGAGGTCGCCTACCAGATCGTAGTTTATCGTCAATGCTGTAGTCGTCAGATCGGAAGCGTGCGAACCATCGTTTGCATGTTGCTAAACTAGGGGCGTTGTCGCCATACGCGGCCACTAGATTTCGATGTACTTTGGTTATATTATGGCCTAATCGAAATTCCAAGCACTTCGAAGGAATGGCCCAATACTAATGAGTCAACCGGATAAATTGACCTAACATTTAATTTTAACATTGCAGTTGTCACTATCAAGTTAAAATATCTATCTTATCTTTTGATTCCTGTTGATTTGTAAACAAACGAGGAAGGTTAAATTAGCGCCACCTATTTTATCAAAACAAATCACAATATGCAGATATCTAATCTGCCGAGTCTATTAGTTTAAGGCCGGTTGTGGGGTTTTAATTGAAACTTACTTTGGTGTAATTATCGATGACAGTTCCTCATTATAACTTTCTTCGAGTATAGGTGATAGAGGTGGATTATAAATATTATATTTCAGGAAAATTTCGTTTCTCTCCTGAGTATCCCAATCTTCCAAGTCTACTACTTTTTCAGTGGGCGTACCCTGTATCGACATTAAGGATTACATATCTTACTTTACCAATCAATACAAAAAACTCAGTTTGCTGAGTAAAAAAAATATGTATTTTCTTAAATTTACAGAACCAGTATTGCCAAGTCCAATTTTGACAATGAGTTGTGTAAATTAAGTAATGAGACTGGCAACGTAGCGCCCAATCTAGCAACACTGCGGAGACGGGACTTGGAAGGGCGGCAAGATAACATGTAATGCACCTTTGTGACTGTTTTCGTAAACCGTTTTTTTCTAGTGTGTTTTAAAAATGAGTGACATTAATTTTGAGTAACGGTGTGCTATCAGGTTTTGCTTCAGACTTGGACACAGCGCAATGGATACTTCAACACGCCTACGGAGACAGTGTTTTTTCAAGAGCTCAGGTTTTTCTGTGGTTTAAGGTATTCTCAGAAGGAAGAGAGTCGATTGAAGATGAATCACGCAACAGAAGGTCTTCATCTTCAAGAACCGATGAAAATTTCGATAGAATACGGGATCTTGTGCGTTCAGATCATCGGTTGACGACTTCGGGGAAAAGTTAAGTTTGAATCACACCACTGTTCATCAGATTTTGCCTAGCGAATTGGGGATGAGAAAAATCTGCGCAAAAATGGTTCCAAAAAACCTTTTGTCGGAATAAAAGGATATCAGGAGAGAAAGGTGTCTTGACTTTTTGGAATCGATCGAAAATTATCCCCATTTTATGGAACATGTCATTACTGGTGATGAGACTTGGGTGTTTGAGTAAGACCCGGAAACCAAGCGCCAAAGCATGTATCAGGCTTCAAGACCCAAAAAAGCAAGAATGACTAAGTCGAAGATCAAATGCATGCTGATTTGCTTTTTTGACAGCCAGGGAATTGTCCACAGAGTTTGTGCCTCCAGACCAAACAGTAAATCAACACTTTTACAGAGAGGTTCTTGAAAAACTTCGAAAAGGGTCATGCGTGTGAGACCAAACATCAAGAACAACTGGATGTTGCATCACGACAATGCGCCTTGTCACACGGCCATTTCAGTAAACGAGTTTTTAGTCTGTAAAAACATTCCTGTGGCTCTTCGGCCTCCTAATTCGCCTGACTTGAGTCCTTGTGACTTTTTTCTCTTCTAAAGATTGAAAAATCACCTCAAGGGACGTCATTTTGGGACCATAGAAAACATTCAAACATCTGTAACCGACCAGCTGAAGGCTATATACACTAGAAGTGTGTGAGTTCCAGTGCTGCTATGAGGAATGGAAGAAGTGTCCAGCACTGTGTGGCTTCCCAAGGAAATTATTTTGAAGGAGATAATACTGTATTGTAACTCTATTTGAATAAAAAAATCAGTCTCATTACTTAATTTATACACCTTGTACGCCAGTCAATAAAGCTCGAAAAGGGGTGAGTTTATGACACAATTGATACCTGAATCCGACTATGGGATACTTTTAAGTTCAGTCTTTAGATGAAAACGTATATGAATAGGACTAGGAAATAGTTGCACTTTTTTTTTAATAACAAATTAGTGAAAAAAAAATGGAGTTTTTTCAGTTTTTTGCTTATATAAGAAAAGCTATTGAAGCAATTGCATCGCATCCAATAGGAAAGTTGTAGAGAATTCAAAAAACCTTTAAAATGAAAAAAAAAATCAAGTCAATCGGTACATTTTTCGCTGAGAAAACTCGGGGAAGCGGCGGCAGAGACCAGCAAATTTCGCGCGGTGTTCAGAGGCGTTTTACACCAATTTAATGGCATTTAAATGAAACAAAGTAAATGGACGAATTGTAGTTTACACTCTGTAGTTTCCGAATCCGTCGAGAAAATGTTATTTAATATATCGCTCGACGTGTTATGGAATATTCAAAATACGATGTAAAAAACTTTATTCGACTATTGTGCAAAAACTATTCATCGGACATAATCCAGTTTTTGCACGCTCATTCTTCGTGATATTACCTACATTTTCCCACAAGATTGACTCTTCTAATGCAAAAATACTCGAATTACGAATTTATTAAGAAAAGGTAATTTTTTGCGTTTTTTCCGAGTTTTCTCGGCGAAAAATTCACCAAATGACTTGATATTTTTTTCATTTTAAAAGTTTTTGAATTCTCTACAACTTTCCTATTGGATGCGATGTGATTGCTTCAATAGCTTTTCTTCTATAAGCAAAAAACTGAAAAAACTCTTTTTTTTTTCACTAATTTGTTATAAAAAAAAAAAGTGCAACTATTTCCTAGTCCAATTCATATACGTTTTCATCTAAGGACTGGACTTAAAAGTATCCCGTAGTTGGATTTCAGGTATCAATCGTGTCATGTCAAAAAGCTCTATTGACTGGACTATTGTATTATGCCATCTGGAATGATTGGAAATAATGACAGTTAACATCCTTGTTCATGGCCAACTTTCATGTGGTTTTTTATTAACGACTTGTTAAACATAGAGTTCTGTAGCTAATGGATTTTTAGGAATAAATAAATAAATAAATTAATTAATGACTAATGAAGCAATGACTATGAATGTTAAGATTATGATTGTTTTAAGTAGAGTTCTGTTGAATTAAATACTAAAACAATCTTTTTTTTTTAATTTTATGTAAAAACAGAACATACCTGGGCATGTGGTAGTTTGATCAAGAGCTCGTTCCTAATCGCGGTCATAATATCTTCGTCCATGCCAAAACCCACGTAACTAGGCGCACTTGTCGTCGTAAATTTTACGGTTTCGTTTACTTGGGGATGCAAGAACCACCCTCCTTCGCCCGCCCAATCGCCATTGCCACTTTCGTGTACGTCGTCTAGAAAATTATTAAACAACAGATAACAAAAATAGATCTATTGCAGTGGCACTTGGTGGACTTCCATGTTCTCATAATTTCATAAGGAAGCATAGTACCCATATTAGATTTTAGGGTTTTATCTCTACATCTAAATAGAGAGCAATGAGAGCAAAAAAAAGATCTCTCTTCAAAATCTTGGAAAATATTTTATATGATATACAATATGTCCCCTGATCGAGTTTAAAAGAGGAAACAATCTTGTGTTTTTGATTTCTCAGAAAAAGTCACTCTTGATGATTTGCCCTGCTTGATTTCAAACCCCCAAAACGCAAATTACTTTTCATATAGCTCAAACGGTTCTCGAGATAATACAATTTTTCTTCATAATTTGGACTTAAAAAAATTCTAGTTGGCTGATTTCATTGCAAGATATCACTGACAACTACTGACAACTAATAAGTCAGTATAACTTCAAATCGATTCTTCGTCATTTTGTACTATTATTTATATGCTATAATGTTGACTCTAGAACAAAGAATTTATTTGATTCAATGCTACGGAACTGGGGAAGAGTGCTATCGTGTTGTTATCAATAAATGTAACGAAAACTACCCGGAAGTTAGCATTTCTAATGTCGGAGCGAAGAAGTTGGTGACCAAGTTCTTAGAAACAGGCTCTGTTTTAGACATTGACAAATAAAAAAAAATGGTTGAATGAAGATGATGCTGTTTCAGTTCTTGCCCTCCATTCCATGAGAGAAGCTCCAAGATTATTACTTAGAAGAAGGGCAATTGAAACTGAAATAAGTAAATCACATTTACACAGAATTTTCAAGCAGAACCGGATTTTACCATTTAAACCAAAATTCAGGCACACCTTAGAGGAGGGTGATGAAGCCAAACGTTTGGATTTTTATTTGGAGATGGGCAACAGAGTTTTAAATGACGTAGGATTTCATAAGCGAATTTTGTTCTCCGATGAATCTACTATTTCAACAAACGGCGTCTTTTCCTCTCAGCATTGCCGGTATTGGAGTGAAACAAATCCTCACTTTACTATTTCTTGTCGAAGACAATATTTCAAAAAAGTTAATGTGTGGTGTGCGGTTTCATATACAAATGGCATTATTGGTCCATATTTTTTTTCAAAGAAAATTTAAATCGTAATACATATTTGGAGATGGTACAAAAATTTTTAACAGATAAACTTGATGAACTTCCTTTAAGTTATCGAACGAGAATGTTTTTCCAACAAGATGGGTGCCCTGCTCATCATGCCGTTGTGCTCAGCTCTTAGTTGCTCCGTAATTGGCTCAATTCCGAATTTAACGACCACTGGATAGAAAGGGATGGTCCCATTTTATGGCCGCTGAGAAGCCCGGATCTGACAATATTGGACTTCTATCTATGGCGACGTTTAAAGAAAATTGTTTATCGTGAACCACTAGTAAATGATGAAGAGCAATTAAACACAAGGATTCAAAATGCAGTCAAGTCCTTGTCAATTGAGGAAATTAGAAATAGTTTTAACGAATTTAGAGCTCGAATTGAAATTTGTGCAGAAAAAGGAGGAGCATTATTTGAATAAAAAAAAATTCTGGTTTAGTTTTGATTCCATTTTATAATCGGTTGTTTAATTCAATGATTAAAACATGAGACTAAGTAATTCGAATCATTTTTTAGCAAACTAATTAATTGAGTTTCTATAGCATATAGCATCCTAGACAACGAAATTATTCGGTTAAATCCGCCAACTAGAATTACTTATAAAATTTTGTGAAGGTCAAAATTATGAATAAAAATGGTATTATCTCGAGAACCGTTTGAGTTATATAAAGAATAATTTGCGTTTTGAGGGTTTGAAATCAAGCAGGGCAAATCATCAAGAGTGACTTTTTCTGAGAAATCAAAAACACAAGATTTTTTCCTCTTTTAAACTCGATCCGGGGACACCCTGTATATTTTATTGATAATTAGAGCGCAGAGTGAAATACACAATTATGGAACTTAAAGAATATAATAAATGTACATTAAGTTCAGATAATGTAAGAAAATGTCGCGATATTTATTAAGTAATAAATAAGGAAGTAATAAATAGGGTCTGGAGTGTATCTCTACAACGCAGGGTCGGCAACATACAACTCTATGATAACTAAAGTATAAACCGTATTTTTTATGCGCCTTGTAAATTTTATACGCGTGTACTTCTTGCCTGTGCATACGTACGCCACAGACCGTGCCTGATAACGCACTGGGACTCTTCCGCGGTAGGTTCGAGGAAATGGTGTATTTAATTTATCCATATAGCGTAGCGAACGTTCCCCTCAGCGCTTAGTACATCAGCTTGACGCGAGACAGATGAACGGTAGGACGCTGGGTTTAAAATCGTTTTATGTGTCGTGAGTGATCAACTAATAAACGTGTGTACATACGTATTTTGCACCGTATACGTATATCTTTTAGAGTTTGTGTAGTGTATTTACATATTATCTGATTTTGTGTGGATTTCTGCAACAATGGCACAGACGTTACCATTTGTGAATAGACTGAAACGGATTATTGAAAATGACGAGGATTTTACGATAGATGGATTACATATTTTATGTATTCCTTGCAATCGTCGATATACAGGGTGAACCATTTTAATCTTTAATAGGAAATAACTCGGCCGGTAAGCGAAATTGGATTCGGTGTCAAAAAATACAGGGAAAAACTATGTTCTTATCCATAGTAAAAAAAAAAAAAAGTTGTGGGCCTGTGTAATTTACAAGGCCCTTAAAAAATATGGTTTATACTTTTATAGTGCCGAGCCCTGCGTTGCAGCACACATTTCCGGACCCTAGTAATAATCCTTGCTAAAAATCACTACTAAACTAAAGAATAAATCTAATAGCAGCGGCTGGCCGCTGTCGGCGTCGCGTCATCATCGCTGCAAAAAAAAAACCGTCTGTTAAGGTGCGTGCCGGCACCAAATTACCTAATTTATTGCGTCTATTGAGTGGTAAATTTTTAACGACAGGTAGAGGAGAATAATACATAATTCACGAAAGTGATTAGTAGTGTTAGGGGTTTTAGGATTAGAGATATACAAATATATGCCGAATCGGCGGCCAAATCGGCTACTGACTCGGCACAACTCATGGCTGTGAAGTCATAAATGACTCATGTGTACTTCATGCCGCGCTCTTTACATAATAACTAGTAAAATAATTTTGTCAGTGACGTTGGTTTTATTTAAAAATCGACTTATTTTCTCATTCTTTTCAAAAGAAGAATATTACGATTCTGCAATAAAGTAAATTATGATTTTAATTATAAATAATGATGTCGGTCCCATGCTCCATTCTGAAGATACGAGACCTTCAAATCCCACCAACCACCACTGATATGTTGATATTAGTACCTTCTGAAATGTCCAGTTCGTGACTGACATCAACTTCTTCGGGCTGGGCTTCTTCGCCGTCTATAGTGAACGTGGCATTCGCATTATCGTTAATTATAAAAGTTTCGTTTTGCAACTCGTATACACCATCGTCCCCACTTTTTACATCGAATACGGGTTGATTTCGTTCGGCCTTATCGTTTTCGACGAACACTGCGTTGTAAGAATCAGATGGGAAACTGTCGAACGTGTAGGTTTCATTCAGTACTTTGTTCTGGTCGTCTAGAGTTTTTCCTAGAAACGTATCCCAAGTTTCTAACGAATAATTTAGCTTTTCCGTATCGCTGGGGTTCTTTAACGGAGATATCGAAGAAGTTTCCGTAGTTGTTTCGTTTTGATCTTCTCTAGGCCAATTTTGTATGTCCAAAGTAGACGTATTTTCAGATAAGAGGGGTAAACTTTGTTTTTTAGGGCTACTAGTGGGTGTTGAGGTTGTTACCAGCACTTTCTCTTCAGCAATAAAATCGTTTGTCTGGTTCCCAGTTACTACGTTATTTGCATCGAGTCTAATAACCTCACTTTTTACACAGTCAGTATTTTTAGGTTCATTCTCAGTTACAGGTGTCATTTCAGTGGTTATATTCGCTTTCTCATACAGTAAATTAGATTCAACCGGTACTTCTTGTTTGTTATCAAAATTGACTGTCGCGGTTTCAGGTGCTATAATTTTTTTGTCCAGTGTATTAACTTCACTTTTTACGCAGTGAGTATTTTTAGGTTCATTTTCAGTTGCAACTGTCATTTCAGCGATTGTATTCGCGTTCTCACACAATGAATAAGATTCAACTGATGCTTCCTTGTTAGCAAAATCGCTTGTCTCATTTTCAGATGCTAGATTGTTTTTGTCGAGTGTAATAACCACACTTTTTACGCAGTCAGTATGTTTAGGTTCATTCTCAGTTGCGGGTGTCATTTCAGTGGTTATATTCGCTTTCTCATACAGTAAATTAGATTCAACCGGTACATCTTGTTTGTTGTCATCATTGACTGTCTCGTTTTCAGTTGCTATAATTTTTTTTGTCCAATGTGTTTTCACTTTTTACGCAGTGAGTATTTTTAGGTTCATTTTCCGTTGCAACTGTCATTTCAGCGATTGTATTCGCGTTCTCACACAATGAATAAGATTCAACTGATGCTTCCTTGTTAGCAAAATCGCTTGTCTTATTTTCAGATGCTAGATTGTTTTTGTCGAGTGTAATAACCACACTTTTTACGCAGTCAGTATGTTTAGGTTCATTCTCAGTTGCGGGTGTCATTTCAGTGGTTATATTCGCTTTCTCATACAGTAAATTGTATAGATTCAACCGGTACATCTTCTTTGTTATCATAATAGACATTGTCTCGTGTTGCTATAATTTTTTTTGTCCAATGTGCTAACTTCCCTTTTTACGCAGTGAGTATTTTTAGCTTCATTTTCAGTTGCAACTGTCATTTCAGCGGTTGTATTCGCGTTCTCACATAATGAACAAGATTCAACTGATGCTTCCTTGTTAGCAAAATCGCTTGTCTCATTTTCAGATGTTAGATTGTTGTCCCTTTCCCCCATGCCCCCCTCGAGTGTACTAACCTCACACTTTTTACGCAGTCAGCATGTTTAGGTTCATTCTCAGTTGCGAGTGTCATTTCAATGGTTGTATTCGCGTTGTCACACAGTAAATTAGATTCAAGTGGTACATCTTGTTTGTTATCATAATTGACTGTCTCGTTTTCAGTTGCTGTAATTTTTTTTGTCCAATGTGTTAACTTCCTTTTTACGCAGTGAGTATTTTTTAGCTTCATCTTCAGTTGCAACTGTCATTTCAGCGGTTGTATTCGTCTTCTCACACAATGAATAAGATTCAACTGATACTTCTTTGTTAGTAAAATCGCTTGTCTTATTTTCAGATGTTAGATTGTTTTTGTCGAGTGTACTAACCGCACTTTTTTTGCAGTCAGTATTTTTAGCTTCATTCTCAGTTTCAAGCATCATTTCAGCTACATTCTCGCACAGTAAATTAGACACAACTGGTACTTCCTGTTCAACTCTAAAATCAGTTATTTCATTTTCAACTTCATTGTTTTCTTTCAATGCAATAACCTTACTTCCTTCACAATCAGTGTGTTTGTGTTCACTTTCAGTTTCGAGCATCATTTCACTGGATGCGTTCGTGTTATCGCACTGTGAATGAGATTCAGTTGCTACGTCCTGTTCTGCAGTAAAATTACTTGTTTCATTTCCAGTTCCAATGTTGTTTTCGTTACACCTAATAACCTCACTTTTTTACACAGCCAGAATTTCTGTGTTCACTCTCAGTTTCAATTGTCGTTTCAGTGGTTATAGTCACATCATCACCTACTGAATGAGATGCACCGGTACTTCCTCTTTTTTGGCAAGATCATTCGTTTCATTCTCAGTTACCACATCATTTTCGTCGAGTGTAATAACCTCACTTTTTTACAGGCTCAGTACTTTTGTGTTCAATCTCAGTTTCGAGTGCCATTTCAGCAGCTGAATTCATGTTATCATATGGTGAATGAGATTCAACCGGTACATGATGTTTGTTAACAAAATAGTTTATCCCATTTTCAGTTGTTAAATTGTTTTCGTCGCATTTAATAACCTCACTTTTTTCACACTCTGTACTTTTGCGTTCATTTTCAGGTTCAAGTGAGTCAGTTGTTGCATTGATGTTATCACACGGTGAATGAGATTCAACTGGTACTTCTTGTTTGTTATCAAAATAGCTTATCTTATTTTCAAATGCCAGGTTGTTTCTGTCGAGTGCCATAACCTCACTTTTTACGCAATCGGTGTTTTTGTGTCCACTCTCAGTTTCAAGAATAACTTCAGTTGTTGTATTCGAGTTGTCACATGGTGAATGAGATTCAACTAATACTTCCTCTTCACCAGTAAAGAGGTTTGTTTCATTTTCAGTTGCTGCATTGTCTTCGTCACATGTGATAACCTCATTTTTTATACACTCTCCATGTTTGTGTTCATTTTCAGGTTCGAGTCTCGTTTCAGCTTTTGCTTCAGCATCACACAATGACAGAAATTCGACTGGTACTTCTGGTCTGGTATCAAAATTGCTTGTCTCATTTTCAAATGCTAAGTTGTTTCTGTCGACTGTCATAATCTCACTTTTGACGCTATCAGTGTATTTGTATTCGCTCTCGGTTTCAAGAATCACTTCAGTTGGTGTATTTGAGTTATCACATAGTGAGTGAGATTCGACTACTACTTCCTCCTCACCAGTAAAGAGGTTTGTTTCATTTTCAGTTGCTGCATTGTCTTCGTCAAGTGTGATAACCTCATTTTTTATATGCTCTCCATGTTTGTGTTCCTCTTCAGGTTCGAGCCTCATTTCAACTGTTGTTTCAGCATCACACAATGACAGAAATTCGACTGGTACTTCTGGTCTGTTGGCAAAATCGTTTGTTTCGTTCACAGATGCTAGATTGTTTTTGTCAAGTGTAACCTCACTTTTTTCACAATCGTGCTTTTTGTGTTCACCCTCAGTATCGTGTACCGAAACAGCTAGTGAATAAGAATCAACCGGTACTTCTGCCTTGTTAGCAAAGTCACTCGTTTCGTTTTCAATTACCGCATTATTTTCGGCAAGTGTAATAACCTCACTTTTTCCACAGTCAATATTTTTGCGTCCACCCTCAGTTTCAAGCATCATTTCAAGCGTTGTATCCATATTATCAGGCAGTAAATGAGATTCGTATCGTTCTCTATCTTTAAATTGACTAGTATGAGCAGTTAATTCGACGTCTCTATTTTGGATGTTATCGTTGGCGGGTGTAACAGTAGACATTTCTTCTTTAGGCTCAATATGTTTGTAGTATAAATTTTCATTGGAAGAACTGTAGACAGTCTTTATTAGTTCGCCGAATCTTCTCTCGTAACGACTTGAATTTCTTCGTTCGAGTTGCAACTTAAATCCACAGTATTTACAGTGTCTGGACTCGAACTAACAAAAGTATTATTTGGCCATTTTTCATTTTCTATATGTGATATGTGTTTTATATTACTAGACTCATCTGCGCAAGTTTGTTGCAACAAATTTTCTGCAACGTTTGATTCTTCAGAACTATTTTCATCCTGCGTACGAGGAGCATTCTCTTCGTCGACGGAGATGAACTCCCCCAGCACGCGAGTATTTACACCTATAGGTTTAATCTTATCTATGGTAACGTTGAACACATTGAAGATCTGCTGCGCCGGCTTGATGTCCGCCATGTTGTTCAATTCGAGCATAAGACGCTTGCTCGACGGGTCAGCCGCGGTGTTCCTGTTCAAGCTCGGATCGCTCGCCGTCAGGCTTTGTAAAACCAAAGCGTCCCTATTACTACTTAACTTACTAGAACTAGATTGACTACGACTATCAGGTACAAGGTTATCCTTATATTCTCCGTGCAACTTCCTCAGCTCGTCCTGGAAAGCGTCCTCCACGTTCAGCAGGTTGCCCTCGCTGCCGTAGGCGAGGCTCGGATTTTCTAGGTTACGTTTCGCCGCGCGCCTCCCGTTCTTGTAGTTCACCCTGTAGTCGAGGCTGGGCAGCGGCGTCTCCGACTCCGATTCGGAGTAGTCTATGTGGGTGAGGACCATCAGGTCGGCGGCGGATTTCGATTTTAACCTCACTTTTTCCGTGTACGCGCCTCTTTCCACTTTCTTCTTCCAGCTCTCGTCTTCGGTGTCGCTCTCGCTGCTCGTGCGTTGAGAGGCGGCCGTCTCCGAGAAATCGTTACGGTACTGGTCGTACTTCGTGGCGAAGTCGAAATTAATGTTCGGTGAGGAACTGAAAGTCTCGAATTTAGGGACGACTTGGTTCTGCACGTCCACGCTGGAGATTTCCAAGAACGAATCCTCGTCTGCCAGCCTGACGTCGGAGAAATTACCGTTTCCTACCAATTTATTAGCTAAATTTTCACTAGAGTCCGCGGAATTTTCTAGATTATTCGAATCGATTCTTCTTTCCAAGTCCCCTTCGGCGGCTTTCGATATAAAATCGACTTTCACTACGGTGTTTTGTTTCAACGACTCCCATCTTTCCTCGAACTGGTTATCTTTGGCATTGTGGGCTTCTAATAAGTCCGTTAGCATCGACTGAACCTGAGAAGCCGTAGGCCGTGATGTTACCTGGGTCCAACACAACTGCATTAACTGGTACCTGAAAATAAGTGATTCGTGTAATGTTCATTTGTTTATAGGAGTCGTTAAAAAAAAACGTCATCAAAGTTGGCCGAGCAAAATAATATGTATTATCGGTACTTATATGTGCATCGGCTATCTCTGCGTGCACCGATAGCTGATGCACGTCTGTGTAAAAGTACGTTGTAATTTAATATTTTTATATACAGGGTGTCCCCGGATTGAGTTACCTATAGGTGAAACAGACCAAAAATTTGATTTTTTCAACAAAAAAGTCATTGTTCTTAAAAAGCTTTGCTTGTCTTGAAACGTCCAGAAAGTTTGTTGTTTGTTCAATTTAACATACAGGGTGTTCAAAAATACCAAAATAGAATAAAAATGAAGAGTAAAGTACCTTAAATATTAACGCTATGTAAAAGAGTTATTAAGAAAAATTGCTTGCAATTAAATTTAATATTCAAATATGAAAGCACGGCCTACTAGTCAATATTAAGTATTTTAAAGAGATTCCGCAATTTTTATAGTTATACCTACGTTTGAAGTATAGACATTTTCCTTTGAAAAAAATGTGTTTACTAAAGGCGCAGACATAATAAGAAATCATAAACCCCAAAAATATTATTGGGCCCTTAAAAAGGTTAGAGCGCATGATAGTCAATATAGCATAGCGCATAGTGAGGCTGCATGTTAATAACTATATAGCATGTAAATAACGCATAGTGAGGCTGCATGTTAATAAAACTACTTACATATAGTCCACGTTACGATTGGAAGATGTAGGCCTGGTCAATCTGACATTGGGAGGTCCCAACACTTGCGACACGACTTCGTCATCGCTCAAGGCCGAATAGGGTTGCTCACCGCACGTATATATTTCCCAAACGGTCACGCCTAGAGACCAAACGTTATCTTCCGGGGTAATCTTTTTAGACTGGATAGTCGTCAGCGTGCAGTTCAGAGATTCTGGAGAGCGCCATCTTACTGGAATGGCCGGGGATCCCTGGTAGTAATCCTCGGGATATTTTGTGGTGGAGAGTCCGTAGTCGCCTAATTTTAGCGCCAAATCGGACGCTAACTGGCAGTTTCTAGTCGCCAAATCGCTGTAATGAAAGTAATAATCACCATCGCAGTCACAAGGCACGGTAAACAATAATAATAGCGATGCCTTCCCCGCGTAGGTCCTACAGAGGACTTCGGGGGTTATTATAGGAGTAATTATAGGGTGAATTTTGTTATAAATAATATAAATCTGTCCATGGGTAGCGAATACTTACGGATGAACAATTTTATTATCGTGTAGGTGTTTTAGCGCTGACGTTAACTGATAGCACCAGTGCAAGGGGTAATCGGTGAAAAATAGGCCATCGGGATTGTCAGCTTTTGTTTTTAAGTATCCCTTCAGGTCCCCCTAAAACAAAGGATAAATCCCATAGTGATAGCTTCAAACTGCGAAAGAACTATGGCCTAACAAACAAAAAATAAGAAATACATTTCTCTTCATTCTTCCTTAATGACTGATGACCGCATCAGGGGGAACACAGCATTGTATGTGAAATAGTCTATACAAACCACGTAATTAATAATTTAAAATAAGCAATTTCAATAAGGGCTCGTACACAGCGAATTATAGACTGTCCGCGTCTGGCATACGAGAGGCCCGAAATGGGTAGTGTTGTGAGGTTGCAATAACATATTCATAATAGCACATCGCAATAAAACCAGTTTAGAATTACGCTGTGTCGAGAATACCCGCGCTGTGGCATTTCGTCTACTGTAGGTATATACCGAGTGTTTAGTTACGCGTATCAAGTGTCATTGTGATTCAGAGTGCTTGGACAACATAAGGGAGGATTGAACATGATAAAAAAAACATAGATTGACAGTGATCCTAACTTTTATGGGGATTTACATAATAAGGGAAACGACCTATTTTATTTCATTTTGTGGAAGAACTATAAATTATTCAGACGAATCTAAAGTTACCAGAACATGTGAACAACCATGCCTCTTTGAGTTTTAAAAAGTCATTTCCCCCTATTACGTAAATCCCCATAAAAGTAAGGATTACTGTCAACCCATGTTTGATACAGACCTTGTCTATTTGTTCGTTATTTTGGCATGTTCAATCCGCCCTTATGTTGTCCGAGCACTCTAAATCACAATGACACTGATACACTTAACAAAACAGTCGATATATACCTACAGTAGACGAAACGCCACAGCGGGGGTATTCTCGACGGAATGTAATTCTGAACTGGTTTCGTTGCGATGTGATATTATGAATGATATGTCATTGCAAGCGCACAACATGACCCATTTCGGGCCTCTCGTATGTCAGACGCGGACAGTTTATAATTCTTTGTGTCGTGTAAGCTCTTATTGAAATTGCTGATCTTAAATTATTAATTACATGGTTTGTATAGAGTATTTCACATACAATGCCATGTTCCCATTGGCGCGGCGCTGTTATGCTTCGCGACATAAAGTCTTTACTGATGAGTGACGATTCATTGCATGATTTACATCTTGTAGCTGAAACTATTAGACAATTTTATCTCAATGTCGAAGTATTAATAGCGGGTACAAAAAAAAATATTCTTAAAATCCCATAAACGTCTTCACGAGATTCACAGCAATTATCCTGGTGTTCCCAAACCACCACAGCCGATGCTTACTCGTTGGGGAACACGGTTGAAAGCAGCTTTGTATTTTTTATACTGTTAATAAAATCAATTGTAAAAAAATTTTTCATTCAAAGGTTATTTGAATTTTTTTGAAAAACCTGCAATAAAAAAAACATGTTTCCAGTTAAAAAAGACACTGCTGACCTTCAAATAACCTTCAAGGTGATGAACAAACGAAAAAGTATACGTAGAAAAAAGTAGACCTGTTTTGTGGTGTTTACAAGACCGAGCAAATTTTGGCTGCAAGATTTTTTCTTAATTATACAAGGCAAGTAGTTACAACGCAATTTTACCAGGCAAGTAAACTAAAATCTGGGACAATCTGTATATATGTCTGAAAGTAATACCTGCGAACAATATTCCTGGAGTAACAGCAAAGGAACCGTGTCCAAACACCTTCCGAACAAGGACAATATATGGGGATGAGATCCACATCTGTATATCGCAGCATCGTTCAAGAACATCACTCTTTCCCTGTGACTAGCAGTTGCGTCCAAAATCCTCACCACTACCGACGTCCAAGCAGAATCGCTTTCATTTTCCAGGTCTTTTGCTGCTCCCCTCGACAACCTGTAAAAACAAAGAAAAAGATCAATAATAATACCGATGAAACGACCGAATAATATGACCGATAAGATTCATCCCCCTTTTTTTTATACCTCCCAAAATTCGATAAAACCATTTAGCGATTTTTTTATTTAAAATCTGAATCCATAGCCATCTGAAACCACAATCAGGACTCCTCAAAACCCCCATATGCGAAATTTTAACAAAATATACAAGGAGTTTCTTTCTATATGATCTCTACTTTCTTTACGAGCCAAATATCGAGTTGGAGAGCCGCTACACAAGTTAAGCGTGCCATGGAATTATGTCAAGACAGTTGAATGTTATCTAGAATCATTTAAATTGAATTTTGACCTAACTAAAATAGGCAAAAAAACAATATTTTTCTACTACAGGTTTTTTTATTGTATGTGCATATTATTAGTAACAAACAATAAATACGTTGTTTTGTCCAAGACAGTTAGATCAAAATTAAGTTTAAGTGATTTCAGATAACATTCAACAATCTTGACATAATTCCATGGCACACTTGACTCGTCTAGCAGCTCTCAAACTCAATGTTTGGTTCAACTTTGAGATTGTATAGAAACACCTTGTATATTTTTTTGTTCAAATTTCGCAAATAAAGATTTTGAGGAGTCCTGAGTAACACTATAGATTCATATTTTAAATAATCCGTAGCATAGCAGCAAAAAAAATCCGTAGCCGGTCATAGGGATAAATCTTAAGCTTAAACTTGAAAAAAGTTTAATCTTGAAAAAATGAGGATTTTATTTTTATTTGATTTACTCTGTTTGAGTCAGCAATATCTTGTATTCAAAGCCACCTAATGTCGATACATGAAAATGAAGCTTTATTTTGTGGTAATATTTCCAAATATTTAATGTCTGCATTTTTCTCGGAAAATCTAAAATATGTTTTTTTGATACATAATAAAAAAATTACCTTTCCAAACCATCCTTTGCCCAGCTCTTTTATGTATTTGAGCTTTATTCGGGGAAAATCTTTTTCAGATCCACCTGAAAAACAGCTTATGTAGAGGAGTTAGAATTAAATAGGAAATAACTTACAAAACCATGAACTAACGTCAACATCTCCATAAACGTAATCTTCCGAAGTTCGTGTCTGAAAAAAAAAATGTAAATCAGCTAAGTAATGTTATTGAAGGAATTCCACTACATCAGAAAAATTTGAAAGATCTGTTTACTGACATTTTAAGTTCAAAATTTGTTATCTGACCTTATGGACCTAAATTGGTCGTGGATTAGGTAAAATCTTCTAAAAACATCGACAACCGTTAGATTTAATGTTAAGTTCGATCATCTCCTGATGATGCCGACGTGGTTAGCGAAACGCGCGTGTTGATTGTAAATGTAATGTTTCGGTATTAGTGGATAAAATGTTTTAAGTTTATATTTATTACTCTAAGACTACTGGTACTTTTGCTACTGGTTATAAAAATTAAACGTTCGATTAGTGGGTTAACTATACTTTGGTTTAACACTTTGGTATCTGAATTCACGCACATATTCCAAAAGTAGTCAACTTACAATGATTTGTTCTTTGGCAAGAAAAATGTTATTGTTGTGATATGGCAGGGACAACGGAGAGAAAATTGTGAATTCTCCATTAGCGATGGGGTTGACATGTCCATGATCCAAATTAGAAGCGACGGAAGGACGACCGGACTGTCTCGGAATTCCTGAAACAAAAGTGGAACTTATCTTAACAGTTGGAATATTTTGTGAATTTTCTTTTTGTAATCTAATCGGAAAATGCAAATTGAAGTTTCTATATAATACGATTGGCGATATACAAGTATCGCCCTCTAGTATGTACGGATGTGATTCGACATGTTTCGGCACGTCTAATCAAGTTAATTCCTTCAACCATCAAATACGAGGTGTGTAAATTAAGTAATGAGAATGTTTTTTTTTTTTTATCCAAATAGAATTACAATTCAGTATTGTCTCTTTCGAAATAACTTCCTTGGGAAGCCACACAGCCCTGAAGACGGTTCTTTCATCCCTCATAGCAGTGCTGGTGCTCATATACTGGAACAGCCTCCAGCTGGTAGGTTACAACTGTTTGAATGTTTTCTATGGTCCCAAAAATGACGTCCCTTGAGGTGATTTTTCAATCTCGGGAAGAGAAAAAAGTCACAAGGACTCAAGTCAGGCGCATAAGGAGGCTGAGGAGCTACAGGAATGTTTTTACTGGCCAAAAACTCGTTTAATGAAATGGCTGTGTGACAAGGCGCACTGTCATGGTGCAACATCCAGTTGTTCATGAGTTTGGTCTCACAAGCATGATCCTTTTTCAAGTTTTTCAAGAACCTCTCTGTAAAAGTGTTGATTTACTGTTTCGCCTGGAGGTACAAACTCTTTGTGAACAATTCCCTGGCTATCAAAAAAGAAAATCAGCATGCATTTGATCTTCGACTTGCCCATTCTTGCTTTTTTGGGCCTTGGAGAGCTTGAAGTCTGCCATTCCATGCTTTGGCGCTTGGTTTCCGGGTCGTACTCAAATACCCAAGTCTCATCACCAGTAATGACACGTTCCATAAAATGGGAATCATTTTCAATCGATTCCAAAAAAGTCAAGACACCTTTCTCTCCTGATGCCCTTTTGTTACTGCGAAAGGTTTTTTGGAACCATTTTTGCGCAGATTTTTCTCATCTTCAATTCGTTAGTCAAAATCTGATGAACAGTGGTGTGATTAATTCGCAAATGCAAGTGATGCAAGTTTAACTCTTCCCCGTCATCCCTGTCGTCAACAGACAATTTGAACGCACAAGAACCCGTATTCTATCGACATTTTCATCGATTCTTGAAGATGAAAGCCTTCTGCTTCGTGGTTCATCTTCAATCGACTGTCTTCCTTCTGAGAATGCTTTAAACCACCGAAAAGCCTGGGCTCTTGAAAAAGCACTGTCTCCGTAGGCGTGTTGAAGTTTTGCAAAAGTATCCGTTGCGCTGTGTCCAAGTCTGAAGCAAAACCTGAAAACACACCGTTGCTCAAAATTATTGTCACTCATTTTTAAAACGCACTAGAAAAAAACCGGTTTACGAAAACTGTCACAAAGAACAAACAAATGAATCTAACAAGTTCAAACTTGTACCAAGTCCCGTCTCCGCGGTGTTGCTAGATCGGGCGCTACGTTGCCAATCTCACTACTTAATTTACACACCTCGTATCTTTCCCAAAGCGCAATTTATCAGAAATCACAAGGCCACATTTTTGAAATCGCAACAAATTGGACCGTTTTAAGCGATTTTTTATTGACTAGGACGTTTTTCGTCACTTTTAAAGCACATATTGACCCCAAAATAAAAAAAAAAGTTGTTACCAAAAATGGTTCCCATATCATATACCCTTTATGAAGCACACTGTATGTGCTATAATTTGTACAAGTTATTTTAAAAAATTACCATAACAATAGCCTCCTTTTGTCAAATGTAATACCTGAAACCCATAAAACCCAACAAAAGTCTGTTTATACATATAAATTATCTGGCAACTGTCAACAAATTTTGTCTAATAACTTAAAATGTGTATCTATTACTTTCAAGCCCTAGTCATGCAACTTATGGAATAATTCATGCTGAAATAAACAACGGCTAATTGATAAGTACATAAATTAAACTACTAAAAAATACAAACATTCAATGTCAATTCCAGTATTACCAGTTACGATCTTTATTAACGATATCAAGCCATTCAAAAAAAACCTCTTAAAAATTGGCTCCACCAAAAACGATGTACAATACATAAATACATACGTTATGTCAGGTATGCGAAGTGAATAAGGTATCCAGACTATAAAATTTTTTGAAGTCAAATCACTTCAACTCCTTTCACTCTCAAAAAGGTATGATTTATTTTTATTGGAATCTTATACGAGGTGTGGTTATTAAATAACCGAACTGATGCTGCTACCAGCGCGTTGCGAGCGTGTCGTGACAAGTTTGAACAGAACTGTGTCTGGTGATACTTTCCCCATCCTGAGCTCGCTGGACAAGCCAGTGGGTCGCTCAGTGTGACTGTAGCAGTCGTTTGAATTAGTCTACGCTCTAGTGACGCGTCGAAAAAATGTTAAGTGTTCAGATGGAGCAACGGGTTAATCTCGAGTTTCTTGTTAAACTGGAGAAAACTTTTACAGAAGCTTATGCAATGTTAAAAGAAGTGTACGGGAATGAATGTTAATTCAGCACACAAGTTTTTGAACGATTTAAACGGTTTAAAGAGGGACGTGAAACGACCGAAGACGATCCGCGTCCCGGAAGGCCCTCAACGTCAAAAACGGGCGAAAACATTGAAAAAACTGGTAAATTAATCCGCGAAGATCGTCGTCTAAGCATCCGAGGGCTTGCTGAAATGTCAGGAATCGACAAAGAATGTGTTCGCCAGATTTTGTATGAATCGTTCAACATGTGTAAAGTTTGCGCAAAATGGTACCAAAACTCACTCCTCACTCCAGAGCCCGAACTCGCCAAGGCAAAAAAAAGGTCAGGATGAGCAAATCGAAATTCAAAGCGATGATGATCGTCTTTTTTGACATACAAGGCATTGTTTACGTTCACTGGGTCCCCGAGGGTCAGGCGGTCAATCAACATTACATCGAGGTTCTGACTGCCCTTCGTGAGCGTGTGAGAAGGCGAAGAACCGATTTGTGGAAGACCAAATCATGGAAGATTCACCAAGACAATGCACCGGCCCATTTTGCTTTGTCTGTGATGACGTTTTTGCAAAATACGGCATTACTGTGTTGGAACATACACCATACTCGCCCGACCTTGCCCCCTGTGATTTTTTTTACTTCCCAAGGTCAAATCGGCGCTGAAGGGGAGAAGAGTCGAAAGTGTGGAAGCAAAAACGACGGAGGTTCTGAACCAGCTGACAAAAACGGACTACTAGCACTGCTTTCAACAATGGAAAAGTCGTACGCGGAGCGGTGTAGAGATCGCCAAGGGGAGTACATTGAAGGCGAAAAAGTTGCCACTGTAATTGGTAACTAATAAAAAGTGTTATGACAGCAGTTCGGTTATTTAATAGCCACACCTCGTACATAGGATGTGCAATAAAAATTCAGATTACCATATCTATACAGGGTGTCCCAAAAAGCAAGGTGAAGCCCAAAAGGAGGTTACAGACCATGTCCTGACTGTACATGTGACAAAGAAAAATTTGGAGTGTCTTGGTCTTCGAGATATAGCCACTTGGAAAAATCGCTTCCCTAAGTCAATATTTTTGTACCAAGACTTCAGATGAAAACCAATTGTTTTTTTTTGTTATTATCATGTCAAAGGTTTTAATTATTATCGTGGCCTAACGTCGAGTTACTTTATAGAAATACAACTGTCCTCAAAAGATGGCGCATTTAATGCAGATTCCAAAATGGTAATAAAAGTAGTATTTATAATTGTTGAAAAAGATATTACTATTCAAAATTCAAACAGCAAGTCAATAATTTCAAGGTAATATTTTTGTGTTAAAGATGATGTAAATTGTTTGTTTTTCGTGTGAAAACTGTGTGATGATGTTATTATTAATTAAAAATAAAACAATTAACTATCCGGTTGATTCATTAGTATTGAGCCATTCTCTCGAAGTTCGTGGGAATTTTCTAGATAAGTCTGGAGAGTGGTGGAGGTACAAGCGTGCACTTACGTGCATTGTGAAAATGAGGGAAGCTTCAAGAAAATTTCACTGGTCATCGTACGCATCTCTCATTGATTATGCTTAATTTAACTTGGTTTCTAAAAAAAAATTGGATTGGACGGCGTTTTTATTTCCCAGGGATATTAAAATCCTTAATAAATCTTCATTTACAAATTTTCGCAAACGTTATGTATGAGTACATCTTCCTCGTTATTGGCCAGCTTCGGCGAGGTTTCTTTTAACGGCTTATACATACAACTACAAGATGGTAGTACAACTTTACCTGCCCTTGATCCTAATAAGACGGCAATAAAGAAAAATATAATAACAATATGAATAAACGACATAAGGACGTGAATAACAAAATTATCTTTTAGACACAATTGTATAACTGGTGAAATTGTAAAAAAAGTGAATTACTTGAAAAATTCTCAACAAATGCTTCTGGCATGAAATATTTCTATTATATTTGGCCGGCACTTGGGTTACTTTTGTTTTATTTCAATTGTGCAACTTACCAAAACCTTCACAAACACCAGTTAAATATCATATTTATATTTCGTTTAGTAACATTAACAAAGTTAAGGTCATACGAGTATCGGTAGGTATTTGTCTAATATTCTTTTTTTTTAACTACCTAGTAATTTTTAAAAATGTATCTAATGTATGCAATCTGTAAAGTAGGCATGTCCCAACACAACACATAGGCAACTTGTGTAGCATGTGATGGGGGTTGCCTCAATTTGTTTGATTGCAGGAGTCCTATGACAGTTAGAGCTGTTGTACAACCTCCGTCATACGCAATATGTTGAGTAGTGTGACATCATTTCATAATAAAATATGGCAAACATACGAAAATATCTCGAAACATACGAAGAGACCATACAAAATAAATACCGATGCATGTCATCAAACACATGTTTAAGTCTTAGAACGCACTGATGCCAGATTGTTATAAAATTATTCAGAACTTATAAATAATCTTGATTTCTTTCTTTGATTGATATGGATGGATTATTTGTGTTTGTTTATTGTTAAATAACTTCTTTAACAGCTATCTAACCTTTCTAATAGCTGCTAAGGGTAGCAATGGACCATTATTGTCTCGTCCTTTTTCAAAATAACGTTTCAAAGATGTCACCAACTCTTGGCAGCAGCCGTTTAACTGTTTTGACATTTCGCAAACGGAAGTCTGACAACTATAACACTCTGATTGTTCTGAAAATAACAGTTTCCCAACGCAAAATAAAAGTTGGAAGGTCAAAAAAGACACAAACCACTATTAAAGCAAACGTAAGACCCCGACAATTTCAAACAAATGTCAAGTAACACAACACGGAAACTTCAGATCTGCTGCCAACTGCATAACAACGAATATCAAGCGCGAAATTTAAAATCCAATAAAACATTGAATTACAGTTTTTATTTCAATATAAATTTAGTGGTGATAACACTGCACATATTTAATAGTGTCAGCGGTTTTATTTTGTACAAAGTACGGTTATTTTCGCGTATTATACTTGTGATGCGTATGCCTCTGTGACGTAAAGTGTAAGTAAAGTGTAAGCGTAAATTCAATTTACCTGAAATCCATTCTTACGATGGCAACACAAACATCCTACCACAAATATAATACTGCACACAGCAAGAAGTACAGCCACCAGCCCCGTTAGCAACTGAGCATGTTTATCTGTAACAGAAAATAAATAAATACATAAACCTTAGTCTGTGTCGCAAATGTTGTCTGTGTTCAAATATTGGTACTTAATTTGAACGAAATCCAAATCTTTTTCGATTTCGTTAAAATCGTTTTTCGTTTTAACCTTTTAATCACAAACTCTCACCGCTTAGCTCCTGACAAAACGCAACGGAATTCTTGAGAAAATTCTGAGAATGTGGAACATAGTACTATGTACTGTGCTGCCATCTTTTAGTCAAAAGTCAAAGTTCGAAATATTTGAACGAACGGATGGAAATAGCGGTTACATCGAAGCTCGTTTTGTTGTTAATCTTTCGACAAGTGGCTGTCACAGTTGTTGTAAAATAAATGTCACATAATGTGCCAGCCTTGGCAATTCAATAAGGTTATAAATTCAAGATTAAGAATAAAAATACATATTTTTTTGCTCGACAACTTTGATGACGTTCTCTTTTGGATGGCTCATTACAATGTAGACCATTTCTTCTACTGAAATAACCGTAAGCTCTTTAAAAGGTTTCCAGATACCCAAAATCAACTTAAAAATTAAGTAAAACTACAACCTTATTATTACTATGCTTGTAGTTTTAGGTTAGGTAACAATAATAATTAATTGCATTTTTTTTAAAAGATGTATAATTAGGAATACACTCATCAACAAATATTTACATTGTATATGGTAATAAGGGCATCTTCTGAAGGACCAAGCTGTCCACAATTTTCGACATAACAAAATGGGAATTTTACGGTTATTTTTAGGAGACTGAATTCATTTTTTACTGCTAAATACTATGGGTCTACCTCTTCACTCACGTATGTCTCCATTTTCTCCAAAAAGAAAGAATTTCCTAACGTACTTGTAATATAAATTTCTTTTTATTAATAAATTAATATTTTAAAAATGTGGGAATATAGATTTCTTTGTTTTGGAAAAAAAAACAACAAAAACACAAGAAGAGATAGGCACAATATGCAGAGGTAAAACATAAAACACTACAATAAGGTACCTAATATTATTCAGTACCTTTTAAATTTTAAAGCCTTAAATAAATCCACTCAATATTGACATCATAAGAGTCACGAAAATCGGTGGTTTTTCTCCTACATATTCGATTAGGTACCATAAATATCAATTTTCTTATAAGAATTAAATTCACTATACCTAAAGGTGATTGTGACAGGTAATGGTATAATAAGGAACAACTGACGGTGCCAATGGTGACTCACCTGTCACTGATTCTTCTAAGCTTATGGGGATGCCATAACACAGTTGGATGAGCAACAGCTCGAAAAAGATATTTAGCCATTTCCATTCCGTTCCCATAATTCAGGACTTCGCGTAGGATTCAAAATACTTAAATTATTCTCACTAATTATTCGAGTTAATTAAACGCTTATACAAGTTACGTCACATTTTCATTTGTACAAATCACCTTTAATAAAAACTAGCATCACTGCTCATTAATTCGATAATAGCAATGCGTAACATGAACTACAGATTTACATTGAAATTAACAAAACCTTCACACGACATAACACTCACAGATAAGGTATCCCGTTTTTTTTAATTCGATTCATTTCCTTTCTCTTATCTCTGTGTTGGCAACATTGAAGTAGGAGTGGTTAGTCACAGATAGAAAGAAACTTCTTTGTCAGATTAGATTATGTACATACTAAAGTCGAAAAATGCGGGGACCCTAACAGAACCGAATTAAGGAGAACTAGGTATCAGTGGTGGTTTATGGAATTAAAAATTCTCGTATTTTCGTAATTAAATATGAGGACCCACATCATATTTTGTGGAGCGATTATTAAACCTAAGCAGAATGTTATAATGGCAAAAAAAATCAATTGAAACTTCAATAAACCGTCTGCCTCACCTAAATATCATGGAAATGGCTTGCAAATCATTATTATTAAGTATTATTACTAAAATTATTAACAAAAATATTAAAAACAATTTGCGCCCAATTTATTGTCCACAATACCCTAGATTTGGTAATGTTCTGAGTTTTCTGGGTTTCCTCAGAACTGTAAAGCAAATGCGTTACCGAAATAATCTTAAGTCGCTCCCAGTGCGCCATGGCAAATAATAATAAGCCACTCCTTCCCGCACAGATCCCTGAGAGGGACCTAAGGGGTTACTCTTCGGAGTAATTATAGGGTGAGTATTATTATTATTATTATTATCATTATTATAAATTGAAAAAAAACTGGACGTTTTCCACGAAACACCGAACTACTATGCCTTTCTCGACACGCATTTCGCCAACCAAGTTGGCATCTTCAAGAGAAGATTAAAACAAAATTCTAACCTACACACTTGCACTATTTATACTTAATTTGCCGACACGGTTCACTGAAGAGTAACATATGTCTTTGTTTATCAGAGCAAACAGTGAACTGGTGGGTATCGGACCATTGTCCTTATTCATATTACTGTTACACTTAATGATTTCTAGACTTTCAAAAGCATCCAACAGTCTACTGTTTATTACATTTCTAATTAATTTTAAATTATTTTTGTCAATCCTATGGTTGTTGTCAAAAGCATGTTGGGCAACATAAGATTTGTCTGTTCAAATGAGCCATGTGTTCTTTAAATCTAGTCAAAATAGATCTTTTTGTTTCCCAACATACTTTTAATCACAGTCTTTACAACTTATTTCGTATATTCCTGACTTTTCGTTATTGTCTATTTTGTCTTTGGGGTTACCCAAAAGCGTCTGCAGTTTATTTTTATAATTATAAACCAAATTGATATTAATATTTTTAAAAATTTTACCTAGTCCGCGGATGAATTTAGGTTCATATGGTAATGAAACAAATTTCGAATTGTCAATATATCTACGAAGAGTCGTGGAATTGTACAAGGTGCTCTTTATACTTCCTTATTAACGTATCTATTAAATGGACTGTGTAACCTTTATTCCTAGCTATTGTCATTTTATGTTGAAAAGGGTGATGTGGATCGTTAGGAATATATCTAAGTCGTGGTTTCTTTCCTATATACATCAAACTCTAACTTATGTTCACTATTTCTAATAACTAATACATCTAAAAATGGTAGCTGTTCATTGTGTTCTATTTCATATGTAAATTTTATGGTAGGGAATCGGTTATTTAATTTACCAACAAAATTTTCTAAACTAATTGCTTTTGTATCAAATACCGCGAAGATATCGTCCACATACCTGAACCAGACTCTTGGGAAATACATCACCCTTCACAAAGGTAAACAGTTGGGTAGAAATATCTAAAATTGGACAATTTATTGAAAAAATAAATTCTACAATTTATTGTGCAATAAATTGGTACATATGTATGTATGTGTAAAACAGTCTTTAAAGTTGAACATTGAAAAAATTTTAAGGATAGCAATTAATTAGGTTATTAGTAAAACCTTTAATTTCCATATTACAAATAAATAATGTATTTTTTATTCCTCTCTTGTCTTCTTATTAGGCCCGCCACTGTTTTATATTTTAATTTCTGTAAGAAATCGAATGGGGGGTGAATGATTTTAAATTCTTAGTATTTTTGCGAGCTCTTTCATATGTAGATCTCTATTTGATATCGTTGAATATAATATGCCGTGGTATGTATTATAACAGGCAGTCTATAACTTGAAATTGTTTTTAAATACAGATTTTTACTATGCCACATTTACGAAAATTGTATGAAAATTGTATTTGTATCTCTTTCTAATTCTAAATGTACGAAAAGGAAGGACGGAAATACATCTTTTTTGACAGTAGAGGCAGCACATTCCCTCGCGCATAGACAAAAACTTTCTGCCTCGCGGATCCTCAGCTGAAAATAGAAATTCCCCTACATTAAGAGGATTGGCAACACTGAATTAATTCGTTTAATTTCTCTCATAACGCCATCCGCCATCATGACACCATCGTCGTTCTTGTGTGGTTTGTGTTGGTGATAGAAACGTGTGAAATAATTTAAAAATATATTTAAGGATATAGGGCATCGCAGAGGTATGTATCTCTATTTTAAATGTACATTAAATATAGTCTTCGGTCTATATAATATTGACAAATTAAATTGGCAATGTATTATAAATTAATCACGTCCATGGCCGATCGGTGTCGGTGGCGTTGTTTACAGTGATTTGCCGGTTTGTAAATTAATTGAAATTATGGCTTTCAGTAACTTTGTACAACAAAATAAGATAATGGTAAACATATAATAAAATAACCAGCTGGATATTCGCAATGACCATTGCCATAAGACAACGTTCGTTGTTTATATTTTGTTGGACAGAAATCCAAGTTTTCTTTTAAAAAATCCTCAAAAATACGTAGGCACATTTGTAGAAAATGCACGTTTTTGATTTGGCTCTTCGGATTTAACCTGTAATTGAATTACACAATGCAGAAACACGTTGTATAGTTTTAGTCTAATGGTGGGTTCATGCAGAAATTTTTAGTAATAAGAATAAGAATAGTAATAAGCATAAAAGTTAAACCTTCGTTTTATAATGACCCAGTTCATGCAGTAAACATAATTTTTAGTAATAATTTTAAAAATAAGGATTTGCTGCATGAACTGGGTCATTATAAAACGAAGGTTTAACTAATTTTATGCTTATTACTATTCTTATTCTTATTACTAAAAATGTCTGCATGAACCCACCATAAATTTCGCATATATTCTGATTTTGAGAAGCTCTCGGTTAACGTTACGGAATCAGATTTTAAATTAAAAAATCTAAATGGATATACTGAATTTTGGAGGTATAAAAACAATGCAGCTGCCCATGGAGGCTGCATCTTTAAAAGTGCAGTAGGGTCAAAAGAAGCAGCTTTTCAATGTCTATTAAAACTAAAAAAAGTTTTGTCTACTATCTTGTAAAATGAGAATCATGTGGAGACCTGTATACCACAAAAAAGTACGTGCTCTTTGCAATGTGGTATTTGTTAAAATACACTGTTTTCCGTTTGCTTACTGATATTTTAGAAAATACAAACCAAATGTTGGTCGGCAGGTGACAGTAGAAATACGGATTTCCACTTATGCAATTTGATGCAGGCAGATTTTACACTAGGTATACAGTTTGTTGCTGCAATAAATTGCGCCAGCGGAAATCCGTCTTTCTGCATCAAATTGTAGCAACAATTTGCATAACATCGTTGCTTTGTTTTGTACCAGCGTACCTTCGTAAAGTTCATCGTTGTACTTTTATCATGTTATCGGTATTCACTGCTCGTCAAAATTAGCATAACACTTTTTAGATTAGCGCCATTTGCGTTCTATTCGAGTTAGAGACTTGCGGTTTTTAATTTTCGGTAGCCTATAGGGTTGGCTGTGAGGTGCCACAACTCGGTTTCGCCTTTTGACAACCCAAGCACCTTTCCAGGCCACACCTACTCCGACCCCCCCCCCCCCCCCACCTACCCTATCTGGTTCCGCCCCTGTAGAAGGCTGCCTTTTAATGCCCCAAAAGCGCTACGTTGTGACTTAAGGCCTGGGCGCACAGAGCGCTATGCTATGTTCGCTATAAACAATGTGTACGCTATGTTCGCTTTGTTTGCTATGAAATATGGCCACACCAAAAAATAGTAAGTACAAGACTTTTAGTTTCCCACAAACATGTTATCATGCCGGTTGCCGTGGGAGAGTGATAGTACTGATGATGGAGCAGTATTGCTGTTTTCGTTGTGTAAAAAGAAGAAACGCAAAAGATTATGGATACACGATGTCAACAAAAAGATGAAAAAGTACGGTGAATAACATCACTTAATAAAACAATTGATTAATTGCTCTATAATGTGGGTATAATATGTTAGGAACTACTTTAACAGTACTTGCAGCACACGTGAAATGCATCTGTTCCCGCGTGTCTTCGGCGACGTTGCAAAAATATAGCCAGAAATCATACATCTCCGCTACGCATCTAACATCGCAAACATAGCGCGCGTAGCGTCTTACGTCTATATGGCCACCACCGTTTAAAACAAGGGGGACTATTTTTACTGCATATAGCGAACATAGCGTTCTGTGTGCCCAGGCCATTAACCCGTTTCGGCCGAAAACGCAACTCCCGGTACATCGCTCATCAGCGCCTCATAACTAATACTATATGTTATATAGTTAATCGAGTGGGAACTTCGAGTGCGAGGGGTTAAATTGAACGTAGAATTCAATTTCACGTAAGACAAAAATCCAACCCCTAAAAATCACCCCTTAATATTCAAAACTACCCCCTATTTTTGGGGTGGGGTTATGAAACTCGGTTACCAAATACCAGAATATAATCTGAATATGTGTGCCAAATTTCAATTTTTTCTGACCCTTGGTTCAAAAGTGTCCCGTAATCCTTAATTCCTATACTGATATGGAAAAACGACAAAGTCCAAAAGTCGTACAAAACATTTTTTTTTCAGAAAAATTTTAAAACTCGTGTCCGGACGTAAATCGGCACGTAGAATTCGAATCCGACATTACAAAAATCTATCTAAACAATTGCTACCCCCAACCCCGTAACTACCCCTTGGGAAGGGGTGTTCGAGTGGGACCTTCGAGTGCGAGGGGTTAAATTGAACGTAGAATTCAATTTCACGTAAGAACAATATCCAACCCCTAAAAATGACCCCTTAACATTCAAAACTAACCCCTATTTTTGGGGTGGGGTTATGAAACTCGGTTACCAAATACCTGAATATAATCTGAATATGTGTGCCAAATTTCAAATTTTTCTGACCCCTGGTTCAAGAGTGTCCTTAGTCATACAAAACTGTCCTGCGAGACTTAGACTTATATCCCGGTCTGCAATGGACCTGGAACCTTACTAACCGGTGGAATAAATGTTTGAACTTTAAGTATACATAGTTTAAAGATCCCTTATGCGTTCAAAATGGCGCCTGAAATGCAAAATTTTTGCGTAAAAATTCAAGAATTTTTATTGGAAAATGATGCACTTTTACCAAAAATTGTCGAGAATGAAAAGTTCTTGGTAAAAATTTCGAATTGCCCAACACTCCGATCTTGATAAGATATATATCATTAAAAAAGGATTTTCAAAATGCTTTGGAATGGTACTAGTCCCAAAGTGCGGAAACGCAAGGTTCACAAGTTACAGCCGTTCAAAGTTGAAAAATGCAATTAATTAACTAATTAAATGTAATTAATTAACCTAACCTAACCTTGCGACACTTGCGACTCTCAATCTAATCTAACCTAACCTAACCTAAGTCACAAGAGTCGCAAGTGTCGCAAGGTTAGGTTAGGTTAATTATTTACATTTATCATTAGTTAATTAATTGCATTTTTCAACTTTGAACGGCTGTAACACTTTGGGACTAGTACCATTCGACAGCATTTTGAAAACACTTATTAATGATATATATCTTATCAAGATCGGAGAGTTGGGCAATTCGAAAGTCTCCTTTAAAAAATTGCTTAAAAAATTCTGAATTCCAGTGCATTCTTTGAGTGATTTTAAGAACTTTTTATTCTTGACAATTTTTTGTAAAAGCATCATTTTCCAATAAAAAAATTATTAAATTTTTACTCAAATATTTTGCAGTTCAAGCGCCATTTTTAAAAGTATAAGGGAAAAAATCGATTTTTAAACCATGTATACTTAAAGTTCAAACATTTATTCCACCGGTTAGTAAGGTTACAGGTCCATTACAGACCGGAAACCTCTTGAAAATTTGATTTAAAAAAAATGTGCAAAAAAAATTTTTTTTTTTTTTTTTTAAATGCTTTTTTTTCATAGGTAATAATTTTTTGGGAGGAATTTCATAGACACCATCGGGAAGGGCACGAATTAAACTTTAAAAATATGTCCCTGTCAAATTTTTCTGTCGCAAATAGTATTAGTTATGAGGCGCTGAAGAGCGATGCACCGGGAGTGGTGTTTTCGGCCGAAACCGGTTAAACGGTTAGCCGTTACACCCCAAAAAGCAACCCCTTGTCGAAATTTGTATTCGCAAGATTTTGACGCCAATTTCAGAGACCTACAAGATCGACTAAGGACACTGTCGGATTAAAACTCCATCGCGGATTAAATAAAACTCCACCCCCATTAAGACCTCCTCGATAAGTTCTGTGTATTTGGTCGCTGTCCCATTTCTTCAACCCATGCCTAGGGGCAGAAATGCGTACTACACAAGCTCCGCCCACGGCAATGCTCTTCCGGTTATTTTTGGGTACCCCCTCGTATGTCTCTGAAATTGCCGTCAAAATTTTGCGAATTCAAAGTTCGACATGGGGTTGCTTTTAGGGGTGTGGACGGCGAACCGTTTAAGTCACAGTGTAGCGCCTTCAGAGCATTAAAACTAACCCTATAGGCTACCGAAAATTAAAAACCGCACGTCTCTAACTCGAATAGAATGCAAACGGCGCTAATCTAAAAAGTGTAACGCTAATTTTGACGAGCAGTTTATAATAAACAAAGTGAAATCTGATAGATTTATATAGTTTTTTGCGTTTTACTCAAAATTAAGAAAATGTCGCTTGGCTTCTTTGAATAGTAAATTATTCGTTTGTGCTGTTGAACAAATAAATTATTTATTTATTTATGAGATGGTATATGTAAATGACCGCATAGTATGTCAACTGGATTAGCAAGTTAGCAAAATAACAATTCTATGGACCTATGTAATTCTTGAAATGGATCAGATATTATCAATAAATCAGGAAAATTGCATAGAATAAATCTACACGCAACTTTTATTGTACTGCATCGAATTGTAAACACAAATTGAATAAGTGTGAATACGCCTCGACAGGCTTTTAATTGCTTGTTTACGAAAAAACACAGAACGCCTTTTTTGCTTTCAGATGAGGTAGAGCTAACTCGCGGGCTACAAACAGAAACCCTGGGCTCACCCGACCCCCAACCTGTTTCGCCAGCACGCCGACAGAATTGCTTTGCATTTCGCAGTCTTCTTAAATAATTCATACACGGCGTGTAATTGTGTTATGTGAAGTTTAGCGGTGTACTTTGGTATTAATTTGTTAATTATTTAGTGTTAATTATGAAGTAATTTATTATTAGGGCTGTCAGAGCGCTGCGCGTCATATTTACTCTAAGGAACGTTTCATTTGTTAAATTTGCCAATATGGTATATTCTAATGTAGTAGGTACACGTACGTTAGGCTCTCCGCTGTGTTAGTTGAAACGTTTTAATTTAATAGCAGTATGTCACGCAAGCCCAAAAAACTTCTATATGCTCACCAAGTGAACAAGTTTATCGGTGAATTCGGTGATTTATTCTACGATGCACCGACAGTAATGTGTAAAGTATGCGATAAATCTTTAATGTGCTGGAGCAAATACGACTGTACACGTCACGTGCAGTCTGTGCAACATCAAAAGAAAAAACAGGGCGTACCCTTGAAAACCCAATTTCTGTTCGATTTATTGGTAATGTTGATAGCCTGCAACATTCCGTTTCATACGCTAGATAAACAGGCGTTTAGACGGTTCTGGGACAAATACAATCCGCAGATCAAGTTGCCGAGTCGCGCCTCATTATCGAACCATGTACCGACTGTACGCGGCTTCATTATAGATAAACTAAAATGTAGATTACAAAATAGACGACTGTGGCTGTGTATTGACGAGACGACGGATCGTCAAAAAAATCATATTGTGAATATTATAGTACGTGTACTGGACCCTCGGCGAGCGACATTTCCACTACTACTAGCTAGCAAACGACTCGCTGAGTGTACTGGCAACACGATTACGAGGGTGGTGTTGGAGACCCTCGAACAATTCGAACTGTCAACGAGTCAGGTGGTGATGTTTGTGACCGATAGCGACCCCACGATGCTGTCAGCAGGCCGTCTGCTTTCAGAACGCGATTGCAGGTTTTTGCACGTTATCTGCAAAGTGCACGATTTACATCTTGTAGCTGAAACTATTAGACAGAGTTTTCCCAAAGTAGACGCATTATTAGCGAGTACAACAAAAGTGTTCCTAAAATCCCTTAAACATCTTCGCGAGTTTCACAGAAAGTGTCCCGACTTTCCCGAACCGCCGCAACCGATTCTTACTCGGGGAACATGGTTGAAAACCGTTTTTTATTATGCCGAACATTTCCAGCAAATAAAAGCTGCTATTTTAGAATTTAATCCCGTAGAAGTTGCAGCTATTGAGGAGAGCCAGACCGAATTTCAAGATTTGTCCGTTGAAACGGCTTTAAAAACTATTCATAATAACTATAAAGGTTTGTATGACGCCATAGAAAAGTTACAGAACAGTTCGTTGTCGTTAGCGGAGTCGCTACAAATAGTGGACGAAGTAAATTCGCTGCTACAAACTGTAGGTGACCCAATGAACGAGCCAGTTAAAAATAAGTTCGAAAATGTGTTAAAGACAGACGCTGATTTTGACAGATTGAGACGAATTCATGAAGGTACTGCTGATAGTGGTGGTGCATCTACAGATCCGTTACGGGAGTGCAAGGAGTATTTTAATTATGCCTGTATTACATCAGTAGATGTCGAACGATCGTTCTCGCATTATAAGGACATATTTTCACCACATCGAACGTCACTCACTGAGACAACTATAGAAACTTATCTGATGTTGCACAATTTTTACGGATCGTCTTCAATTCGTGATGATGCCAATGATAACGCTGATAACCAAGCAAGTTCATCACACAATTTAACAGAGTAAAGTGTTTCCAAAGTAAATTCGAACAGATGAAAACGACGGCAAAGCTGGTGTCTTTGACGAGACAGTGCCGACAAGACCGTTTATAAACAGATATTTTACTGTACTAGTTTTCATTTCAAGTTGTCTTTTGTGTAACAATTCGTCGGGATTTCATTATAACAATTCGCTCTTTCTGTAGCTGTTCCAATTGACTCTGGATTTAAGTGTTGCATACATTGTCATAATTAATAACAGCGTAGTGATTTGTTACTAGTTACTTTCCTTTAATGTATTTGTTACGCCTATGGCATACAGCGAATTTCTGACAGCCTTACTTAGAATCATCAAATAATACTAAAGTGTTAATTAATTAATTATTCAAGTACATCATCTCATGTGAACATGCCACCAACAAAAAAATCTAGGCCAGACCTGT
This sequence comes from Aromia moschata, assembly GCA_029963805.1. Classification (NCBI taxonomy): domain Eukaryota; kingdom Metazoa; phylum Arthropoda; class Insecta; order Coleoptera; family Cerambycidae; genus Aromia; species Aromia moschata. The sequence goes on from JAPWTK010000378.1 coordinate 351,050, forward strand.
TGCAAACATGGATCGACAGTGACCGCGTGTTATTTGCAGACCTGTGTGTACGAGACAACGACATATTTTGTAATTTGTGCGACCGCATCATCAATACGTGTAAAAAATATAACGTAACACGACACGTACGGAGCCACGGTAGCGGTTACGACCCCACATTTCTCTACGACCTCACGGTGGCCCTCGTGGCCAGCGACATTCCCTTCCACAAGCTGAGTCGCCCAGCGTTGCGCGAGTTTCTCGAAAAATACATGAACAGAAAGTTACCCCATCCGAATACACTAAGAAACAGATACGTCGCCGATATTTACAGGGACGTAGTGCGACAGATTCGTGGCGACATTGCAGACAACTGCGTGTATTTCAGTATAGACGAAGCGACTGACGCTAGTGGTCGTTCGGTGGCACATTTTGTAATTGGGGCGTTAAAGTCGAACGGTGCGAGCGACTGCCATCTGGTGGCTTCTAAGGTACTGGGCTGGATCAACCACGACACGCTCGTCAATTTTGTGACCGAGTGTTTTCACACTATATGGCCTGATCGGGACAATTCCAATAAAGTATTAGTCATGCTAAGCGACTCGGCTGCTTATATGCTAAAAGCGGGCACTATTTTATCGGAAATCTTTCCAAATATGGTACACGTGACGTGCGCAGCTCGTGCACTTAATCGTATTGCAGAAACTGTAAAAGACAGTTTTCCCGTAGTTAACGAACTAATAGAGGGTGTGACAAGAATCTTTATAAAGGCGCCTATACGGAGAAACGCTTTTAAAGCAGCATTACCAGACACTCCTCTTCCTCCAGAGCCTGTCGTCGGAAAATGTGGCACTTGGTTAGAGGCTGTTGCTTATTACGATGAGCATTTTGAAGGAATTCAACGGGCTGTTTCTAGTTTTGACCCCAACGCAAGCAGCGCCGTACACACGGTCCAGAACTTACTCCAGGTACAAAAACTACGTGATGACATACGGTGCATCAACAGCAATTATGCTGTCTTAACTAATGCAATAAAGAAACTGGAAACATATGGGATATCGTTACAAGAACAATTTCGGGTACTAAACAATGTCAAAGATTACCTAAATCACCACAATACACACACCGTCGTTAAAGAAAAAATGCAGGATGCGTTTAAGAAAAATCCTGGCTATAACATCTTGGAACAATTGTGCTTGTTTCTAACTGGTCCCCGGTCTGACTTGCCTCCTGCTCTACAAAAATATAGCGCATACACGGACAACTTCGCGTATTGTCCTTTGGTAACGGTCGACGTGGAAAGGACATGTTCAGTGCGTGAAGTGCTGTTGAGCGACAAGCGTCGCAGTTTTACCACCGACACCTTGGAAAAGTACATGGTCATAAAGTTTCATTATCGGCACCGGTCTGCGGATGGGTCGGATACCTTGTCAGATTGAGCATCTGTTGGTAAGTTTTCTTTTTCTCATTTGCTCATCAGCTATACACGTCTGGAATTTTTATTTGGAAGCATTGGAGATTCTATTATATGCATTTCAATGCATGGAATATTGGTAGGGATCGCAGCAGAAGATGGGCGGAGCAGGCGTCATACGTAATGTGTTCCCCTACAATGTTTAAGCTGACAAACTGACAAAGTCGGTATTCGGTAGCAGTGATGGGAAAGCGTGACGGGGATCGAAGTACAGCGTTGCCAGATACTGCGATGTTTACGTTTTAGATGGGCCACTCATTTGGGCTATTTGTTTCATAAGTTGCGTTTTTTTTTTTTGGTGATTTCTGATCTAAAGTAAAAAATCGATAATCATAACTAGTCATTTACTCCTGGAGTGGGTACTGGAACCTTCGGCGTAGAAACAATGGACGTTTTCCACGAAACACCGAACTAACTTCTTCGTCTTTGGCAATATTTTATGGAAGGTATTATTTTAGGTATTATCTTGGCATTTTATATGCTTCCAAATTTAAGTTCCACGCGTGTATATTATGATGTATTTTCTATGTTCGTAGTAATAAGGGTCTCGATCTGGCCCTGTCTGTAGCCCGCACTTGGAAGCTCTACCGATACCACACGGGGAATTATTGGAATGTTGTACCAAATGTTCTGTTGAAAATGTGACAGTTGACATGTCTCTTATAAGTAGAGTTGGACGAAATGCGCCGTGGGGCATAGGTGTACGCTTAATAATATATTGTAACGTTTTATTTATTTCGGGTTCGTGAGGTGTGAAAAATTAAACTCGCACATTAAACTAACACTATTTATTTAATAAATACAACTACGGACTAAACACTACGTAACTACACTAATTTATTTATTATACAATTTATATTAGAGCGCTGCACGAAAACCGCGACGTTCAGTAATTCAAATAGAGACTGTTGTCCCGCGTCGATACCCCTGCGGATATACTAGTAGAATCCCGGCGTTTCGATTCCAGAACAATTGGGCAAAGTAGCCGTGATCTTTCGAGGCGCTGCCCGCGTACGTCTATCGGACGAGGCGGTCGGCTGGTATCGAGGAAGGCAGGGGCGGACTGGCCCAGCGTTCGTAACAATATTATATACCAATACAAGAAAGTAACAATATTAAATATAGTAACAAAATCAGTAAATTCGCGCTTTATAAACATATGTGTATGAAAAACTTACCCTCTTAATTAGCTTGACGACGTGGCTTGGTTAACAGTACTAGCAACTTTTAGCAACTTTTTCGCCTTCAACGTACTCCCCTTGGCGATCTCTACACCACTCCACACGACTTTTCCATTGTTGAAAGCAGTGCTGGAAGTCCGCTTCCGTCAGCTGGTTCAGAACCTATCGCTTTTGCTTTAACCGCTTCCACACTTTCATCACAAGTAATCACCGTGTCTAACAAGCCTGAATCAGGGCCAATGTTTGGAATGTCAGCGCAAATGTTTATTTTTGATCCCTTTTGCTCGGAGGTGAGGAGTTTTGGTACCATTTTTGCGCAAAATTTGCGCATGTTGAACGATTCATGCAAAATCTGGCGAACACATTCTTTGTCGATTCCTGTTATTTCAGCAAGCTCTCGGGTGCTTAGACGACGATCTTCGCGGATTAATTTACCAATTGTTTCAATGTTTTCGTCCGTTTTTGACGTTGAGGGCCTTCCGGGACGCGGATCGTCTTCGGTCGTTTCACGTCCCTCTTTAAAACATTCAAAAACTTGTGAGCGGGATAAACATTCATTCCCGTATACTTCTTTTAACACTGCATAAGCCTCTGGAAAAGTTTTCCCCAGTTTAACAAGAAACTTGAGATTAACCCGTTGCTCCATCTAAACACTTAACATTTTTTCGACGCGTCACTGGTGCGTAGACTAATTCAAACGACTGCTAGAGTCAAACTGAGCGACCCACCGGCCTGTCCAGCGAGCTCAGGGTGGGGAATGTATCACCAGACACAGTTCTGTTCAAACTTGTCGCGACACGCTCGCAGCACATCTTGAAATTTGGTCTGTCTCTCCCTTAATAGTTGCTGCTTCTGCAGGATCGAATTGTAAAATTGCACCTTTTATTTGCTGTAAATATTCAGCATAACAAAAAGCAACTTTCAACAATGTTCCCTAACGAGTAGGATTCGGCTGTGGTGGTTCAGGAATACCAGGACATGTTCGCTATAAACAATGTGTACGCTATGTTCGCTTTGTTTGCTATGAAATATGGCCACACCAAAAAATAGTAAGTACAAGACTTTTAGTTTCCCACAAACATGTTATCATGCCGGTTGCCGTGGGAGAGTGATAGTACTGATGATGGAGCAGTATTGCTGTTTTCGTTGTGTAAAAAGAAGAAACGCAAAAGATTATGGATAAACGATGTCAACAAAAATATGAAAAAGTACGGTGAATAACATCACTTAATAAAACAATTGATTAATTGCTCCATAATGTGGGTATAATATGTTAGCAACAGTACTTGCAGCACACGTGAAATGCATCTGTTCCCGCGCGTCTTCGGCGACGTTGCAAAAATATAGCCAGAAATCATACATCTCAGCTATGCATCTAACATCGCAAACATAGCGCGCGTAGCGTCTTACGTCTGCATGGCCACCACCGTTTAAAACAAGGGGGACTATTTTTACTGCATATAGCGAACATAGCGCACTGTGTGCCCAGGCCATAACGCGTCGACGTTGGGAGAACATGGTCTAAAAGTTTCTGCTACAAAATGTATAAAGCAGGTACATTGCACGTAACATGCAAAAACCTGCAACTGCGTTCTGCATCTGTCGTAAATATCATCACCTGACTTTTTGTTAGTTCAAATTATTCGACGGTCTCCAACACCACCTTCGTAATTGTGTTGTTATTACACTGTGTTGCCATTACTGGCATTTACTAGCTAGTAACAGTGGGCCTGTATATTTTCAAGGGTCCAGTACACGTACTATAACATTTAGAATAGAATGTTTTTACAGTCTGTTGTCTCGTCAATACATAACCACAGCCGTGTATTTTTAAATGCACTTGTAATCTACTTTAGTAAGTCAGTTCTCCTTACAGACTCTACACATTACATGTCGCGCCATCATATAATAAAATAAATCTTCGCAATCGCAGATGGATTTATTCACTTTGTCAGCAAATTGTAGTTTATTAATCGGTTGCACGTGTGCCATATTATTATTAAGGTAATATTGACACCGACGACATAAACACCTCGAACACACTAAAAATAATGCCACTAATGGCACGATCGGCCAACCCTACTTATAAGTTGTTTATTTAAGTTTACATAAAATCTATCATGTTATAGCCAGTTTTTCAATTAGCAGAATTAATTCCAAGTGCATAACAACGAATATCAAGCGAGAAATGTAAAATTCAATAAAACAATCCATTATAGTTTTAATTTCGATATAATTGAGTGGTGGGGTATCACTGTACTGATTTAATAGCGTCATCGGTGATGTGTATCGGTTTTTATCTTGTACAAAGTATACTTGCAGTGACTTATGATTGAAAATTTAGGTGAAAGTTCCTAAAATTAGGTCATAAGATTAAAAATATTCCCAAGAATAAAAATATATATATATGTATATATTTTACTGAAAAAGTACAAAAATTAGGAAGTCTAAATGTCTTTCACACTCTCGGCGTCTACGAAATATATATATCAACGATCGCAAGTAATACATAAAATATATGATACGTCCATTGTAAAATCCTCGTATTTTCAATCAATTTTGCCATAAAAAAATCCACACAAAATCAGATATGTAAATACATTACACGAACTCACGAGTAAGTCTCTCACGGACACAAATACAGGGTAAGTTAGAAAAAATGGGACATGACTAAACTGGAAATACTAGACACCAAAATATTATGATTGAGCTCAACATGCCTTATACCAATGTCGCTGATTTAAGAGATACAACGTGTTCAATGTTTAAATTTTATTCTGAAATGTCTTAATAATTGAGAAAGTTTTGATAGTATAAATCTGAAAATTGGTAGTTTTGTTTTTTGGTGTGAGAATTACGAAATTTAAGCTTATTTTGACGTTGCTCCTAGAGGGCGCTAGTCTCACCGTATCATTTTGGTAAATTAAAACATTTTTTTTTATCTGCTGAGCCTTGCGTAAAACAAGTCGGGAATCCAAAAGAACGCTCAATTCTACAGAAAAAAAGTCTAAACCTATCGGTTTTTAAGTTATTTGCATTTAAAAGGGTCAATGTATTTTTGTTGATTTCAATTTTGAACACGCTACCTCTTAAAGCGACATTGGTATAAGGCACGTTGAGCTCAATCAAAATAATTTAATGATGTAAATTTGACAAATGTTGACATAAGCCTACTTAGAAAAAATATAGCAATATCAGCGCCTGAAAAAAAAAAAATGAACAAAACACATTGAACCTTTGAAATGCAAATAATTTAAAAACCGATAGATTTCGACGACCTAAACAAGAGTACCTTTTCTCTGTAGAATTAAGCGTTCTTTTAGATTCTTCTTAGGCGTTCTTGTTTTACGCATGGCTCAACAGATAAAAAAAAATATATTTTAATTTACCAAAACAATACTGTGAAACTATCGCCTCTAGGAGCAACGTCAAAATAAGCTTAAAATTCGTAATTATCACACCAAAAAACATAACGCTACCAAGTTTCCCACGTTGCGTTGTGGCACACTTTCCTGACCTTAGTGATATGTGTAACTTTTTCTGTACGCATAATTTAACGTTTAAAATAATTGCGTGATGTTGTTTCAGAAGATGTTCCTGTACAATTTGACCCTGCAAAGGGCCACCGCGATAACCCACGCGGTCCACGGCAACTTCTCCGGCACCAAAACGCAAGAGATCGCCATATCGAGGGGCAAGAGCCTGGAGCTCCTCAGGCCCGATTCCAACACCGGCAAAGTACACACTCTCCTCACCGTCCGAGATTTTCGGCATCGTCAGATCCTTGATGTCGTTCAGGCTGACCGGCGGCACCAAAGACTACGTCGTCGTCGGCTCCGACTCGGGCAGAATAGTCATCCTGGAGTACATTCCGACCAAGAACATATTCGAAAAGGTCCACCAGGAGACGTTCGGGAAGTCGGGGACCAGGAGGATCGTCCCCGGGCAGTACTTGGCCACCGATCCGAGGGGCAGGGCCGTCATGATCGGAGCCATCGAGAAGCAGAAGCTGGCCTACATATTGAACCGCGACGCCCAAGCTCGCCTGACCATCTCGTCCCCGTTAGAGGCCCACAAGAGCAACACGCTCGTGTACCACATGGTAGGCGTCGACGTGGGGTACGACAACCCGATATTCGCCTGCCTAGAAATCGACTACGAAGAGGCCGATACCGATCCCACCGGCGAAGCCGCTCAGAAGACGCAACAGACCTTGACCTTCTACGAGTTGGACCTGGGCCTCAATCACGTGGTGAGGAAGTACTCGGAGCCCCTGGAGGAGCACGCGAACTTCCTGGTGACGGTGCCGGGCGGCGACGACGGCCCGTCGGGCGTGTTGATCTGCTCGGAGAATTACCTGACGTACAAGAACCTGGGCGACCAGCACGACATCCGTTGCCCCATTCCGAGGAGGAGGAACGACCTGGACGACCCGGAGAGGGGGATGATTTTCGTGTGCTCGGCCACGCACAAGACCAAGTCGATGTTCTTCTTCCTCGCCCAGACGGAGCAGGGGGACATCTTCAAGATCACCTTGGAAACGGACGAGGACATGGTCACCGAGATAAAGCTGAAGTACTTCGATACGGTCCCGGTGGCAACGGCGATGTGCGTCCTCAAGACTGGGTTCTTGTTCATAGCATCGGAGTTCGGGAACCAGTAAGTATGTTGGGAGTTTACGCACGTTTTTGTGTTACGGTGGTTTTATGTTTTCGTGAATTACACAGACGCACAAAGAAAAATCTAGTGCGAGAAGGCATATCTGTATATCCCCATGCGTGTTGACCCGCTGAACACGAATCCGGTGTCCGATTGGCTCCCTGTATTTTTCCTAACCTCAAAAAACACCTTAAGAATGTCCGAAAAATGGCATACAAGTAAATAAAAAGCTTAAACTTATCCTTTTATCACCATTTCCATATGTATTTTGGGGCACTGAGGTCGAATCTGAGGTTAGCATTGGTCGATTAGTTAGGAATTTTGACATTGACATTTTGACCTCAAAAAATGACCGAAAATCCAAAACAAAGAAAGAGTCCGAACAGAAATCAAAACAGTTTTCCCAATGTTATAAATTGAGTGATTTTAGGGTCATCCCCCTCCCCATCTCGGCCTTTAGGAGCACTTGATCCAAATGTTGACAGCACTGTAATGTTCAGCGTGTCAAAATACCTCGGAAATTATACGACTTGTCAAAATAACACTATAACTGGAGTGTATGAGGACAAAGAGTTTTTAAAAAACTGAAATAACGTTCATTTCCTTAGTACACTAGTATGATTTGGGTGCAAAATAGACCCAAATAAATCCTGGGATCATGTTCAGCATCCTTATAAACACATATTGAGTACATTTTACAGGTTTTTACATCAGGCGTTAGTAGAGCATTTACTTATAGGACAAAGATTTGTGTTTTTCCAGTAGTTTAGGCCGAGTCGAAAAAAAAACAAAGATATTTATTCTCGGCAGTCAAGGGTTTAAAGACAGAGTTGGGCAGTAAATAGAGATTGAAAAAGTACAAATTTCCTGTTAAAACTAATAAAACGTAAGAACATAACTCTACCTGAAGAGTATGCAACCTGTGTAACATTACGAATCTCAAAATTGACTACTTTTACCGGGATAATACTCGGGCGTAATAATAGGGACTCTAATGAATTAGTTCTATGTCGTTCAGTCGCTATTTGACCGGCCGCGGAGCGCGTTAAGATATGACGGTTTTTTTTTTCAAAACAGGTGATTTCGTCGATGAGGTGAGGTGTACTTGTAGTTTGTTCTGTTGATCAATAAAATATTAATCAATTAGTAAAAAAGTCACCGAATTTTTCAATCTCGGAAGAAAGTCACAAGGACTCAAGTCAGGCGAATAAGGAGACAGAGGAGCCACAGGAATGTTTTTACTAGCAAAAAACTCGTTTACTGAAATGACTGTGTGACAAGGCGCATTGTCGTGATGCAATATCCAGCAAGAACCTCTCTGTAAAAGTGTTGATTTACTGTTTGGCCTGGAAGCACTAACTCTGTGGACAATTCTCTGGTTATCAAAAGAGCAAATCAGCATGCATTGGAACTTTGATTTGCTCATTTTTGCTTTTTTGGTTCTTGGAGTGCTTGAAATGTGCCATCCATGCTTTGGCGCTTGATTTCCGGGTCATACTCAAACACCCAAGTCTCATCACCAGTAATGACACGTTCCATAAAATGGGAATCATTTTCAATCGATTCCGAAAAGTCAAGACACCTTTCTCTCCTGATGTCCTTTTGTTCTTGCAAAAGGCTTTTTGGAATTATTTTTGCGCAGATTTTTCTCATCTCCAATTCTTTAGTCAAAATCTGATGGACAGTGGTGTGATTCAAATTTAACTCTTCCCCGATCATTCTTGTCGTCAACCGACGATCTGAGCGCACAAGATCCTGTATTCTATCGTCATTTTCATCGGTCCTTGAAGATGAAGGCCTTCCGCTGCGTGGTTCATCTTCAATTAACTCTCTTCTGAGAATACCTTAAACCACCGGAAAACCTGGGCTCTTGAAAAAATACTGTCTCCATAGGCATGTGAAGTTTTGCAAAAGTATCCGTTGTGCTGTGTCCAAGTCTGAAGCAGAACCTGATAGCACACCGTTACCGCTAGAACAAACCGGTTTACGAAAACAGTCACAGAGAACAAACAACTGACTCTAACAAGTTCAAACTTGTACTGAAGGTGCATTACATGTTAACCTACCGCCCTTCCAAGTCCCGTCTCTCATTACTTAATTTGCACACCTCATATGTATCACAATGGAATTTACCTAGCGCAGTCAGTCTTTCTCTAATTCCGAAGTTTTTTTTTTTCGCTGTTTAATTAACTGTAGTGGTGAATTAGATGTTGCTCTAAGAGACCATTTGGAAAAAGCAGCTGTTTTCAAGGGTACTTCTGAAATAATACAAAATAAAATTTTACAAATAATGTTTAGTGTGTTAGTGTAAGAAGGAATTTCTAAATGATTAAAAAAAGCCGACTACTTATCTATAATTCCAGATGAAACAAAGATCGTCATGTCGAAAACCTGGAAAATAGGCCAAGACCTTTAAAAAAAAAATAAAGGAACTGTTTCTTCTATGATTAATGAACTTTTAATATCCTACAAAAAATCAAGTTTACATTGGAACTTAGATTTATTGCATCTTGAAAGACATTTTCATTTCAGCTATTTGTACCAGATCGCCCATCTCGGTGACGACGACGACGAATTAGAGTTCAGTTCTGCCATGCCTCTGGAAGAGGGCGACACTTTCTTTTTCGCACCGAGGCCGTTAAGGAATCTAGTGCTCGTAGACGAGATAGAGTCTCTGTCCCCCATCCTGTCGTCGACCGTAGCCGATTTGGCCGGCGAGGACACTCCGCAGCTGTATATGTTGTGCGGTAGGGGTCCGAGGTCCTCGCTCAGAGTTCTCAGACACGGCTTGGAGGTGTCGGAGATGGCCGTCTCCGAACTGCCCGGTAACCCCAACGCGGTGTGGACGGTGAAACGGAGAAGCGACGGTAAGATTTTTTCGTGCAGCGCAACGTAAGAATACTTTTCTGCGTTGCAGAGGTGCGTTTACTGCTCTACAAAGTGTACAGTACTCAGTTTATTGATAAGTTTTTAGTAAAACTATTTCAAAACGAACCAGAATTGAAAAAATCTAGAATCATGATTTTTTTTAACAGGACCTGGCTGTTGAATATTTACCAACACCAGTCCTTTTTTTTATTCCAGATCCTGTCCTGTGCCCGGTGACCTGATCATTGGTAAGTGTGCTACTGAACTGAATGAATATCACAGCCGAGTTGATATTAAATTACGAATGAGGAATACAAAGAACGAACGTAACGAAGGATTTTTTTGTGCGAGGTTTTAGAACGATATTTAGGTACAGTTGTTTTAGGAACAACAGAAAATTAATTAAATCACGAACGACCTGAAAAAAGTCGGAAATAATGCGTAAAACTTTTTAACCATTTGTTGCATAGGACACTTTTTCAAGTAAAAGTTTTTCTTACTTAACTCATTTTTTTTTATTTCGTTGAACTTTTTCAAGCTGTGGCAACCATCTTGGTTTTTTTAAATAGCACTACACAGTGTCTACTTTTATATACACTAGTAACAAAAATTAAAGGATATTTAAAAAAGTTTTTGGGTGATTTTCAACAAGGGATAACTCGGAGAAAAATGGTCGTACAGAAAATAAAAAAAGGGAAATTGTAGCCTCAAGTGTCTAATTTTCAGATCTGGACTTAAAAATTTTTTAGCAGGAGCGGTTCTCACGTAATCATCCGAAAACCAACAAAAAATTTTTTTTCCAAATTTTTTGCTCGTCTTTAAAATGGTCTGTGGACTTTTTATTTTTTCATCATGCGACCATGAAGCTCTTTTAGACAATTTAATCAGCTTTAATTTGACCTCGTAACGAGCTCCGTACGATGATTTGCCGCGGAGTTATCGTCGTTCAAAGAAAAAAAGTCCTTTTCAACTTTGACAATCAATTACTCGGTAACTAATGTTCGAACGGAAAATGGAGGTAGGGTTTTGGAAACTGCAAAACATTCTCTATAAGACACAATCGGGCGATTGATAAAAAAAAATTGTTTGAAGCGATAATGTTGGCTGAAAAAAATTTAAAAATTGCGAATTTAAGGATATTTGGAATATTTGGTAGAACTTTGGATATAGTGGATGAACGAAGGATATCGTCGGTAATTTTTTAACCTCAAAGTGCCCAAAAACCCTCAAAATTGCAAAGCGCTGCGATTTTTTTTTCTTAGTGCCCCGAAAGTTTAAATTTATCGTTTCGACCAAAAATCACCGAAACAAGGAATTTTTTGATTTCCATGCATTTTTTCAACTTCAATTTGATTTTTTTTGGCGACAATCCATATTTTTTTGTAAAATTAAAAAAAAAATAGTTTTTCAAAAATATTTCTTTTTTCGATTTTTTCCGAGTAATGTGTTTTCGGTAAAAAAAAGGGCGATTTTTGCGCGGTTATTTTAGCATAATAACAGTCATATTACGATTCTCGCTTTATTTGTACACGAAAGTACGAGTCTTGAAGAAAATTTTAAGCCCTAACTGAACTCTCTAAGTGCATTTGTGTATGAATTATTGGAGTTTAAAAAAAGCATTTTTTTTGCGAAAAATGCGATTTTTGCAAAAACTATCAGGAATTTTGCAATGTTCAAAATATCAGCTTATTCTACTTATCGAGGACTATCCATTCCCCAAGTTTCATGAAAAAATATTATATCTTTTCCAAAGATATAAGCAATTGAAAAAAATCGCGATTTTTAGTGTTTTTTTGCAATAAAAAAATTATTTATGTATTTATTTATTAAAGTCGGATTAGGCTTAAATTGTTTGGTTTAATTTAACAACTTTTTTTTGTAGGAGGCATAGTTTTTTTTTTAAATGAAAAAAAAAAAGGGTTTTTGGTCAACTTTAGACGCCATTTTGAATATGACGCGGCGAAATTCAGCTCGAGAAAAGTAGTTTATTCAATACTACGGCATTTTTTTGTATATTTTCGTGCTGTCCCTAATTTTGGCACGTAAAAATGTAATGGGCTTGGCCTGTGGACAATGTCACGTTCTTGCGTGATGTAATATTCGAAGAATGGCAAAAGTATGAACGGTTCATGTCACATGATTGACTTTTCAGCAAGTATTTACCCCATTTGGCAGAACATGGAACATAATCATTTCACGGCTGCACAGACTAACTTTTTGTTAGCAGTCTAGTGCTTATAATCAACGTTTAACACATTCTGCAAAGCGGCATATGCTAACTTTCGTTTTTCGTCCAAAAACAACTCTTTCAAGAAAGGACTATTTTTAAAATGTGTCAAACATGTGAAAAATGGCACTGTTCTGATGATAATTTTGAAACTTGGAGTGCCCACTAGAACGAGCTAATGTCTGTTTTTATATGATGAGTTTTAGTCCGTGTTTCACCTGAACACCAATGATTATATCTGTACTATCCTGAAAATATGGCCAATTTCATAAAAAAAAATATGCAAAAATAAGCTGTTTTTGATTTTGTCCTTGTGTCTTGTTTCAGACGATTACGATGCCTACATCATTGTCTCCTTTTTAAATGCTACGTTGGTACTGTCGATCGGCGAAACCGTCGAGGAAGTTACGGACAGTGGATTTTTAGGAACGACCCCTACTTTGTCGTGCTCCGCTTTGAGTGACGACGCACTGGTTCAGGTAAGTGTTCAATAAAACGTAAAAAAATTATCGTGGTTGGTGATTCGTAAAACGGAAGTATCGGAGCTAAAAAGGGAATAGACGTTTTGGTACAGTAGTGGTCAAAAAAATAAGAGTGAAGTGATTTTATTCGTTATTTCATAGCATTTAATGTGCAGCACATTTAAAAAAATTAAATATATATTTTTAGTTTATAATACTACTCTCTAAAGGAAAAAACGCCTTTAGTTCAAACTTAAGTATCTTTTATTCAAAGATATAAATACATAATAAATTCCAGTGGATATTAAACATGGGCAACAAAATAGTGATAGAGTATTGTACAAAGAAAGCCGCGAATAAAAATAACTGTTACAAATCCTGATAATATTATTACTACATTAGTACTTTGTAGAATGGCCTTTGTTTTTAAGAACAGCTTCGCATCTACTTGGCATAGAATCGATTAATTTTCTGCAAGTTTCTTCCCACAGCATATTTTTGTTTGCCGATTTTTTACAAGCAGTTGCGTTTTTTAACTTTTTCCAAAGATTCTCAATAGGATTTAAGTCTGGTGACTGCGAGGGCCACTCTAAAACTGATATTTGATTGCTTGTAAAGCACTGCTTAATTGTGCGTGCCGTATGTTTGTGGTCATTATCGTGCTGATACACCCACCTTAACGGCATATTTTCTTCCGCATAGGCTAGCGTGACTGTTTGCAAGATGTGCAGATAAATTTCTTTAGTCATAGTTTGTTGAATCCTAAATATAGGGCCCACTCCATTATAAGAAAAGCAGGCCCACACTTTAACATTTCCTCCGTCATGTTTAACTGTACCAATAGTATTTCTTGGGTTGAATTCCTCATTCTTACGTCTTCGTACATACAATCTTCCATCTGATCCAAAGATATTTATTTTTGTTTCGTCACTGAAAATAATGTGCCAATTTCGTTGATAGTTTGGGTTACAATTGTCTCGAGCAAATTTCAATCTTTGCTGTATACTTCTCTTACTTAGGAATGGAACTTTTCTGGCAACTCTATCATACAATTTTCTTTCTTCTAAGCGTCTTCTTATTGTCCGGGTACTAACGTTTAAGCACAATCTCGCTTTTATTGTCACAGATGTCGAAAACGGTTCTTTACCAACTTCACGTGCTATACGATTATCAAGTTTTAGTGTTGTTTTTCTCAGACGGCCTCTCCTTTCTGGTGCTTTTTCTGTTACATTTTGTTCTTTTAAAACCTTCGCAATAACACACGGTGACCGTTTCAGTGCGTTAGCAATGAAAGCATATGTCTTGTTTTTCTTCAGGTGTACAATGCTTTGTGCGACCCATTATTCACTATAGCTCTCGAGTATCATGTGTGAAATTGTCTAATCTTTACTGTATTCTTCACGAAATTGTCATGCGAATAGCAATGGGCATAAAAGAAAAACACTTATTTTTTTGTCCAGTGGAATTTGGCTCAAACAGTAAACAAGTTTTTGTGTTCAGAAATAAGTAACATGAAATTGGTTTACAATACTCCAGCAATGAAGCCTAAAGATGTGTGCACACGAAGTGAATTAATTTATTTTATCTGATCAAGAACTCACGAGATTAATTGGATTTTGGTGAACTTTATTGGCACTCTTATTTTATTGGCCACCACTGTATATCCCACAAAATTAATTCATTGAACCACCGAATGTCTGTCCAAAAAGCCCGTTAAATTTATGGAGCGACAATGATTCTGTCCTTCAATGATTCTGTCCTTCGTCGTTCACCGTCAGAAACCACAAATTCGAATTTCGTCTTTCATCAGGTCTCATCAGTAGAGCACCCGAGTGATTGTTGTAGCCTAAGTAATCGGCAAAGGAACCGCAATTACAGGACACAGACTTGCATACACTTGTATTTGTATTACCAGTGGAGTTTCCAATTCCATAAATTATCAGTAACGTGGATTAAATTAGTATACTACCTTTGATCAAATTTAACCCAGACTAGTTAAAAAAAAAAAAACATTTTTATGTATTTCATTACAAATCTTTATTATCGCCTTCAAAATAGGCTCCTTTTGAGCCGATACAAGCATGCCAACGGTTAATCCAATTTGGCCTGGCGGCGACACGCTTCATACTCAAAACGTCAACCAAAATGTGTCGAGTCGATCCATAAGAGATGTCGAGAGCCTCTGCTGTCTCTCTAATGCCAACACGACGATTTTCAAGCACAATTTCTTTCACTTTTCCGATGTTATCGTCATTAACAGAGGTGGATGGACGACTTCGCATGAGGCAAGTTTTCTACGACCTCACGACCCTCACTGAATGCTTTATGCCACTCATATACTTGCGTTCTCGATAGAGTAGACTCCCCAAAACACTACTGCAACATTTCAAATGATTCCGTAGCCGTAATTCCATTGGAAACGCAAAATTTCAAGCAAACTCTTTGTTCAATTCTTTTTTCCATAGTAAAAGTCGCTCTCAAACTTCACATGAATGTCAACGAAGGTTGTACCAACCTAGGAAAAATTTTTACCGATTCGGTTTACGCGCGCGGTTTAAGTGGACCGGTCCGGGTTAAATTTGATCAGATGGTATGCCCTTTTTAGGCACCGGCCAGCCACCTTCATGTAGCTTCCGTCGCATTCGACAGTAGCAGCAATACATGGCGTTTATTTACTTCAAAGTTCTCCTCGCCCCATAGTGGATGTAGACTGCTAGTCACACTCATTAATTGTATTCGCGTTTGTGCTTTCCAACACCCTTGAAGCTATCAAATCCCCTTTCACGGCTTTTGCCTCATCCAGTCCCCCAACCACTCCATTAACTATGTTCTATTATCATCCGTCGTTTTGTCCTCTCTACGCCATATATGTTTATCGCGCAATTCTGAGACGGTATTATTTTTATGTCCTCACACAGTGGTGCTATGTATAATCGTCTAAGAGTGATTTCTGGAGACAGACAGAGTTTGCTGTACTTTCCACTCACAGCGTTCTGGACAAATGGTCTGAACGTGGGGTGATCTAATTCAGGGAATGGAATATTACACTCCACCAGTGGCGGTGCGTGATCCTAAGATTGGGGGTGCACCATACATACAAATAAAGATAATCTAGTCTAGTTCACTTTTTAAACACTCCGCCAATGACTCTGCATCATGTCTTACTGGTTTTAAAAAAACTCCAGAACCTTTCTACAGGCTTTCCACCCACCATGTAACGATATATTAAAGCCAACTGAAAAATTGTAGAAACGTCTGTAGTTTCGTCTGCTATTATAGCAACAAAAGTGGATTTTTTTAATTTCAATGGTTATTTCATCATGACAAACTTCAAGCATGCACTGAAGTAGCTCGTTTTGTATAGTATTAGAAGTTCCTTTAAAAGCCGCCGCGTTTTGTAAATGATACTTCATAGCGTCGTCTAATTCGGCACTGAAATCAATCAACCCACGAAAAATGCCTGTATTGGATGATGTTTCCGATTCATCGTGTCCTCTTAGGGCCAGTTCAAATTTTCCACAAAAACGAATACAGTTAATAATAATGTTTAAAACATACCTGTTT
Organism: Aromia moschata; assembly: GCA_029963805.1. Taxonomy (NCBI): domain Eukaryota; kingdom Metazoa; phylum Arthropoda; class Insecta; order Coleoptera; family Cerambycidae; genus Aromia; species Aromia moschata. The sequence continues at coordinate 367,463 of JAPWTK010000378.1, forward strand.
TTTGAAACCGCTTCATTGTGTGCTGCCACTGCTCGTCGATGAGCAGAATCGAGCATCGTCGCAATATTTGCAGTGCCTAGCATGGCTAAATTCAAAACATTATTCATGTGTCCAGCAGAATTTGCATGTTTTTTTTATTTTCTCGTTTATGTGATTTAAATCCGTTCCTCCAGTTTTATTATTAACTGGAGTAACATTATTAAATGTTCTTACAAATTGTTTATTTTTTCCTTTCACAGCTAATTTTAAATTAATTTGTGGAGTGGGCCTACCTAGAGTTTTAATTTGCACTTTTTCCTCCAAACTCAAGCTAGAGAATGGAGTTTTTAATAAGTCTTGAATAGAATTCATTATTCCAAACTAGATTCAAACCGAAAACCCGAGTTTATATTTATAAAACGTGAGCGATAAAACAGCTGTGTACAAAAACAATTCACAAACTAATCGATATCGATCACTCTCGTGCGCTCTTAAACTCCGCACATCATATCTATAGGATTCGCCCACTCCTTTTCGTAATTGTGGAGGGGCAAGCAGTAACAATACGCGTTCGCTTTTTCGTATTGCACGGAAGCGCGATGGTCGTCCCGCTTTTTCGTATTGCGCGTGTCGATTCCCGTGCCGCGATCGGAAACCAGTGGCCTTGGAGATAGAGACCTAGCGTCTAGTGCATTAGTAACGCTGCTGCCAAATAATATTGAGATGGTATTAACGCTAGGGATGCGGCAAGGCGATAAATTAAGAATGCATCCATTAATTACTAAATAAAATTATTAATGCTAAATTGTTGGTAGTGCGCGCGCACCAGCGCACCTTATAGCCCACCGCCACTGCACTCTCTCGCGCACTCACACCACCACTTACACGAGCTTTATGTTTGTAACAGTATGTTGCAACATAAAGTTACACAGTCACACACGGTAAAACTGCCGTTGCCACTGCCATTAAATGTCAGTTCCGTAAAATTGTTTATCCAACGCTCCACCGTAACATGCGACTGACTGTGTCTCGACATTTTTACAGTTTTATTCTTCGTTTCGCGCACACGAATGATGCATCGACCAGCGCAGTTTAACTAATACCAACAAGAAGTGTAAATTACATTCGCGTTCGCGACTCGACCTCTAGAACGGGCTAGCCAAATGAATGTGGATGGTGACACATAGTAAGTATGGTCCCTTCTAGTACATCGATAGACATGTTTAGGTGTGCGGATCTGTGGTTTCTGATGGCGAATGACGGTATGACGACGAGTGGAATTATTCTCGAAGCATTTTATTGTTTCTGTTCTTATAATACTGCCGTTCACGGTATTTGACTGCGTAGCTGTATTTGTGTAAAAGATATCGGGATGTATTTCAGCATGCTTTTTGCTTTAGGTGTACCCCGACGGAATAAGACACATCTGTGCCGATAAACGTGTCAACGAGTGGAAAGCCGGAAAAAAGAGTATAGTCAAATGTGCCGTAAACCAGCGTCAGGTCGTTATCGCTTTATCTGGCGGTGAATTGGTGTATTTCGAAATGGATCCAGTGAGTATACTCCTTTTTTTTTAATACACAGGGCGTTTACAGACCATGAAAAAATACAGCATGTAATGTTTTGGTTAAGGTTTGGAGAAAACAACATTATCCTCAAAAACAAGTCCTGCTAGTTTAGAAGATAACGACGAGACAATATACGTACTTGTTATACCGCTAACAAAAAGTGAATCTGTGCAACTGTAACGGCATAACCAGATAATTCCCCTAGAATTATTAAGTCCTCTGGGATAGGAACAACATCGAGATCTAGCTCTAACGTAATCACTGAAAAATGGGAAAAATGTGGATGTTTGGTGTTTTTTTACCACGTTTTAGCATGTATTTACTCAGCTCATGTGACAATTCCACGGTACTGTACACGTACACATCTCACCCGTTTGCAAGGTTTTTATTGTTTTCATCCATGATTAGTTATAAATTTGTTTCATGAAGTCCGTAGATGTACTATACTCAGCCGTTTGACGGCAATATAATTGTGAAATGTCTGCGGCCACTACACTCATCACAATCGTAGTTCTTGGGAATAACCTAAAGTTTTTTATTAGATTTTTCACCAATTTTCATCAAATGATGAGAATTAATAGTTCTGCATGGTACATTTTTATCGATTGGACATTACATTTCCAGTTGATCTTGTCACTATGCTAGATAATAGTCTTTTTGTCGCCTCCGTTGTACCTTTAAGTGATACACTGGAGTGAATCAAGAAGACACACTAAAATAGGAACGTTTTAAGAATTAGTGAGTAAAAACCGTATATTTAAAACCCATTGAACTTACAGTGCAAATTGATTAGAGTTATAGATATCATTAAAGTATTTGATAAGTTGTTCCACTGGTGTTTTTTTTGCCACCAACGCCAACGTGTTTTTGAGCCGAGTATTGGTGAGCTGGCGCGGCGTAGAATGCAATGTGTTTAAACTTAAATATGCATTAAAAATGTATAAAAACCACATATTTAAGACCCATTGAACTTACAGCACAGATTGAATCAACTTGTGTTGTTATCATTAAAGTTTTTTTCACTGGCATTTAAAAAAACGCCAATATGTTTTTGAGCCGAGAATTGGTGAGCTATCGCGTCGTAGAATGCGATGTCTTGAAAATTTAAGGTCATGTTGTATACGTGTAACCAAAAAGCTAAGGGTGCCTCATTTATTCTGGACGCAAGGATTCATAGAAGTATTTATTTAATAGAAGTAGTATTTCTTCATTTTTTTTGTGCCTTGATATTTTTTATATATTTCGAAAATTTCCTTTCACCATCTTACATTTTTAGAAAATAAATTTTATTATTTATCAAATAAGGCATCATCGCAAAGGGAACAATTCAAGAAATAATGTAGGTCGCTGCACCCGTCACTGTATTTTGTGTGTAAGACCGGAACCATTAGAAGTCTGTCGGTAGAGCGCAAACAGACGTTTTAACGACCTCTTCTTAAGCGGGATATGTAAAAAAGAAATTCAACGAGATGAAAATGCGTTTTTGCAATGCAAAAATGTTTGTATAAAATTACCTTTCTAACAGCTGTCAAGGGTAGCAGTGGACTGTTATCGTCTTGTTGTCTTTCAAAATAGCGTGTCAAAGATGCTAACTAATGCTTGGCAGCAGTTGTTTAGCTGTTTTGGCATTTCGCAAACAGATGTCTGACAACTATAACACTTATTGCTATAAAAGTAACAGTTTTTCAATGCTAGATAAATGTTTCAAGATCAAAAAAGACGCAAGCACTATTAGAGACAATGTAAGGTTCAGATAATTTCAAACAGTCAATGTCAAGTAATACAACACGACAAGTTCGGATCTGCTACCAACTGCATAACAATGAATACCAAGCGCGAAATTAAAAATTCTGTAAAACATTCCATTATAACATTTATTTCATTATAATTGAGCGGTGGTATCACTGCACTCATTTAATTGCGTCACCGATGATCTCGTGTTTTCTAATTGAATGGTTGATTAATGACAATTTATTGCTGATGTTGATGAAATGCTAAATAAAATTGTTCACTGGCGTTTTTATTTTAGACTGGGCAGCTTCACGAGTACAAGGAAAGAAAACGCATGAATTCCGACGTCGTATGCATGGCCTTGGCGAGCGTACCGCCCGGTGAACAGAGGTCCTGGTTCTTGGCGGTAGGCCTGGCCGACAGCACCGTGAGGATAATCTCGTTAGATCCTAGCGACTGCTTAGCTCCCAGGTCGATGCAACCCTTACCGGTGTGTGCGGAATCCTTGTGCATAGTCGAGATGGGATGCACCGACAGAGATCCGGATAACGCCGCGGCAGCCAGCACCACGAGCACTTTGTACTTGAACATCGGCCTGCAGAACGGCGCCCTCTTACGGACGGTGTTGGATCCAGTCACGGGCGACTTGACCGACACTAGAACCAGATACCTAGGTTCCAGACCCGTCAAACTCTTCAGAATCAGAATGCAACAGTCCGAGGCGGTGTTAGCGATGAGCAGCCGTTCTTGGTTGAGCTACTACTACCAGAGCAGATTTTATTTAACGCCCCTATCGTACGAGAGTCTAGAATACGCATCAGGTTTTAGTTCCGAGCAGTGCCCAGAGGGAATCGTTGCTATTTCGACGAATACCCTGAGAATTCTGGCTCTGGAGAAACTAGGAGCCGTCTTCAATCAAGTCTCGTTTCCCCTGGAGTACACGCCGAGGAAATTCATCGTTCACCCGGAGTCCAACAACCTGTTCATGTTGGAAACGGAGCACAACGCGTACACCGAGGACACGAAGAAGCAGCGGCGTCTCCAGATGGCGGAGGAGATGAAGGAGGCCGCCGGCGAAGAGGAGCAAGAGCTGGCCAAGGAGATGGCGGAGGCCTTCCTCAACGAGGACCTGCCCGAGAGCATATTCTCCGCGCCCAAGGCCGGCCACAACATGTGGGCGTCCACGCTGAGGATCATGGACCCCGTGCAGGGCGCCACGTTCAAGCTGATCCGCCTGGAGCAGAACGAGGCGGCCATGTCGCTGGCGCTGGTCAAGTTCCACGGCCAGCCGGAGCACCAGTGGTTCCTGATAGTCGGCATCGCCAAGGACTTCCAGCTGAACCCGAGGCAGTGCAACGCCGGCTTCCTGGACACGTACAAGGTGGACGTGATGGGCAAGGAGCTGGAGCTGGTGCACAGGACGGTCGTGGAGGAGGTGCCGATGGCGCTGTGCTCGTACAACGGCCGGCTGCTGGCCGGCGTGGGCAAGATGCTGCGGCTGTACGACCTGGGCAAGAAGAAGCTGCTGAGGAAGTGCGAGAACAAGGTAAGTTCATGTTATTTAAAGGCTTTATTCGCTGAAGTTATTTGTTCGTTACCGTCGAGAAAAAAATCCTCGCTCGCGCTTACGTGCGATGTCATCAATTTGAGGTGGCAATGCCATCTAAAAAGGTAGGCCATCTGTTGGTTTCTTTTTAAACTGAGTGTTATTTCTACATTGCCGACGCTGACTCGCTCGACATTTGACATATACATATCTGGAATTTTTATTTGGAAGCGCTGGAGATTCTATTACATACATTTCGAATGCATGGATATTGGTAGGGGTCGTAGCAAAAGGTGGGCGGAGCAGACGTCATACGTAATGTATGTTTACGTACATTACGTACGCCCTACAATGTTTAAGCTGACAAACTGACGAAGTCGGTACTCAGTGGCAGTGATGGGAGCACGAGACGGGGATCGAAGTACAGCGTTGCCAGATACTGCAATGTTTACGTTTTGCGGTGGGCCACTCATTTGGGCTATTTATTTCTTAAGTTGCGTTTTTTTTTATGATTTCTGATCTACAGTAAAAAAATCGATCATCATAACTAGTCATTTACTATTTTTAAGTACTATGCCGCTGGTTTGTTGGCTTGGTAACACGTAATTTGTGATAAAACGTGATGCATAAATTGTAACATGGTGCCTTTTTTTGTGTCGTCAAGACTATAAAATTGCGTTGGGCGACTTTTGCGAATTTTTCCACACCAAATCGCGATAATTGTTGAAATCTGGCAACCATGTCGTCCTGTTGGGTGTAGGCAGCACAGCTGCTTTGCTACAGCATTAGATACGCAAACCTGCCAATTATTTCTTGCGGTGAACTATCAAGATAATACCATTTAATAAGTTGCATTTTTTCCTCGATTGTATAAGCAGACATTTTTAAGGAGTATTAAACGAGAAACCAGTTTTATTATACTTACATACAGACGGCTCGAAGCTAAATGGTCGCGAAACGCCAAACGTTGCCGAACCTTGCCGACTCGAGACGCCGAAGGCGGAGCTAGACGATAGGGGAATACGGTCGTGTTTGTTCTGATAGGTGGAGCTTTGGCAATTTTTTTTTTTTGGAAGGTATTATTTTAGGTATCTTGGCATTTTATACGCTTCCAAATTGAAGTTCCACACATGTATGTGGTGTCTAACCTCCACTGTAAGAAATGGTTCGTTTTATGCTTGTACAACATTGGGAAATATTGAAAAATTATTTCCAAAGCGCATGCTGTGTTGCAGAGAACAATTTTTGGTCAAATTGAGGCTCCGTCAGTGCTTGGTGTAAGAAAGTTCTTAAGGAAGGTTCGTGAAACTGGCATGCTTATGGATAACAGAAGTCATCAACGTGCTCGTCCAGTGCGCACAGCTGAAATAAATGCTGCTGTTGCTTAAAGTGTGCGCGGAAATCCAAGAACCTCGAAAAAACTGTGGAAAACGACATGTTTCGGTTGTAAAAGCTTGAGAAGACCAAAAAAATGCCCACAAAAAAAAGTATCTGGTTCTGGGATGGAGACTAACTTTTTCTTATGTTTTTTGTGCCGCTGAATCCCAAAATATTCCTAGATTTCCGCTCTCAGAGATACAACAATCTTCAGATTTGTCTTTAGCTTGCTGTTGTTTCAAGTTATTTTCGTAGTCTGAATTCCAGAAAGTCAAATGCAAGTATGTTCATGTGATTACTAAAGAGTTTCCACTTAGTCTTGATTTTAGACTGATTCAATCCACGTTATTCAAGATTTTACCGTTAAAAACGCAATTTTTTACATATTCTTGAGGATGATCTATGAAATTCACTCGTTAAACCAAATTTTTCATAACACATTCGGGTTTAAGAAATAAAGATACATTGGAATACGGTGTTTTATATGTGACGCGAATCATATTCCCATTTCTTTCAAGCTTTCATTACAAAAAACTTCATTTTCAGCAGTTTTTTGAGGTTATCTCGAAAATCCGTCAAACCTCTTTTTTTCATAGCAAATTCGGATCCAGCAGGCCAAAATACGTAGAAACAAAGTGGTTTTGATGTGAAGCAAATATTTTTTTTTGTTCTTCTCGAGCTTTTACCACCGAAACACGTCGTTTTCGACAGTTTTTTGAGGTTATCTTCAAAATTAGCTGCGGAACCCCTATTTTTTACGATGAATTCGGATTCAGCGGCACAAAATACATAAGAAAAAGTTAGTCTCATCCCAGAACCAGACACTTTTTTTTGCGGGCCTGTGTAATCATATATGAATACATCAATAAGCCTCAGTACGTTTGAATCAACCGAATAATTATAATGACTTCATTTCTTTTGTTTAAATTTTATCGTACTTCATATTACAATGATGACAATCAAGGACTGAAAAATATGTTGAAATCCTGCAGTACTGATCGATTGTCTCGCCTTACTTATACTCCACGAATACTCGTTCTCCTTTCTATCATCAAAACTTCTCTTCCAGCACATTCCGAACGCCATAGTTAACATCCAAGCGATGGGCAAACGTATCTTCGTGTCTGACGTCCAAGAGTCCGTCTTCATGGTCCGGTACAAGAGGGCCGAGAACCAGCTGATCATCTTCGCGGACGACACGCACCCCAGGTGGATCACGTGCACCTGCATCTTGGACTACGACACCGTCGCCACCGCCGACAAGTTCGGCAACATCGCCATCCTGCGGTTGCCGTCGAACGTCAGCGACGACGTGGAGGAGGACCCGACGGGACACAAGGCGCTGTGGGACAGGGGCCTGCTGAACGGCGCCTCCCAGAAGACCGACACGATATCGACGTTCCACGTGGGCGAGACGGTCACGTGGCTCCAGAAGACCACGCTGATCCCGGGCGGCTCCGAGTCGTTGATCTACACGACGCTCTCGGGCACGGTGGGGGTGCTGGTGCCGTTCACGTCGCACGAGGACCACGACTTTTTCCAGCACCTGGAGATGCACATGCGGAGCGAGAATCCGCCGTTGTGCGGCCGGGATCACCTGTCGTTTAGGTGTTATTACTTTCCTGTAAAGGTGAGTTGCACAGGAGCAGTTATTATTAGTTGCAGATATAAGTGCGGGATACAGTCCGCGAATTTCGCACACCGAACTTAACCCTCATGGGGTACACTATATGGTTTATACCGTTGGGGGTACACTGGGTCTGGGAGACCCGAGCGATTTTCAATCGCTTATAATTTGGAGCCAAATCATCGTAGAGGCTTTTTTTTTTAAATTCATCGCCAGAATCTCAAAAAGACGAATGCGTACTCTATTTTATCTCAAATCTAAAGGTTTTTAAAATATTTAACGGGATACAAGAATACCTTGTGAAAAAATCGTGTTTTTTTTTTCAAACTGTTGTCACGGTACGAAAAATGAAGATAAAGAAATTTTATAAGTGGTCTTTTTAAAGCCTAAGGATTGTACTTTAAGGTAGTAAAGGTCATTTTGCTATTGGATTAGAATAAGTGATTTTTTTTGACGTTCGAAAGTTAGTAATTTTAAAAACGTATTTTTCATATATAAACGGCCATTGTCGCCAGAAAACTTGCAATAAAATCTTTTTTTGCACAAAATCAAGTTCAGGTTATGGAATGTCCCGGCTCAGTTACCAGACCTGAACTCAATTGAAAATCTTTGGGCAGATGTTAAAAAAAGCTGTTTTTAAAGCAAAACCGAAGAATACAGCAGAATTATTGTATGCTGTGCAATCAGCGTGGGAGACTATTCCAATACAGCATTGTCATGCGCTGGTTGACTCTATGCCACGGCGTTGTGCTGCTGTTTTGAAAAACAAAGGTTATACAACAAAGTATTAATATGTTACAGTTTAACTTTTTAATTTTATTTGATTCCTTGTACAGTAATTTGTATGTTTCACGAGCGGTGCTATTTTTTTTGCACAGTAAAAACTTGAGATATAAGTTAACTGAATGTGCTACATTTGTTTTTAGTTTATTTGGAACAATATGTTATATATAATGTTTTGTTATATCATTACTCTTTTGTAATAAAAAGCTAAACAGATGCAACTATGGCTTGCATTTTATATTTCATGTTTTTAATGTAAAATACAGTCGGTGCTATTTTTATGCACATAACTGTATCGCTAAAAAAAAAATATTATTTATCCTAAATACAGTAATTCAAGTAAAAAAACTAATAATTATTCTATGTAAAAACAATTTAATTTGAAATAACCGATAAAAAGTCAATAACCGTTCAATAAAGAATTTTGAAAATATCACCGGTTTCGGCATCTCAATCAATTGCGGAAAATTTTAGGGTACATTTTACAGATTTTACAGCGTGCTTCCGAAAAAAATCGTATAAAAAGTCAATACCCACCTAATAACGAATTTTTTGAAAATTTCACCCCCTCACTAGGGGTAGTTTCGGCATCTCGATCAATTGCGGAAAATTTTAGTATACATTTAACAGATTTGACAGGCTATTTACTTAAAAAAAATTCAGTAAAAAGTTCAATAACGAGTTTTTAAATATTTCACCCCCTCGCTAGGGGTAGTTTGGGTACCTCGATCGACTAGAAAGAATTTCAGTTGTATCCTTTAGAGATCAGAGAGCCTATTAAATTCACTATAATATCTGTATTCATCACTAAAACTATTATTTTATAACTGTCCCATATATGAGCCAGCCGGCAGTCTAAAGGTTAATAAAAGACTCCCTCTGCACTTATGTATGAAATAGGGTTGTTTTACAAGAGTGTCTTGTTTTCAGAATGTAATCGACGGAGATATGTGCGAGCAGTACAACTCCTTGGAGCCCTTAAAGCAGAAAAGCATTGCGACAGACTTGGACAGAACATCTGCCGAGGTTTCAAAGAAGCTGGAAGATATAAGGACACGTTATGCTTTTTAATGTGTATTTCTTAAGTTTATTTTTATTTTTGGAAATAATTTTCCCCAGTTAGAGTACGTCTCTAATAATAAGTTGTGATATTTATTGTCAAAAAAATAATTGTAGAAGCAATTGTTGCTTAAGAAAAGTTTTTTTTTTTTATGTAAATGTGTTTTTATTCTCAGCTCCTTGTAAGCAATTGTGAAAATTTGCGAAGAAAGTCGATCCCGTAGTATGGTGATTTATTTTCACTGGCCACTGGAGTGTAAAAATTTACATGTTTTAAAATAAATTCCCTATTCGATTATTTGGATATATTTTTATGCATCCTCCAATTTTTCAATTAACTCTCACCTCGGCTTTTAAATAAATATTGGTATACAAGGTGTGGCTATTAAATAACCGAACTGATGCTGCTACCAGCGTGTTTCCCACCATGAGCTCGCTGGACAAGCCAGTGGGTCGCTCAGTTTGACAGTAGCGCCTATGCAATGTTAAAAGAAGTGTACGGGAATTAATGTTTATCCCGCACAAAAGTTTTTGAATGGTTTAAACGGTTTAAAGAGAGACATGAAATGACCGAAGACGATCCGCGCCCCGGACGGCCCTCAACGTCAAAAACAGACGAAAACATTGAAAAAACCGGTAAATTAATCCACGAAGATCGTCGTCTAAGCGTCCGAGGGCTTGCTGAAATAACAGGAATCGACAAAAAATGTGCGCCAGATTTTGCATGAATCGTTCAACATGCGCAAAAATGGTGCCAAAACTCCTTACTCCCAAGCAAAAAGGAGTGAGGAGTTACTGCTGTATCTATACTTTTAGCAGTTGTTTACAAAACCCGTTTATTACCTATCAATTTCGGGGACGAATATCTGAAACGCCTAAAATTCGTATCAGAACATTAACGACCATATTATCACAAAAATCTGTTGTTTGTCCACTGTCGGCATGTAAATTATTGCGTATGTCTTCTTTGATATATCCCATGACGCATTGATATGTCTTTGTAGACATGTTTTACCACGTTCCAGGAAACATTACGCACAAATCAAACCCAAATTTCTTTTTCTCTAACAGTACCAGCAATATTTTGTTGATGGATATTCGAATTTAAATGTCTTACACTCTGCACGTCTACGAAATATTTGTCGACGATTGCAAGGAATACATAAAATTGGTGATCCGTCTATTGTAAAATCCTCGTCATTTTCGTGGTATTATTTCAAAAATCCACACAAAATCAGATAATACGTATATACACAACAGGAACTCTAAAAGAAATACGTACACTGTGCAAAATACGTATGTACACTTACAATTAGTTAGTCACTCACGACACATAAAATTATTTTAATCTCGGCGTTCCATCGTCCATCCGCTCGCATCGAGCTAACGTAAGATACTAGGGAATCGTCGCTTCGATATATGAATAAATTGTATCTAGCAGTGGCGGCTCGTGACTTTGTTTGGGAGAGGCAAACAAATTTTGTAAAAAATTGTTTCCTAAATTTTTGTGATGGTAAACATTCTTAGTAATATGCCGCATAGTTAGGAGAAGGACCTCTATTTGGTCAATAAAATATAGTAAGTACATTTGTCTAACATTATGTACTCTATTTCCATTTTAAATTGAAAATAGGTAGAAAAAAGCAAGGTTGTCAGATATATTTTCTAAAATTGCTAAGCTCACTATACAAGTATACTTCGTACTTCAGTAAACTGTTAGTTCGTGACGTTCTTAGAAAGCTAGTTTGGAAATATTTAAAAAAAAATACATAGATATAAATTTATTAGTTAATATTAAAATAAAGCGTTTAAAATTGCTGGAAAAAATAATTATAAATTAAAACAACTTTATGTATGTTACTATACTTAAGAAAATTTTGAAGAGCCGCCAACGCGATGCCAGCAACACCGATGCCGGCAACCAGCAAATGCCGACCAGTATACTATAGGATTGCTTTATATGTAATACATCCAAATACTTATTCGGTCCACTGTGCCATAAATTTTTTACGACGTCGTTAAAATGATTTACGACTTTAGAAATTCTACTTGTTTAAGACCCCAATGACGTGTATTTCAGCTAGGTTTATTAACACAGACAAATTTTTGAGAATGTCTGGCTAAATGAGCATTATTTACAGCAAATTATATTACAAATATTAAGAGTTTTGTATGCAGGCTAATTTTAATCTCCTATATTGATTTGAATGAAAAAAAAATATTTCACAATTTTCGAATTTATAAAAGATATGCACGCCCATGGAATCATATAGTTGCACCGCTTTTTTTGTTCCCCAGGCGTATTTATCATTTTCAATTAAAATTAGAAAGACCTAATATATAGAGCCATCCAAAAAAAAACGTCATCAAAGTTGGCCGAGAAAAAAAAGAGGTATTTCTATTCTTAATCGAATTTATAACCTTATTTGCTTGTCAAGACTGTCACATCATATGACAGCCATTGTCTATTTTACAAATTGTGACAGTCACTTGTCAAAAGTTTGACATAACCGAAAAACTTAGACATGACCGCTATGTCCATCTCTCTCGTTCATAGCCAGAGTTGATGACGTTTTTTTTTGATGTCTATATTTTATTGGTTTGGCAAAACCATCGGGAAGGTGTAGAGTTTCCATCAAATTATTTTACAATTAAAAGATGCAGGGAAATAAAATACGGATTTTTGCCAGGACTGAGTCAATTTCGATTTGACAGGTTGAATTGATCACATTCATATTTTGTTTGCCTAAAAGATGTAATTTACAAACAACTAATACGTTCCTGACTTTTTCAATGTCTGTCAAATGAACGAGATAAAGTTTTAAGATTTTATCAAATCCAGACTTTGTCCAAGCATCTTCACGATTTGAAAATAATACACACGACCAACACAATAATTTATTTAAAGTTAGAGAAACCACTTAGCCATTTGCATTTATCATAGCATGTATTAACAAAACTACGAGCAGGCTTAACCTGATTAATTAAAGTTTTACTTTGATCTGGCAGTGGTACTCTTAAATCTTTAACAAATAATTTATCCTCATAAGACAGGCGACTAAATTTGTACTTTATGTGATACTCGACAGTATCATTGCAGGTTCGAATATTTGAGTGTCATGGCAACTCGTATTGTTATTATTATGAAACAAACTGCTACAATGACCAGTTACCTCCATTATAATTTTGTATAGTTAATTGAATAAAATGTTCAAATAATGACTTACGTAAGTAATATGGAACACTCTCATTAATTATTACCCTCCTATACCACTCAAAACACTCAAAAAAAACGGCACTCCAACAAAAAATTCCAAAACACGGAACAATAAAAGTTAGATATTAAATTTTGTAGGTTAGGTTATTAGGTTCATGAAATCAAACAACTCGCTTTCTGCGCTGTCACGTGTGAGAAGTGGGAGTGTTTGCCTCCGCTATGCAGTTTTCTAATGACCTTTAATACCACTGGAATTTAGGGTTAAATTTGTTAGCAATTGAAGGATGGCGAAGCGCGAAGCCTCCAATTCCGTATAAATACATATGTGAAAACATTGGTATTGGAGGCTTGCCACCACGGCGATAGACTAGGCGCTGTGTCGTATGAGGGCTAATATGTTGCAAATAATAGTGCAGGAACTCATTTGACATATTTATGTTTATTAATATTTTTATTTTTGGAAATTAGTTTTTTACCCGATATATGAATTTAAAAATGAAAGGTAAAGTATAGGTAGGTAAGTTTATAAAAAAAATATTTGTAATTTTCACAGGGGGAGGCACTGCTTCCTCTGACGAGTCGCCACTGGTATCTAGTCATTCCTGAACCCGCACAGAAGTGGCGTACTTGAGTCCCACTGCGCGTTACTAGGCATGGTGAGTGGCGTACGAATGCACGAGCAAGAAATATATACGTACATAATTTACGGTTTATACTTTAATTATGAAGTGTGAAAGTGTGCTGCGTTGTAGCACACTTTCCATACCCTAATTATTAGTATGTTGGAGGTGTTCATGTCGTCGGTGTCGGTATTACAAATTAACAAGGAAATGGGACACGTGCAAACGCCTAAAAAACTACCATTTGCTGACAAAGTGAATATAATCATGGGTGATTTCGAAGATTAGTTTTATAATGGCACCACTGTGATGTGTAGTCTGTAACAAAGGAAAAACTGCTGTGAAAAACAAACGCGATTGTCGTCATATAAAAATAATGTGAAACATAAAAATAAAAAAGGAGGGTGTGCCCTTGAAAACTGTTTATGTATGACTTACATTTATTGCTAAGTGCCTGCGATGTACCCGTGAATGTATTTGTTTAACAACCATTTCGTGAATACTATTTATTTTTGTTACTTATATCGCTTGCATCTCTGTAACGTGTTCCATTTCTACCAACCTTACATTGTACCAGAATCATTGAAGTTATCCGAGTTTCGATCTTATCAGGTCTCATCAGTGTGATACGTCTGATAGTGAATAAAAACAAATGGACGTATCGACTTATTACTTGGCATGAAACATGTGGCTGGTGATGCATATTAAGTACCGTTTTCTAGTGCTTATATGACCAAAACAGTGTATCCAGTCAAGTTATCCCCTTCAATCGCTAGATGTCTCTCCACAAGCGCACTCTAACGGAAAACCATTTAAATCTATAGAACGGATATAACTCCAATCGTCGTCGCTCACCATCAGAAACAACAGGCCCGGTTTCGACCTTATTAGGCCTCATCAGTGCGATATATCCAAAGACGAATGACAACAAAACAAAAACGGCACGAAATAAAAAAAAAATTGCACGGAAATAAAAATACTTTTGGTCGTTTTCTAATCATTTTATTCGTTTTGAAGCATCTCAAGGATGCTTGGCACAATGGTTAGGACAAATATAACTCTAATATAAATCAATAACAAATCAGTACATATAAATAGTAAAATATTTAATAAAAGTCATACTCAGTGGTTGCAAAATACATTTCTAACGCATATTTAAAACTAAATGAAAATCGTAACCGAAGTCTTGCCACTTACATTGTTCGTCTTTCCATCTCGATTAGTAAGTCTCAACTATATAAAAAACACTTATAAATTATAAACAGTAAAAATCGATAAAAAAGACTCCGGCTTAACGGTAACCCTAGAAACTTCATGTTTTGCCGATAACTGAGGGCAAGTTAGTTTTATTCCTCTTTGCCACCATCTTTACTTCTTTCACTTTCGCGGCGAACCTCAGCGAGTTGATGGTCTCCATGTAGCAGTCTTCGAACGGCGAGATGTTGACGACCATCAAAGTCTTGGAGCTGCCCCCTAGCGACGACTGCAACAAGTACGTCAATTTGGAATTCCTGTACGGGATGTGCTTCTCCTTGTTATACAGGGCCAGCATGACACTGCCCAAGGTAGACAGGCTCTTATTTATGCTCTTGGTTTCTGTTAGTCTCTCGTTTGCGCTGGTCTTCGCGCTCTCCGAGCCGGCCAGGTCCACTAGATTGATAGAACCGACGTATCTGGTGTTGGTGTCCTCGTTGTAGCCCTGCAGGTAGATCTTGGTGACGGCGTGCGACCTGGAGCTGTGCTCGTTGAAGTCGGTGGCCGCGACTGCTCTGTTCTGGTGAGCGGTCGCCATCCAGGTCTTCAATTCGCGCGCGGAGGTTATGGATTGTATGATCAGATTGGTCACGGTGGTGCCCTTCCCTTCGTTGTAGCGTATCTCGAGGTTTTGCCCGGAGGTCGGGTTTAAGAGGTCTCGAACGTTCTCGTTGTAGATCTCCAGGAAGCTCGCTTTGACGTCGTACGTCCAGCCAGTGCGTTGCAAGTTGCCGATACTGTTGAATATCAGGTCGATCGTTCGTGGAATGAGACCTAAAAGAAAATGGTGTCGGTGTACATTTATTTGGTATTATACAGTATGGAACAGCCAAATGGAATAAATTCAGTAGCTCCATTATTATGCATTTTTTTAGAAAATCCTGAGACACGTATATTTCTAATCCTAAAATGACATCTTGCGACGTAAAAATGTCATCCCTAAATTCAACCCCCTTCAGGTGACAGCTACAACCCCTAAATTTTCAAATTGGAAGTAGGGGCTTGTGATACTTCATTTGAAAGGTCTTTTCATTCTCTATTCAAAACTGCTATGGTTATAAATTTTATTGCAGAAATTAACAAGAAAAAAACATGTTTCTCCCGCGTAGGAAATTCGTTACATTAAAATAAAACTTTTATAAGTAACACTACTATTCGTCAATTTTAGGTTCTGAAATGTTAAAATAACAAAAATAAATGTCTGTAATTGCCGACATTCCCTACAAAGGGGGGGGTATAAGATAAAAACTTCCTAATAAATACTACAATTTTTTGCTTGACAATCGAACGACAAAAACGAGCAAGCAGCAAAAAATACAAACCTGAAATTTAAGAAGTTGGCCATTATCAGCTTTAGTGAAATTACCTAGAAACGTGCTTGTCATTGTAACAGTAGTTAACAGTTATCAGTGTTATACTTTTTGCTTTAGTTTTCGTGTTGCAATTCAGAGAGATGGTTTACCTAACAGAAATGCATAAGATAACGATTCTGCAGATGATTGGTTACGGAGACAGAACATGGACGCAGGCCGAAGTTGTTCGCCTTATTCAAGAAAAATATCCGGAGTTGCCACCGATATCTCAAAGTACCGTAACTAAAATAGAGAAGCAGTTTTGGGAACGTGGACATGTACGGCAGCTAAAGAAAAATCCTCCCAATAAACTCAGTGATGATCAGAAATTGGATGTAGTGCTTATGCTTGGAAGAAAATCCACATATGTCGAGTTGCCGAACAGCTTCAGCATTAAATATTAGCCATTCCTCGATTCATATCAGATGCACCCATATAAACTGGTACCAACTAATGAGCTCGTGGAAGATGGTTTTTGATAGACGAATTCTCTTTTGTGAACAAATGATACAAATGATAGATGACAATACTTTAAAATAGAAAATGTCTTTATCTAGAATTTACATTTACACTTCACGGCCATGTTAATCGCCAAAACAGTTGTTACTGGTCGAGAGAAAATCCTCACTGGATGAGGGAACTACACACGCAAAACCCTGAAAAAGTTAATGTTTGGGCAGGAATAATTGGAGAAAATATCATTGGTCCCTTCTTCATTGACGGCAATTTGAATGGAGAAACTTATTTAGCGCTGCTCCAAAATAATGTTGTACCGACAATGGCAAACTTGTATCCAGCTGAAGGAAACCCACAACTTCCAGGTAATGCATTATGGTTCCAGCAGGATGGTGCACCAGCACATTTCGAAGTCAATGTCCGGCAATATCTCCACACTATCTTTCCAAATCGCTGGATAGGCAGACGTGGTTCTGTAGAATGGCCTGCTCGATCATCTGATCTCACGCCGTTAGACTTCTTCCTATGGGGATATGTAAAAAGTATGGTACAAAACAAAACCAAACTCGACGATTTAGCTGACTTAAGAAGAAGAAATACACTTGCAATTAGGTCGATTACCGCGCAGATGTTAACTAACGTTAGAAGACATTTTTATTTACGTCTAGGATTGTTACGTGTTCAGTTTGCACACGTTGGAACGTTGTATGCCAACAAATATTTAACAAATAAAACAAACTGTTTACGGGCATGAACATGAAAGACCACGAAATTTAAATGATTTACGGGCCAGAAAAGTCCTAAATAATATTTCCCCTGAAGTGTTAGAACGCGTAAGAACTGAGTTTTACGATAGACCAGGGTTTTGCGAAGAACAAAGGGGCGACATTTTGAACCACTTATTCAATAGGCATTTTTTTCTTTCTTTTGTCTTATAACCGGGTTAATTTATTTTTTTTATTTTTTTATAGAACTTCAATTTTATTTTCTTGCAGATGTTAGTTAAGGAATACAAAAATTTGAAAATAAAGACAATTATGTTCGTACACTTCTTTTAAGTGTATGGGATAATTGTAAAAGTCAGAATTACGTAAGAATTTCGTTTCATACAGCTAAGTCGATGTACACCCTCATAGCTGCGAAAAAGTACTGAGTCCCACTCACTCAAATTCGGTAGGTGATGGGCGGTGTCTCTCCACTCCACTTTCAGTTTCTGTTACGCGTAGGTCTCATACGTTTCTAATACGTACGCAAGCGTGAAACACTGTCGCATCTAACTGTCTTTGTCTGTCCTTACTGGTGTCTTTTAACTTATTCTCTTCTACACATGTATCGCCAATATGTAAAGGTGAAATTTCCTAGGGTGTATATGTCAAATGTCATGCGCGTCAGCGTCGGCAATGTAGAAATAACACTCAGTTTAAAGAGAAACCAATAGATGGCCCACCCTTTACTTTAATAACTGAGATACCAAAGAAAAATATAAAGAATGGAACACCCTGTACAGATTTTTTCTTATTATTTTAGTGAATTTTTAGCATGCTCACCAGCTTCATCCCCAGGTTCCCCTTGCATGGTGTACGTCTTCCCCGAGCCGGTCTGCCCGTAGGCGAACACGCATATGTCGTAACCGTCCAGTGCCGACTGGACGAGCTGAGACAGATCCTCGAACACCTCGTTCTGCGTGCTGTTGGGATCGAACACCCTGTCGAGCGCGAATTCCGCCTTCAGGTCGTTGGGCTTGCCGCTGATGGCGCTCACGCTCTCCCTGCTCTTCCGAATCTCAAAGGACTTCTCGTCGATGTAGTTGATGAGGCATTGGAGGCGCTCTTCCTCCTCCGCGCTAATGGGGGGCCTCACCCGGCAGAACACCCGGATGTTGCCCTTGAGGTCTTGCACGGTGTTGTGCAGTCTCCTCCTGAGGATCTCGCTGCTGTACACATCTTTCTTTAAATTGCTGACGTGATCCGAGAGCTGTACGCATTTTTCTTTCTCCTTTTCGAGGTCATCGTTAAGGGACTTGTTGTCGACGAGCATCTTTTCGTAGTCGGCTCTCATCGCACTGTGTTCGGCGGTGAGTTTCTCGTGTTTCATTGTTAATATTTCGTGGTTTTCTGTTAGATCTTGCAGAGAACTTTCCAATGCTTCGTTTACGGCGGTCAGTTTTTCGATTCTTTCGGTATTTTTCCTCTCCTGCTCGACTAATTCATCGTAGTTTTGCTTAAGCGTCTCGTAATTTTTTTTAAGCCTTCTATACTATTTTCCAACTCGGAAATTTGTGTTTTGAATAGCTTGTTGTCTTTGGTGAGGTCCAAATTCTTGCTAGAAAGTATGACGGATTTTTGTTCGAGAGTCTCGTGTTGTTTCTTAATTTCTTCGTACTTTGTTTCTAGGTCTTCCACATCTAAAATCAACAATTCAAAGATGAAAACCACTAACACCAAAATAAAACTGACATACAGGGTGTCCCCGGATTGAGTTACCTGTAGGTGAAATGGACAAAAAATTTAATTTTTCGACAAAGAATCGTTCTTAATAAAAAGTTTTGATTGTCTTGAAACGTCCAGAAAGTTTTTGTTTGTTCAATTTAACATACAGGGTGTTCAAAAATAGCAAAAATTAAATAATGAAGAGTAAAGTACCTTAAATATTAACGCTATGTAAAAGAGTTGTTAAGAAAAATTGTTTGCAATTAAATTTAATACTCAAATATGAAAGCATGGCCTACTAGTCAATATTAAGTATTTTGACGAGATTCCACAATTTTTATCATCGTTATGCGTTTGAAGTATAGCCATTTTCCTTTAAAAAAATTATGTTTACTAAAAGCGCAGACATAATAAGAAATCATAAACCCCAAAAATATGATTTAAACATTTATTTCGAAGAAACAGCACGTCCAGATAATCATTTAGTCAATCGACACCATAGTTAATAGGTTGTCTTTACACTATTTCTTCTCAAAGTCCCTAATTAGAATATTTGAAATTTCAGTAAGCCATCAATAAGGCAATTGTTATCGTTTGACATTGTGTCTGACAAAGCACTTGAAATTTCAGTGATTGATTTTGAATTCCAAATAAAGCTTGCTTTACAACATAAAATTTATCTTATTAAATGTTAACTATGGTATCGGTAATGTTTCTTATCGTCATGCAATTGAATTGTTTCATGAATAATATCCAGAAGTCGAAATTAGCTGTCAAATTTTGAAAAAGAACAAAAATCTGATTTTACTGGTGATGTAAATTGCGGAAAAAAATCAAAAAAGGTCCATGATGAAAATCCAAAACTATCACTAAGAAAGAGATCTGCACAAATTGATATTCAAGACACACATTCCAAGGATTTTGGCCGAAAATAAGTTTAAAGCTTTCAAACCGAAAATAATACACACGTTGGAAGTTGGTGATGATGCACGTCGATTGGATTTCTGTTTAGAAATAGGAACGAGGCTTACTGTAGATATGCATTTTCACAAGAGTATAATGTTTTTCCGATGAAAGCACTTTTTCTACCAATGGAGTGGTATCGTCGCAGAATTGTCGTTTTTGGGCACAAGAAAATCCGTCTTTTTCAGTTATTTCTAGAAGTCGAAATGTCAAAAAAGTGAATGTTTGGTGTGCAACTTTCAATCGAATAATTGGTCCGTATTTTTTTAAAATAAAATTTAAATCAAAATTCATACTTGGAGATGTTAAACACATTTTTCTGGCCAGAATTAGACAAAGACAATTTAGAATATAGAAAAAAGGCGTTTTTTCAATAGGACGGTTGTCCATTTGCCCATTCAACAATTCAGGTCCAGCAGTTGGCTTAACAAACAATTTGGAGAGAAGTGGATCGGAAGATATGGACCTATTTGTTGACCAGCAAGGTCCCCGGACTTGTCGCCACTTGACTTTTTCCTTTGGGGATTTTTGAAGGAAATAGTTTATAGACAGCCGATAGAACACAATATTAATTTATTCAAGACTCATATCATTCAAGTAGTGGCCCAAGTAAATCAAGAAATGATCCACTCAACATACACATCTTTTAGAACGAGACTGGAGAGGTGTGTTGAACTTGGAGGCCTGCATGTAGAATAGTTATGGTACGTGAATAATAATTTTGCTGTTTTTTCAAAATAATTGTTGAATTTGTTTATTAAATCATAATTTCTTCAAAATAAATGTTTAAACAATATTTTTGGGGCTTATGATTTCTTATTATGTCTGCGCCTTTAGTAAACATAATTTTTTTAAAGGAAAATGGCTATACTTCAAACGTATAACAATGATAAAAATTGCGGAATCTCTTCAAAACGCTTAATATTGACTAGTAGGCGATGCTTTCATATTTGAGTATTAAATTTATTTGCAAACAATTTTTCTTAATAACTCTTTTTACATAGCGTTAATATTTAAGGTACTTTACTCTTCATTATTTAGTTTTTGCTACTTTTGAACACCCTGTATGTTAAATTGAACAAACAACAAACTTTCTGGACGTTTCAAGACAAGCAAAACTTTTTATAAAGAATGACTTTTTGTCGAAAAATTAATTTTTTTGTCTATTTCTCCTACAAGTAACTCAATCCGGGGACACCCTGTATATTCCCAACGATTCACACCACCCTTTTCAACATACAATGGCAAGTTTTAATTTTATAATTCACGAGTAATTTAATAGATCAGTTAATAAGGAAGCATAAATTTAAGAGAACCCTGTACACAAAATTTTTAAATATTAATAAACAAGGTACTCTAAAAAAAATCACAAAAATATGCTTTTTTTTTTTTGTATCTCAGACCCTTTCCCCCCTTATGTATAAATAGTCCAAGTGTGTAGGTTATAATTTAATTTTAATCTTCTCCTGAAGATGCCAACTTAGTTGGCGAAACGCGCGTCGAGAAAAGTATAGTAGTTCGGTGTTTCGTGGAAAACGTCGTTTTTTTTTTTTTTCGAAAAATCAGAAAAAACTTCATACCGCAGCTTTGCTCACCTTGCAACTTTTCCAATTGTTTCTTGTAGTTCTCGTTCAGTACCGTGTGCTTCTCCCGCAACTGATTAAACCGCGACTTGTAGTCCCAGTCTGGAATCTTCGCATGCTTCATCACCTTCGGTTTCACCTCGTCGCTACCCTTCTCCACCTTCCTCTTTTGGGCGACTTTCACGGCAGCGGTGGCGGCAGCCTTGGTTCTTTAACGGCAGCGGCGGCGGGCAGCCCTTGGTTCTTTAACGGCGGCGGCGGCTTTGGTTCCTAGGATGCTGTTGATCTTCGGGACCATCCGCGGTCTGTCCATCAGCGAGCGCAGATCCGAGACGGACTTCGAGCGCCTGTGTAACGCGAGCCTGGACGCGGTAGTGATCGCGCGATGTTCCAGCACGTTAGCTTTGTTCTCGGTGAGTGGTTTCGGTCTATTCTGCGGTAATCTTATTCCGGAAGGTTTTGGCAGCCTCGACTTCGATCCGTCCATGGTTCTGTAAAATAGGCTGGGTTAAAATCACTCTCTGTCCAGGGTTTACCAAAAATCGGAGTAAATATTCTACATAACAGATTCCACAAGTAACACTGTTCTGCATGAAAATCTTCCCTGCCAAACCAACGCGTTATTTCCATAATTTCTACCTATGTAACCCTTACATTGACCTGTAAATTGTCGTAGCAAAATCTAGAGAACATCAACATGTTTTAATTGATTGCAAAGCAGGTATAAGTACCCAACCAAGGAACCAACAGCTAACAAGGATTAAAAGGAGGGCGGAAACGATACTTATGGTGGCGAAACGAGCTCATGGGAAAACATGGCGAGCTAGACTGAACATGGTGCACTGGATGTATACCATGGTAGTCAAACCCACGATCACATATGCATCTCTGGTCTGGTGGCCAAAGATGCAGCAGACAAAGGCAATAATCGAACTAAGCAAGGTTCAACGACTTGTCTGTCTTGGAATTACGGGGGCGATAAGGAACACGCCAACCGCAGCCATGGAAGTCCTACTAGAGCTGCCTCCTCTTCAGTTCGTGATTATGGGGGAGGCAAGAATGGGATTTTTCAGGCTACCTGAATTACCAAGTGGTATCTACGAAGACTTGGGGCACAACAGAATCAAAAGTCTAGTGGGTGGAAACATCTTATAGATGAGGAAAGACCACATGACTCCTGAATTCACACACAACAAAAACTTCGGGATGGAAATAATTGACGAGAGAAAAGGAAATGAAAACAACAACAGGAACAGAACTGAGAGATAACCTGGTACACAGACGGGTCAAAGACTCCGAACTGAAGACCAGGAACTGGTGCTGGCATTTACAATGAAACGGAAAAACTACAGTATAGCATTCCACTTGGAAAATATACCTCCGTATTTCAGGCGGAGGTATATGCAATACTGCACTGTGCTAAAGAAAATATAACGAGGTCTTACACAAATAAGAAGATCGATATACTATCGGACAGCTAGGCTGCCCTAAAGGCGTTACAAACCCAAAGGCGACGTCAAGGCTGGTATAGGAATGTCAAAGAGGACTGACACGACTGGCAGACCACAACAAAGTAACTTTGATATGGGTACCAGGACATACAGGAATCGAAGGCAACGAAAAAGCAGGTGAGTTAGCGAGAAAAGGATCGTCTACTCCATTTACTGGCCCAGAACCGGCCCTGGGAGTACCAAAGAGTATAGTAAGGGTCAAATAGGAGAATGGGTCAGAAATCGACAAAATGGATACTGGAACTCTATATCCAGGCAAAGACACGGAAAAATGTTTATTAAAGGAACATGTGAGGCATAAACTGAAGAACTATTAAAAATGAATAGGATTCAGATAAGAGCTGTTGTAGGCCTCCTAACAGGACATTCCGCCCTCAAAGGACACCTACACAACAACGGAGAACTGAAATGCAGACTCTGCAACAGGGAAACAGTTTTAAAGTGTAATGGAAACTCAGGAAAAAATGGAAAATCATTTCCTTATTTCTCATTACTTAATTTACACATCTCGTATTTAACGAATTTTTCATGTGATGTCACCAACATGACTGCTGGTCGATATATCAACATTATCAACCAATATCGCCGTTAAAAGGTTAACAGTCCAGTAGGCAGGGAGCTAAAATCATCAAAAAGTATTCTTGCGACATGCAGGGCAGGTTTTTACGGATCCCCATGTATTTTTTCCTGTAGAATACAATGAGCGAGGTCCGTAGAGCAGCATCCGTGTGGAACATTGTTTATTTAAAGAATGTTCCACACGGATGCTCTCACGCACCCGCTCATTGTATTCTGCGAGAAAAAATACATGGGGATCCATAAAACCTGCCCTGCATGTTGCAAGAATATTTTTGATGATTTTAGCCCCTGCCTACTGGACTATAAATAGGGATTTAAAAATAAGAATTTAATTTATTTTTCCGAAATAGTTCCATTTCGAAAAATTTAAAATTCTGTGTAAGTACCTACCGCACCATTTGAGAGACATCTGCAGAGGGTTCTATATGTAAAAATATACAAATAAAATTGTTATGCATAGATCATGCCCAGGAGTGGAAATAAACTACCCCTAACTTTCAATACAAAATTTGTTTGTGCAACATTATCCTATAATTTAAAGATAATATGTATCTAATAGCCTATGCTATTTAAAACTTTTTGTCATTGACTAAATATTAATATATCCTACTGTGTTCGAGTAAACAAATTAAAACCAAGAAAACGCATACAAAAAATTCCACAAATATTTCGGAAAAATCTTTTTTGAATACAGATGAATTAATTAGCCTTCTATCATATATTAATTTTAGTTTTATTGAGAGAGTTTGGCATATTTTTTTTAATTATTTTCATTACTATGTTTCAAATTTATTGTGCCCTCACTTTGACCGTTTACTGAAAAAAATCTTTTGGTCCTTACAAAATCATTTTTTCACATTTGTTTCCTTGTACTGTGTTCTATGACATATTAAAGTTATAGTAAAAAGTACTGAATAGTAAAAAGGTGATAAGGTATAGTTAGAGATATTGATTGGTTACATAAAAATTGTACTGAATTTGGGCACTGATTTCGACTGAATGATATTTGTAAATTAATTTCCAACAAAGCATTTCTTCAAACTATTTTCACTAACAACTTCAAACTACCTCAAATCTATAGGTGACACAATAAATGAGCCAGTCAAAAATAAGTTCGAAGTATATTAAAAAAAGACAACGGTTTCACCAAATTAAGACATATTTGTGATGGTGCGTATACATCCGTTAAGTGAGTGCAAAGAGTAATCTTCTCAAAATATAAGCAAACATTTTCACAAAACGAACAAGACTCTCGGAGACAACTATAGAAACTTATTTGATACTACCAAATTTTTACAAATCCCAGTTCGGTGGTACCTACTGTTAACCAAGCTATGTCGTCAAGCTGATTAAGAGGGCAAGTTTTACATACATACTGTTACGTATTTCTCTCTAAATAATTTACTTCTTCACTTCTAACACGTTTATTAACACTTTACAATTCATCGACATTAACTCTGTTACATCAAAATCTAACTAACTAACTCCTAGCAACAACACCAGTATTTATAGTTTCTACCTTTCTAGAAAATTCTTTTGACATCCAGAATATTCAATATGTCATTCCATACAATTCTTTACTAATAGCTAGTGTGTATAAACTAAATAAACTAAGTATGTAAACTATAAAACTTAATAAATGTCAGCTGTCACAAATGTCACTTTTACAAATGTCATTGCTCCCTCTTTAAGGTTATTGCGTCCCGAATAACACTGTCTTCAGTCCTAGGCGGTGGATCCTTGACGACAAACCAGTCGGGTGGATTATGTCCTGTATACCTTGCGAGTCTCTCCAGATGGACCACCTTGGCTTGCTTCTTGGAGATAGTTGGATGCGGTAGACCAGGTCGTTAATTTTCTTTATTATGGTGTACGGACCTTCCCAGTTGCTCTGAAGCTTTGGACTTTTTCCTTTCGTCCTTTTTGGGACGTACAACCATACTGCATCCCCAGGCTTAAACGCAGTCTCTGTTGATGTAGTGTCGAGACGCTGTTTCATTTTGTCGCTGTGCATTTTCAGCTTCTCGCTGGCAAATCGATGGATCCGGGTCAATCTCTCTCGCAAGTCTTCCACAAATTCGGGCAGAGATCGTTCCTGATTTTCTTCTAGGGAGCCAAGTATGAGGTCAGTAGGCAGCTTCATTTTTTCTTCCAGAGGTCAGCATAGACGGAGTGTAGGTAGTTGACTCATGCTGGGAACTTCGATATGACAGCAAGAACAGAGGCACCAATTTGTCCCAGTCCCTTTGATTTTCAGACACGAATTTAGACAGGTAGTGGCATATGGTTCTGTTGTGGCGTTCCAACCATGCCTGTTCGACTGAGGATGAGCGCCCCAGTAGTTCTGGTTTTCTTGATGTCCAGTATTTTCATTACCTCTTGCCACAGCTCTGATTTTGAAGTTTCTTCCTTGATCGAATGCAGCTCGAGGGTACTCCATGCCCTAGCTCATGACATTTCTCGATGAGCGCTTCGGCTACAGTTTCTGCTTCTTGATTTGGGAGAGGTACTGCTTGGGCCAATTCGAGAAATAATCCATTACCACCATCAAGTACTTGTTTCCACGGTCGGTTACAGGTAATGGTCCAAGGGTGTCCTGCTACTCTCTCGAATGGTGCTCCGGATAAGTAATGCACCATTTTACCACGGCTTCTTGTTTTTGGTCCTTTTTGGCAGAGCACAGACTCACATCTCTTGCACCATTCTTGACGTCCTCGGCGACAGTTTACCCAATAAAATCGGTCCCTCGAGGCAAAGTCCTGGTTACTCCAAAATGTCCTCCGGATGGACTGATGTGAAGCTCTTCTAGCACTTGGTGGATTCTTGCTTTAGGCAAGACCAGCTGGTAGACTGCGGATACTCCATCGGGGCTCTCCCACTTCCGATGCAGTAGGCCATCGCGAAGACAAAAGGGAACTCCATTGAGCCCAGTATCCCTTTATAGTCGTACCATATCTGGAAACTTCCTGCCAAGTTGGTCGAACTCCATTCTTTACCCAGTTCCGGATTAATTTGATTTCACTGTCTTTCTTCTGGCTCTTTTTTAATTCATCCGAGGACCATCCATCGTCGACTTGTACTGTTGTTGCCATTAACAGTTCATTGGTGGTACTATTTGAATATTCCTTGGTCTCGATCTTCTGGCAGTAGCGACATTTCTGTTCTAAACACGGTCTTCTCGATAATGTGTCTGCATTATCATGTGTTTTTCCCCTCCGGTGCATTATTTTGAAATTATACTGTTGTAGTCTCTCCATCCATCTAGCAACTTGTCCTTCTGGGTTCTTAAAATTCATAATCCACTGCAGGGCGTTATGATCTGTCCTAATTAATGGACAGGTCGTTATGACTTAGTCAATCTGTTGTTCCACACCGTCGATTCTTCCAGAAAATTCATTCAACCTGGTGTTTATTACTTTTTGGGACTCACATATTTCCCGATGTCGCCTCTCAGCTTCTTCTCGGTCCTCTTGTCGTCGCTTTTCGTCTCGTCTTTCTGTCTCTCCTCACGGTCCTCTTGTCGTCGTCGTTCTGCCTCCTCACGGTCCTCCTGCCGTCGTCGTTCGTCCTCCTCTCGTCGCTTTTCCCTCTCGCCTTTCTGCCTCTTCACGGTCCTCTTGTCGTCGTCGTTCGTCCTCCTGTCGCCGCTTTCCTCTCGCCTTTCTGCCTCCTCACGGTCCTCCTGTCGGCCTTATTGCAAGAATTTTAATATTTCACTTACATCCATTGTCGTCGTTTCTTCGTTGTATTTTGTAGATCTCGTATTCACCATATAATTTTTTTCGAATTCTTCTATTATCCCACCGCTGTCACCAAAATGTTACGTATTTCTCTCTAAATAATTTACTTCTTCACTTCTAACACGTTTATTAACACTTTACAATTCGTCGACATTAACTCTGTTACATCCAAATCCACAACTAACTAACTCTAGCAACAACACCAGTATTTATAGTTTCTACCTTTCTAGAAAATTCTTTTGACATCCAGAATATTCAATATGTCATTCCATACAATTCTTTACTAATAGCTAGTGTGTATAAACTAAATAAACTAAGTATGTAAACTATAAAACTTAATAAATGTCAGCTGTCACAAATGTCACTTTTACAAATGTCACAATACATATATGGTTATAAATCAGTGACTATAGCTTGTGTTACTATATTTAATATTAATTATTTTCTTGTATTACAACTATTATATTATGATGTGTACGTCTATGTCCCATATCACATTTCTGCCTAATCTAACAATTAATTAGGACATCATTTCATCGTACTTAAAAACTCTTTCACTGTACTTAAATAATTGATTTTAAGTACACCTTTTTAATAAATTAGGTCACTGAATTTTAGATATAGACAACACCTCTCAGCAATCAAGTTACGATATTTGATAGTTGGATTTTTAAGGGTTAAACACAATTATATGCTGCCTTGCGACCTACTTTAGACTTGCTACTTTTTGGCTTCACGTCCTATTCTTTAACTTTGTAAAACTTACATGCCTTTTGCTTTTACACATAATGTGGGAAACCTAAGTGCCATCAAATTTTTCCAAGTGTTATGTCTGAAAATGAGTGAAAGCAATTATCATAAATTATCTGTACACATAAATAAAAAATTAAAAAAACTATTTTTTTAAGCTTAACCTTTATTAGTACAGCTTATCTACACACACTGGAAACTATTTTTGATCAGTTTAAAATGTAAATTTCATGTTTCTTCCGTATCTTTTCCGTACTCATTGAACTAAACATGATTCTATCATAGATTCAAATAAGTAGGACTTGTGGCATATAACAGTTATGTACAGAATTTTATATCTACCTATATAATTATATATTTAAAAATTCCACCAGATTTAACCCCAGATAAAATAATTACTGTTATATAAAAGTTTACTTACGCAGAGTTGTTATAAAGTAAAAATACCGAGATTAAAGTTAATCCCCATTAGACATAAAACACACACCTAAATATGTATAACGAACACAAGCAATCCTTTTAACAGAAGCTGACAAAAGGTCAAAAAGTTTGTTTTCATTGGCTACAAGAAATTTAAATCTCATTGGTACAAGCACGGATACTGTAGAGCAGTAGAATCAACATACACTCAACATCCACATATCCGAACTCCAATTTCGAACTCACGATATTTCCGAACTTGTACTTCCACATAACCGAACTTGTCGCTGATTGGTTGACGACAAAAAACTGCGAAATTTGAAATGAGAACAAAAATGTAAATGAAATAATGCGATTGTATTCAAACATTTCGATTGTCACAGAATTCAGCAAGAGGAAATCGCCCTCCCTCACAGCACACCTGAGACGAGAGTTCTTCTTTGTACAAACCAGTGAAAAACACTTCTTTCAAATGGCGTATCATAAGCACAAAACACACATAGTGATTTGTGATCATAAGTACCGGTGCACTTTTGTGTGTCAATCCGTCCACTCAATTTTCGTCTTTTTTCAGTTTTTCAAAGCAAATTTCTTTTTCCAAGAATTTCTGCCACTGACGATTTACAACTATTGTACATCTTACATAGATCAACATTTTTAACACCATTTTTTGCGTGATTTATCAAATCCAGCTTTTGGTCCAAGGTTAGCCTCTTGGGCTCTTTTCTCTGCAGATAAACAGTACATTAATGTTTGTTTTGTATCACGGTTTTCTTAAAAATACATATTTTCTCATAATTTTTCATTTCAGTTTGAAATTATTATAGGTTACGTCAACAAAATGTTAATAAAACAAACCTTTACTTTGAATTACAAAATAATTACCTGCATCACTCTCTCCTTTGCACCTGACATGTTTAGAAAAACGTTCTTTTATTAACATATACACATGTATGTATGTATTACATTTGCATAAAAACTTCGAAAAACAAAGAAAAGTACTAGAATGAGCCAGAAAAACCCTTTGGAGCATAGCAGTTCGGTAATCCCGAGGTGACGAGAGTTCGGAAAATCGGAAATGTGGAAGTCTGCGGAACGTAAAAGTTCGGAAATGTGGATGTTGAGTGTACATAAATAGACGCTTCTATGAAGCCACTGAATAGATAGGTAGAAGATAAGCTGCTTCCCTTTTGCGTCTTGAATTTCACATATTAGGCCAGAGATTGCTGTCCACTCGGCCGCTAGTATTCTGCATCCATCCCGCTATCTTTACAAACGCAGGCAATTTATATAATAATTGTCTAACAGATTTCAATTTGTCCGTCAGTTATCGGCATAGGAAATTTATTATAATATTAATTTATTATAATCGAAAGTGCTGGCGTAACAGACGAGCAAATAAGGAAAATATCCCAGTAGTAACATTTCACAGGTAATTTGACATTTGACAAATTTATACTTTTATTTAGTTTAGTAGATTGTTATAAAAACATTGTTTATTATTATGTATTATACATATGATGTTTGAACACAGAAACACTCTTGAGGCAATGACCTCTTTAATGAAACGTTTCAGTGTCAATTTTAAGTTTGTTTCTGGCGAAGCCGCCATGTTGGTATCATAAGGGCGCTTTACAGTTCGCAATTTAATTGCCGGCAAGAAAAATTGCAGCAATTTTTATTGCGCGCACGCGTATTTGTGTTATTTGTTGGCGTATTTTATTTGTTAAGAAATTGTCCAGACATAAATACGCGGCGCGCAATAAATTGCGCGATATTTCTTGCCGGCAATAAAAATTGCGAACTGTGGAATTATATTGTCTCGTGAAAATGGGAGACCTATATTTTATTGGTATAAAGGAAAGAAAGGGTCCCAGCGTGCAGTGACTGAACGCGTTTTAAAACGCTTTTTTGAGTTATGACGTAGCGCTGACGGTTGAAGCAGGTTTGAAAGATTTCGGAAGTCCGGTTTGAATCGTATTAATTAAGCAGTTCTGTCACACTCTGTGTCGTTTTGCTGTGAAATAAGGTGTTTTCTGATGTCGCAGCGGCTGAAACCGTGATTTTTGAAACTGGCATTCTAGTGAATACGAATACGAATTGTGAGTATTGTGACGTTGCAATTCAAACTGGTTTGAATCTGTCAACGCTACAAAATTCTATCTCGCCGAAAAACGCCTATTGTAGATAAGTGACAAGTGACTGAAGTCACTGAAGTGACTAATAAAAATAATAAATATTAATCTTTATCATCTGTCATTTGGAAATAAATGAAATCAAAATAATTTCCTTTTTTTCCATATAAAATGACTTTTAACGACGAATAGATCGCTTTATTCAGACGAGTTTTCGCAAATAAAAGCACTCAATATCTAGGTACTTGATTCTCGAAATTAGATTCTTCCGTGCTCCGTCTTGAAATTTTTGTTGGTTATCGAATCCTATGTTTTGTGGTTATCGCTGTGTTATGTTATGGCTGTGATTTATTGAGAGCGTTTTAAGACTATCTGGAATAAATTCTCACACTTGTTACGAAGTCTACGGAGTCTGTATATTAAGAAGTAATGGCAAGTTCGAGCAATACACCCGGATCATTTAACTTTAAGGTAGTTCTATTAGGCGAAGGTTGTGTTGGAAAAACTAGTTTAGTTCTTCGATATGTTGAAGACAAGTTTAAAGCCAATCATGTTACTACGGTTCAGGTATTAGTATACTTATTAACGTTTTATCGTAATCATTGATTATCGGTAACTTTCAGGCGTCCTTCTTGAATAAAAAAATTAACATAGATGGTACCCGCGTAAATTTGTCTATATGGGATACGGCAGGCCAGGAGAAGTTCCACGCGCTAGGTCCAATATATTACAGGTCTTCGAACGGAGCTGTTTTAGTTTACGATATTACAGACGAAGATTCCTTCCAAAAAGTAAAGAATTGGGTCAAAGAGTTAAGAAAGATGCTGGGAACAGAGATATGCCTTGTGATCGTAGGAAATAAAATCGATTTGGAGAAAGATAGGCACGTTAATTTGGAAGAAGCTGAAACGTAAGAATTTATGCGTCTTAAATTAGATTATTTAACATAATTATAATGTTTGTCTATTGTAAACAGATGTTTATAACGGGCTATTCAGGAAAAACGTCATCTAAGTTGGTAGAGCGAAAGAAGACGTATTTATATTCTTAATCTACGTTTATAACCTTATTTAATTGTCAAGGCTGTCACATGAGTGAGCGCCACCTGTTAAAAGTTTGACAACAACAAAGTTTTGTTTCGAGCTTGAAGATAACTGCTAATAATGTACGTATGAGGGTAGTCCCAGAAGTAATCGACCTAAGAAAGAAAACACAAAAAAAATTGGAAAAAAATATCTTTATTTCTCGACATAGTCTCCTTTTAATTCAATACACTTTTCCCAGCGATGTTCAATAGTTTCGATACCCTGTTTACAGTTAGAATCGTCGAGCTCCTCAAAATACAAGCCCAGGCTCATAATAGTTCGGCCACCAAACATTTTCAACTACATCTTATCAAATTATGGAGTCTCGAACAATTACGAAAAATATCGATAAAATAAATAAAACCTTATTACAATATACTTTCATCTTACAGAAACCGAAATCTCTCTTCAGTATACATATTGTGTTGAAAAATAGATATATAATAAAGAAATGTGATACAGTAGTGAGTTGTAATAATTTGACTACTAAAATATCTCATGTTATTTTTCAGTTCACATTGCGTTCTACGCAAAAAAATACATAGGAAATCGTCAGAACTAGCCCTATATGTTTCAGGAACACTTTTTGATGATTTTAGCTCCCTGCCTACTGGACTAATATCCAGTAACAGTAAACTGAAATATAAATACATAAACTTAAATTGGTTTTTTTTTTTTAGTTACGCTAAAAATGTGGGCGCTATGCATTTTCAAACGTCGGCTAAGCTAAACAAGTGCGTCGAAGAGATGTTCCTAGCCCTCTCGGAGAAGATGGTGGAGGCTAATAAAGGAAAAGAAGATTGCAACACGTTCCTCACGAGGCAGAATTCCCAGAGACAGAACATCGCAGTCGTTGACGACGATCAAGTCACGAATCCCAGTAAAAGCTGTTGCGGAAGTGTTTAAATTCAATTTTAAAAGTATAATTATATTAACTATTTAATTGTAAATAATGAGTTTGTATATTTTTAATTTATATTTGGCCTAATCCAAATCTTAGAATATATTAAAATATATTTTAAGGAAAACAAAGAGACAGTTGAAATAAAAAAAGTATTATATACGCATTTAATTTGTTGTTTTAATTTATAAGTTCTGTAAATATGAATTTTACCACTCTTTTGATGTGTTACTTTTTGAAGGTAATAAACTGCTCATCAAAATTAGTGTAACACTTATCTAGATCAGCGCCATTTGCATTATATTCGAGTTAGAAACTTGCGGTTTTTAATTGCGCTATAAATTGCGTTCGCCGTCCGCACCCCAAAAAGCAACCCAATGTCGAAATTTGAATTCGCAAGATTTTGACAGTAATTTCAGACAAACAGGATAGATTAAGAAGGACGCTGTCGGGTAAAAACTCCATCCCGGCACACATTAAGACCTCCCTCAATAAGTTCGGCGTATTTGGTCGCTATCTCACTTCTTCAACCCATTTCCAGACCCCCCTAAGCCACCCCTTTGCATATACACAGGGTTTTGCGTGGTTTGACCCCTGTTGGGAGAATCCATTGATCATCTCATGATATGCTGCCTAATAAATTTGTGTGGGGTGCCACAACCTTTTTCTTCTGCGAGCCGTCCTTTACGCCGGATTGCACTGCAGCCTCTTGGGCTTATCGTGCGCAACCTCCCATCCTTCTCACACCACCCATTCCAGTAGCCGGGTCCCGTCTACAAGCTTGTATAGCTTCCCTGCCGGCTGGGTGCTGTAATCTTCTGGACAAAGTTTGGGGTGTCCATATATGGCCTGCCTTTTGCGATCTAAAGTCTTGCAATCACACAGTATGTGGTGTGCTGTCTCCGTCTCCCTGTTGCAGAGTCTGCATTTCAGTTCTCCGTTGTACAGCCCCATTCTGTGTAGGTGTCCTTTGAGGGCGCAATGTCCTGTTAGGAGGCCTACAACAGCTCTTATCTGAATCCTATTCATTTTTAATAGTTCTTCAGTTTATGCCTCACATGTTCCTTTAATAAACATTTTTCCGTGTCTTTGCCTGGATATAGAGTTCCAGTATCCATTTTGTCGATTTCTGACCCATTCTCCTATTTGACCCCTTACTATACTCTTTGGTACTCCCAGGGCCGGTTCTGGGCCAGTAAATGGAGTAGACGATCCTTTTCTCGCTATCTCGTCTGCTTTTTCGTTGCCATTCATTCCTGTATGTCCTGGTACCCATATCAAAGTTACTTTGTTGTGGTCTGCCAGTCGTGTCAGTTCTCTTTGACATTCCCATACCAGCCTTGACGTCGCCTTTGGGTTTGTAATTGCCTTTAGGGCAGCCTGGCTGTCCGATAGTATATCGATCCTCTTGCACAGGGCAGTATTGCATATACCTCCGCCTGAAATACGGAGGTATATTTTCCGAGTGGAATGCTATACTATAGTTTTTCCGTTTCATTGTAAATGCCAGCACCAGTTCCTGCTGAGTCTTTGACCCGTCTGTGTACCAGGTTATCTCTCAGTTCTGTTCCTGTTGTTGTTTTCATTTCCTTTTCTCTCGGTCAATTATTTCCGTCCCGAAGTTTATGTTGTGTGTGAATTCAGGAGTCATGTGGTCTTTCCTCATCTCTAAGATGTTTCCACCCACTAGACTTTTGATTCTGTTGTGCCCCAAGTCTTCGTAGATACCACTTGGTAATTCAGGTAGCCTGAAAAATCCCATTCTTGCCTCCCCCATAATCACGAACTGAAGAGGAGGCAGGTCTAGTAGGACTTCCATTGCTGCGGTTGGCGTGTTCCTTATCGCCCCCGTAATTCCAATTTAGGCAAGTTGAGGCGGATTAAATGATATTCATCTCTAATTTATTTGTTGTTTTTCCACTTACCTTTCCAATAAGAAATATCAGCTTGAACTAATAGCAGATGACTCCCAAGTTTGATTTCTCGATTGGTTCACACTGACCATTAAAGAATGGCGAATAGGACGTGGAAAACGTTTCCCAACACCATTTTTTGAGAAAAAAAAACAGCCATATTATTAACAAACCATAAGAGTTTGACAGCAGAGTTGGGCAGAATATGACTAAATGACTAATAACTAAAGTAAAATGATTAAACTTTAGTCATGACTAAATTAATCATAGGATTTAGTCAGGTCCACGCAGTTAGATAATTAGTAATGATTAAACGTCGTTTATAAGACATGCAGTAAATCCTTTTTAAGTTATACTAAAATTTTTTTTTTTTTTTTTTTTTGGGTTTTTTTTTATTCTTTTTTTTTTTTTTTTTTTTTTTTTTTTTTTTTTTTTTTTTTTTTTTTTTTTTTTTTTTTTTTTCTTTTTTTTTTTTTTTTTTTTTTTTTTTTTTTTTTTTTTTTTTTTTTTTACCAATGATTGATGGTTAGTCGTGATTGAAGTTTAATCATTAGTCATGACTAACCTCAATCATCATCAATCATTAGTATGACTAACAACTAACAATTATCATGACTGAATACTAAAAACATTTATTGGTTTATTCTTTTCAATAATAAACCTTTGGAATCGACCACGAAAAAAAAAATTAACAATTAACGTTGTCCAAAAATTATGAAATTTGGTACGTGGGTTCCGTTCGGGATCTAGTTGTGCCTCGAAGCTCGGCATTACTGTAAGTCATACACAAGGGATGAAAAACGGGGGTTGGAATTTTCAAATCGCCGTAGCTTCGGAAATGTTAATAGAGAGGTATGCTTGTATCTCCGAAAATTTGCATCTAATCGACTTGAGGTATACTTGTCGATTTTGTTCCCGAGGAAATTTGCCATTGGGATAGGCTTTTCCGCTGGTACTCAATTTTTTTTTTTTCATTGCAAAATTAGCGTTGAAAAAAAGTGCAAAATCTTCAATATCTAATAAAACAAACAGATTTCACTTCAAATGGATGAGACTACAGGAAAAGATAGCTGTTAGGGTGCTCAACAAACGCCGGCAATCCGGACGCGCAATTTCAAAATGGCGGCCTATTGCAAAATTATAAAGTTGAAAACGCGAGCGCAATAACTTCCGCAAAACGTAAGATATCAAGATGCGGTAAAAAAAAATCGATAGGTAATCGCAATATCGCGCGACGCAAATTTCAGATTTTTAAATTGTAAAATAAAAAAGTTATTAACAAAAAACCGAAAACGTGGTAACTAAGGGCCTTATCTCGGCGTTTTTTTATATACAGATTGCAAACCAATTGCATCGAATAGTGCTTGAGAAAACAAGAATTTCGGGAGAAAAGTCCCGATCCGACCAATAGGAGCCGAGATAGCTCTTTTTTTTTTTTAAACGGTTTTCTGGCCGTTCTAATTAATGTTTTAATAAACAAGGGCTCGTTGTAAAGTAGAAGGCTTACTTTACACGCTGATTTTTTTTGGATCGATTTGACTAAGATTGAGAAAACTGAGAAAACATTAGTTGAAGACAGCGCGTTCCGCGCGGCTGAGCGGATATTATATTTTATTTTATGCCGCTGAATGCGAATTCGTCATAACAAATAGGGGTTCCGCAGCTAATTTTGAAGATAACCTCAAAAGACTGTCGAAAACGACGTATTTTGGTTGTAAAAGCTTGAGAAGACCAAAAATATGCCCACAAAAAAAAGTATCTCGTTCTGGGATGGAGACCAACTTTTTTCTTATGAATTTTGTGCCGCTGAATCCCAGAATATTCCCAGATTTCTGCTCTCAGAGATACAACAATCTTCAGATTTTTCTTCAGCTTGCTGTTGTTTCAAGTTATTTTCGTAGTCTGAATTTCAGAAAGTCAAATGCAAGTATGTTCATGTGATTACTAAAGAATTTCCATTTAGTCTTGATTTTAGACTGATTCAATCCATGTTATTCAAGATTTTACTGTTAAAAACGCAATTTTACATATTCTTGAGGATGATCTTTGAAATTCACTTGTTAAACCTTTGTTAAAACTTTTTTAACTTAACACTTGTTAAAACTTTTTTATTTGACGTGAATCATATTCCCATTTCTTTCAAGCTTTTATCACAAAAAACGTCGTTTTCAGCAGTTTTTTGAGGTTATCTCCAAAATCCGTTGGTCAAACCTCTTTTTTCATAGCAAATTCGGATTCAGCAGGCCAAAATACGTAGAAACAAAGTGTTTTTTATGTGAAGCAAATATTCTTTTCGTTCTCAAGCTTTTACCACCGAAACACGTCGTTTTCGACAGTTTTTTTGAGGTTATCTTCAAAATTAGCTGCGGAGCCCCTATTTTTTATGACGAATTCGGATTCAGCGGCACAAAATACACATGAAAAAGTTAGTCTCCATCCCAAAACCAGACACTTTTTTTTTGTGGGCCTGTGTAATGAACCTCCCCCCTTCTCCCTTAATATTTGTGATAAAAATTTGCACAAAAAATGAAACTATTGTTTTGTTTCCCTTTGATAAAGAATACAAGTAGGCAGCTCTCTCCTTATACCCATGATGTCATAGTCATATGACATCATCCACATTGAAAGGGTTAATCACCCGAGATTCCCAACTTAGCTGATGACACATATTGCGGAAAGTATAGTGTTAAAGTTAAAAATATACTGGGTGACTACAGAAAGTGGCTCACTCATAATCTTTTTGTTTTCAGAAATAAAATAGTGAAATCGTAGAATAATTCTATTTTAGACAAAAATTAACATTCGTTAACATGGTCATCGTTTTTTATTAACTTCCGGCTTAACCGGCAATGGACCCCACTTCCGAATTTTCAATGACACGTCATGTTTATTTTCACTTGTTTTGATTCTAAATGTCATTCTGAACACAACGATATGTCATTTGTCATTTTTTGACAGATCATGCTTCAGCTTTAGTCAAGTAGACACAGAAAAATTAATCTGTCTTTTTGTTGCCAGTTTTAATTTTCAAATGTTGTGAAAAACTTGGTAAATTAATTATTGTTCTATACCTACTTGATTCAAACTGAAATGAAATAAATTATAAACACTCTAGATTGAAACATGTAAATAAAAAAATAAATGACATTCTGCATGAAAAGGTGACAAATGAAGTATTATTGTGCTCAGAATGGCATTTTGAATAAAAACATGTGAAAATAAATGTGATATACCATTAAAAATTCAGATGTTGGGACCATTTTCGTTTTTTTTTCACATTTTCAATAAAAGTGTATTGCGTTTTAATAATAATAATAATAATAATAAACTAAAACTTCAAAAATAACTGTTTTTTAAAAATCCAATAATACAGCATTTTCCAAAAGAAGTACTATAAAGATGTACAGAAAGGAAATATATTGCTTAAATTTCAACAAATAGGTTCCTTATTAATACGTAAATTATATTGTCAATAAATAAAACAAAATACTCAAGTGTAACAAAACTGATAACGTTTATAACATTTTTTTATTAATCTAAAAAATAAATTATTAAATCTGTCCTAACATCAAATACAACATAATAAGTATAAACAAAAAACTAAACTTTATACTACTTTGACAGCTTACTAATTACTCTAATAAGAGCTCCATTTTCATCTTTCAATCTTTGATTTTCCGTTTTCAAGTTTTCCAAATTCTGCAACAAAAAGAAAATCGTCAGTAAACAAACGTTTATGGATCACTTAACTGCGTACATAAACAAGGCTTCAAAACACGCAAAGTAAAAGTAATCACGCTGAATTACTAATTTTGAGTACGTTTAACAATACCAAGGCGGTCTTGAAATATTAAAACATATATACAGGGTGTTCCACCAGAGGTGGTTTGTTTCGTAATTCTGTAAATGTGAATGCAAGAAAAAATTTTTTCAAATAAAAGTTGTTCTTGAAAAATATCACTCACAAATATTTCTAAATAGCGTATAAACCAAAAAAGTTAG
Organism: Aromia moschata; assembly: GCA_029963805.1. Classification (NCBI taxonomy): domain Eukaryota; kingdom Metazoa; phylum Arthropoda; class Insecta; order Coleoptera; family Cerambycidae; genus Aromia; species Aromia moschata. The sequence continues at coordinate 406,043 of JAPWTK010000378.1, forward strand.
AGGCGTCCAGTTTGAACAGTTCGATTCGTCATGAATTACTGTTTCAATTTCGTTGTTTCAAAATGTTGTACGTTATTCTGTGTAAAAAAAAAAAACCTGGACGTTTTCAAACCCCTCTTTATTGAGGGGGAAATTTAACAAACGATGAATTAGAAAATTAAAACTTGCCATTTTATGTTGAAAAGGGTGATGTGAATCGTTGGGAATATATCTAAGAGTCCCGGTTTCTTTCCTATATACATCAAACTCTAACTTATTTTCACTATTTCTAATAACTAATACATCTAAAAATGGTAGCTGTTCATTGTGTTCTATTTCATAAATATGTAAGTTTTGTGGTAGGGAAACGGTTATTTAATTTAGCAACAAAATTATCTAAAATAATTGCTTTTGTATCAAATACCGCGAAGATATCGTCCACGTACCTGAATCAGACTCTAGGGAAATACTCCAATTTTTCTTTTGCTTCTGTCTCACATTTACTCATAAAAATATTTGCGATGAAAGGTGACAAGGAGTTACCCATTGCTGTTCCCTTATATTTTTGAAAGTAATCACCATTATACTGAAAACAATTTTCATTCATACAAATATTAGTAAGCCGAATGTATTCCTTAATAATTTTATCGTCTAAACCATTTAATTCGAGTAATTCCCTGAGGTAGTCCAAAGTTTGCCGGATTGGGACACTTGGAAACAATGAGCATACATCAAACGAGACCAAAATTTCACCTATATAGTAGTCCGGTGTTTTGTGGAAAACGTCCAGTTTTTTGTTTCTACGCTGAAGGTTCCAGTACCCACTCCAGCTTCTGTGTCGCAAATACCAATTGTCAAACAATCTTCCGAAAGGAATAACTTTTTTTTTCAAATGGAATGACCCACATTAACTTACATTGTTGAACGCGAAATTAAATTACCTTTTAACTGATATAAGGTTATTTTCCAAAGTTCGTGAAAAAGGAGCTTTAAAAGAAGGAAGTAGGCTTTGACTTGGTTAACATGTGATGCGTTCAGTACAAGTTTGAACTTGTTAGTCATTTGTTTGTTCTTTGTGATTGTTTTCGTAAACCGTTTTTTTTCTAGTGCGTTTTAAAAATGAGTGATATTAATTTTGAGCAACGGTGTGCTATCACATTTTGCCTCAGACTTGGACACATGCGCAACGGATACTTTTGTAAAACTTCAACACGCCTGCGGAGACAGAGTTTTTTCAAGAGCCCAGGTTTTTCGGTGGTTTAAGGCATTCTCAGAAGAAAGACAGTCGATTGAAGATGAACCACGCAGCGGAAGGGCTTCATCTGCAAGAACCGATGAAAAGGTCGGTAGAATACGGGATTTTGTGAGTTCAGATCGTCGGTTGACGACAAGAATGATCGGGGAAGAGTGGAACCAATTGGGTATGAGAAAAATCTGCGCAAAAAATAGTTCCAAAAAACCTTTCGCAGGAACAAAAGGACATCAGGAGAGTGTCTTGACTTTTTGGAACCGATTGAAAATGATCCCCATTTTATGAAACGTGTCATTACTGGTGATGAGACTTGGGTGTTTGAGTACAACCCGAAAAACAAGTGCCAAAGCAGGGAATGGCAAACTTCAAGCTCTCCAAGTTCAAATGCACGCTGATTTGCTTTTTTGATAGCCAGGAAATTGGTCCACAAAGAGTTGCCTCCAGGCCAAACAGTAAATCAACACATTTACAGAGAGGTTTAGACATGACCGCTATTTCCATTTCTCTCGTTCATAGCCAGAGTTGATGACGTTTTTTTTTTTGGATGTCTTTATATTAACGTTGGTGTGTTGTTATTACCACATTCTGTGTCCATTGTTGTCAGTAAATGCAGTAAATATGGTCAAAGCCTACTTGCTTGTTTTAAATTTATTAGACAACTTTTATTAGAGACATTGTTTTCTTAAATTTACAATAACTATGGAAGAAACTGCCTTTGGTGGAACACCCTGTATATTCCAGAATTTAGTGTTTATATATTTTTAAAATTTTCTGCATGTAATGTTTTTGCCCATTTTACGATTAAAAACCTTATAAAAAAAAAATGGATTTGTGGGCAAAAGAAAAATTAGGTAGAACATTTTATATTTTATTTAATGCAATTCCATAGAGCAGTGAATTATGACACTTGAAATCGAAAATAGTAGTTTTGTTACTAATGAATAAAACATTAACAATTAACGAAAAAAAAATGCTCCAGGATATGCTTGAAAATTATTGGCTTCTATGAACCAAAATAAAACTAGCAGATTTAAACATTTTAAAGATTTCATTTTTTAAAGTTGTGGTTAATGTTTAGATTACTGTTATGATTAGCGTTTTTTGCGTTATTTTTTTATTAGTTGTATTTGAATATAATGTGAAAGGCACCCAACTTGTAATTTTTATTTTACCCAACATTATTTTGGAACATAGTATGTACAAGATATTTACTCGTATTTCAGTTTAACTACGGGCACGTTCAAAGTCAAAAAACATTAAACAAGACAATCATTTTTTATTCAAAGCCAAGATGACTATATTACTCTTATTTTTTACTAAGCAAATGAAGTTAACTATATTTTTTTCAATTTTTCCTATGTCGCACCACGTAAAAAAATGTAATACTTTTAAAAATCGTTTAAAAAAGTCGTATCGAAAAAAACGAATAAAAAACACAGGTTGTAATAAAAAGAAAAATATCGATGGAATCATAAAAAAATCTGAAAAAAAAAATTACATATACTCTTAAATTCAAATTGTTAAACTCCTTTACGACTCCTTCCAAAAAAAATAAGCATTAACGGAATTACATAATTCATCTATTAACGTTTACACAGTTTATGAAACTACATGTTAAAATACTGGTAAAAATACTATTGGATGGAAATTAACTAGTCAAAAACATTTATAAAAAAAGATTTAAAAAAAGGACCACTTTATAGGCTGAAGATTGCCTAAACTATTTTTCACGAATCAAGACGGCGTCAAATTAAACAACGCACTCCAATGAAAGTGTTGCCATACCACCTCAAATTTCTTTAAATACCCTAACCCTATATGTTTAAAGAGCCCTAACAAGTACATGTTCGGACAAACGCATTTTTCACGTATTATACTGTTTTTATGTACTCGTATAATAAAGCAAAAATTGACTAATGCAGCTGCCAGTACGTAAGAACTTAAAGAATTTAAAAGTATTGTAACGTTTTATTTATTTCGGGTTCGTGAGGTGTGAAAAATTAAACTCGCACTTTTAAACTAACACTATTTATTTAATTATTACAACTACGGACTAACACTATTTAACTACACTAATTTATTTTTATACAATTTATATTAGAGCGTTGTACGGAAAGCCGCGCCGATATTCAAATAGGAACTGTTGTCGCGCGTGGATACCCCGCGTTATATACACCTATAGAAGGGTCGCGTATCTACCAGAAACCTTTAGCGCGCGAAGTCGAACCGCCGCGAAGAATCGTGGCGTTTCTGGGCGTCCTACGTCAGCACAGGTTATCGGCTGCTTTGGTCAGCCGGCGTCAAAACAGGCAGGGGCGGACCGGCCCAGCGTTCGTAACAGTATATTTTAATTAATGTTTTCAAGCAACCAAATTAACAATGTCACAACTCAACAAAACAAATAAAATGTAACAAAATAACTGGCAAGTAAATGTTAAAAAAAAAATATTTTAAGTATTAATAAGGCGTTACGTCACCTTTTGCCTTAATTACGGCCCGAATCCTTGCAGGCATTGTTTCAGCCAAGCCTCGACAGAGTCCTGGTGAAAAGGTGTACCAAAGTTCGCCGATATTTTCCTTTAAAGTAGAGACCGTTCTTTGAGGATATCTTTCAAAACTCTTTTTATCTTATACCACCCCTGTTCCCCGAACCACTTTTTCGTCTTTTTTACCACATGGGAAGCTGCGCCGTCTTGTTGGAATATGAAATTATTGTCTGGATACATTTCCTGAACAGTCGGTAATAAGCTATTCGTAAGTATTTGTATATATTTGTCAGCGTTGACGGTACCCTCTATGATCTCATACTGTCCCAAACCTTTAGCGGACATACATCCCCAAATCATGACACCCTTCGGGAATTTTACGGTTCGTTTAAGGCAGTCCTTATGAAAGGCTTCACTTTTTGTTCTTATTACTCTTTTTCTATGATCACCCATGCAGACATCAAATTTGGACTCGTCACTGAAAATTACTTTTGACCAGTCTTCTATAGTCCATGATACCTTCGATTTGGCTCAATTCAGTCGATTTTTTTGTGCCTCAGTTAATAAAGGTTTTTCTTTAGCCTACGATACCTTATAAAAATGATTGACGCCCAGACTGATATGTATTTTCTGCAACATTCGCGGCATAGCCTTTCTCCTGTTTCAGAGTTCCATTGCGCTGTTATATCCCTTAAGGTGTTCCGTCGACTTTTTTTGCTTTTCACCAACAACCTTTGGCGCCTTTCGTAACAAGTCTGGGTCTTCCAAGACTTCTTTTACCTTTTACATCCAAATTTCCAGTCTCGCAGTAATGCTTTAATATGTCCCCAACAGTAGACTTTGCAGAGCACAATTCTTCCGCAATTTCGCGGATTTTTTTGCCACTGCAGTATTTTTTTACGATAAGCTCCCGCAATTTTTGATCAGTCGCACGTCCACGGCACATTTTTATTTAAAAATAACGAACGATCGCAAAAACTACCAGAAATCGCCTGTGACTGACACATCTAAATGTTAAATTAATGATTACCGCGGCAACAACAAATTTTTATTTTTTTTCAGGGCAGGTTTCTCGATTTTCCGAACATTTAGTTGTCAGCATTTTTAGCAGATTTTTATATTTTTGGCCATAAATTGATACCAAATCTAAGCTAATAATAATTTTCAGCATAATATTATCTCGCAAATGTATGTAATTTTATATATTTTAGGGTTTTAAAACGTGGTTGTAAATTTTTGCATGGCAGTGAATAATTCTTTTGAAAAAAATGCGTTTGTCCGAACATATATGTAGTTGTTAGGACTCGTACTTCTGATGGTTGGAAACTATCAAAACAGAGTTTATAAACAATAAGTTTTACCTTAAATCTAAATAAACAGTAAAAGCAAAAATAAAAGCAAGAATCGAGTTATAAACCAACATGAAAGCATACACAATTTAAATTTAAATTCTAACTTGGTATTTGCATAGGCCTCCAATCATATGGTTCTTCCTACTCGGCAAGTTACCCAAAAGTAAACTGTGCATGTCTGGCAATTACCTAGTTTCTAATAATTCTGCAACTAAATTTGAAACATCACGTTATGTGGGCAAACTGTTACACTTGGGCTGACGAATAGATATATTTTTTATTTCTTATTCTTTTATTTTACCTCTTACTTATTTTTTTCGGCAAAATTTAAATGCTACAGGATACTTCAACTTTTTGGAAAACGAAATTGTAGCAATTATGGATGAGATGCCGTTGAGTGAAAGATCCCATTTGGTTTTTCAACAAGACGGAGCGCAATTCACTCTACTGCTGTAGTCAGAGAATTTCCAAACATCTTGTTCAGAGGAAAATGGATCGGGAGGTTCTCCGAATTTTTCTTGGCCACCGCGTTTCCCAGATTTGAACATTAAGGACTTTTTCTTTTGGGGTTAATTAAAGGAACAAGTGTACAAAAGGAGACCTTTTCAAAATGTGGATCATTTAGAACATGTTATAAGAGAAATATGTACTATGTATGTAATTCCTAGACAGTTCTTACCCAATTCTGTCAGGGAATTTAACCGCCGAGCTGAAAAATGCATAGAAAATGAAGGAAGTCACACAGAGACGTAAGGTTTATGGAGCTCGTAACGGCATTCCATGGCTATAATTGATATTTTTGCATATTAATATCTGTTTTAAAGTGATTTATTTATTGTTTGTTATTTTAAGTAAAGGATGGGTCATCTATTGGTTTCCTTTTAAACTGATTGTGTGTTATTTCTACATTGCCGAGACTGACGCGCTTGACATTTGACATATATGTGGTGTCTAACCTCCGCTGTAAGAAATGGATCGTGTTACGCTTGAACAACGTTGGGCGATATTGAAAAATTATTTACAAAACGAATGCTGTGTTGCAGAAACAGTGAGAAGATTGAGAACAATTTTTGGTCGAAATGAAGCTCCATCAGCGCCTGGTGTAAGAAAGCTCTTAAGGAAGGGAAAGTTGGTGGAACGGGCATGCTTATGGATAACAGAAGTCATCCACGTGTTCGTCCGGTGCGCACAGCTGAAAGAATTGCTGCTGTTGCCGAAAGTGTGCGTGAAAACCCAAGAACCTTAACTCGTCACAGAACACAACAACTTAATGTCAGTCGCACTTCTCTGAGGAGAATATTGCATAAAGACCTCGGATTATTTGCTTACAAGTTGCAACTTACTCAAGAGGTACATGAAAAGGGCCATCCACTTCGTTATCGCTTCTCCGTGTGGGCTTTAAATGATTTCAATCGAAAAATCATTTTTTCAGACGAAGCTCATTTTCTTCTTGAAGGACATGTTAATAAACATAACTGTAGAATTTGGGGTTCCGAAAATCCACACGTAGTTATAGAGAAGCCAATGCATTCCGCAAGAGTGACTGTTTGGTGTGGGTTTTGGAGTGGTGGCATCAATGGGCCGTACTTCTTTCAAAATGAAGATGGTAACAGCGTTACAGCAAATGGAATGTGTTACAGAGACACGTTAACTGATTTTTTGTGGCCGCGATTGGACGATTTGGACTTGGGTGAGCTTTGGTTCCAGCAGGATGGAGTAACGTGTCACACAAGCCGTGAAACAATCGATCTTTTGCACACTAAATTCGGTAACCGTGCTATCAGCCGTTTTGGAGACATTAATTGACCATCGCGCAGCTGCGATTTGAACACCGTTGGACTATTTTTTATGAGGACATGTTAAGGACCGTTGTTACTCCAACGATCTACAGACAATTGACGCACTGAAGGAAAACATCAATCGAGTTCAATAGAGCCACAAATAATGGACAATGTACTGCAAAATTGGGTGAAAAGAATGAACTACTGCCAAGCCAGCCGCGGCGGCCATTTAACTGAAATTGTTTTTCATAAATAATGGAAAGGCATACTTTCTTGAATAAAGCAACAATCATTTAAAAATATTCAACGATGTAGTTTTAATAGCAATTTTCAAAAAGAAACCATCTGATGGCCCACCCTATAGTGGTTTCGTGTTAAGATAGCCAAATTGTAGTTAAAACCATTCTTGCACTAACAAAATAAAGTTTAATAAAAGAAAAGTTGAAAAACAATGGGTGATTTTTTTGGAAATTACAGACAAAGTACCTTTTTTCCGATTAAGAATAAATATCTATATATAAATTTGGTTCCAACTTAATGGCGGACACTGTATATACACGGACTCTGGATACAGGGGCGGACCTTTAGGAACCATGAACTAAAATTCTTTGGGAACCTACTTAATTAACCCAGATTTTTGTTGGCTGTGGTGTGTATTTATTTTACCCCTCGCTTAAAGGAATCTCTGAGCTGCAGCCCATAAAGACCCATGGCCCAAGTCCGCCCCTGTCCCCACACAGTACACGTAACCGACACGAGAAATCCAGGCGGTCAAAATTCCACCAGTTAAGACGCAACTGTCTTGATTCGTGAAAAATAGCCGGTACCGTAAACTCATTTCCATTGGGGATAATAACACACTGTATATTAATAAGACATAAAAATATTTAGTGCAAACGGCAAAGCAGTTAATCAACTTGACGTAAAAACACTTTTAAAAACAGCCTCAGCAGCGGTGCTCGTTACCTATTTTTTTGTGGAGTTGGTAAGTTTGCTGATGACACGTGTGAGTGATCTGTTGTCAGCCTTTAACCTTTCGTTCTCGGCTTTCAATTTTTGCAATTGCTAAAACAATAATGGCATGTATGTATATCCTAAGCTTTTATAATATATTTTTTCGCTTTTTCTTTAATCGTGTGTACTGTATATTTATAATAACAAATTTAATGCTTTAGAACACTGGTTTTCAAATTAGACCCAACCTAACAATAAAAATTGTACGTTGTCACGGCAACATGGTGTTATCACTTAATTCAGTTTATATAGACATCCAAAAAAAAAACGTCATCAACTCTGGCTATGAACGAGAGAGATGGAAATAGCGGTCATGTCTAAGTTTTTCGGTTATGCCAAACTTTTGACAAGTGACTGTCACAATGTGTAAAATAAACAATGGCTGTCATATGATGTGCCAGTCTTGACAAATAAATAAGGTTATAAATTCGATTAAGAATAGAAATATGTATTTTTTTCTCGGCCAACTTTGATGACGTTTTTTTGGATGTCTCTATATTAATCAGTTTAATTTTTTTGTACTATTAATTAATTACACACCACCACAAAAAAAAAAAGTGAAATGTACCTCTGACCAAACTTGATGGACTATGTGTTTTTGGGGTCGCTGAATCCGAATCCGAAGCCCATTTTGCCCCATCACGTCACAATTTTTTTTTTATCTTCAATAAGCTGCGGAAAAATGGCAAACAATGACAAAAAATACTCATAACCCAATCAAACCTCATAACCCAATACTTGATAACTTCAAACCTCTAATACCATAGTCCCGACATCAATAAGCCATAAAGATCCTAAATCCTAACCAATCAAAGATTTTAAATCCTAACTACCCCGTAATCCATCGGGTCAATCCTAAAATGTAACTGTAAGGAATACCTACAAGCACCAATATTTATGCAAAATTTCATCTCAATCCGATCATTACAATGCGAGTTATAATGTGTTAAAGTCCGTGTACACACGAACGTATAGACTTATGTACGTATGTACATACATATGTACGTATATACATATGTATGTACATAGTGCGTGTAATATGGCTAGTATGTACTACATCTTCTAGCTAATTCAGAAGTCGTGAGAGGCTAAAGTTCTCGAAGTAAACGAAGTACTTCGAGTTGTGAGAGAATAAAGAACTCACGTTAATAGAGAACTCTGAAACTTAAGAGGTAAAGGTATTCACAAGAATCAAGCACTATAATGTCATAGTGTTATTGTGCACATCTATGATAGGCATGGATGAGTCTGAGATTCAAAGCGTCAGTCTCCCGTGCGGCATTTCGAAGTTATTAACTTATGAAATGGGGCCATTGGGTTATTGAGTTATTAGGGGTCCGGCCTGCAGTTTGCTCTGGTAGAAATCCTCCGTTTTTGACTATTTATGAAGCGATTTTTCGACCATTTTTTGGCCATTTATGGCTAAATACCCGTTTTGGATGACTGCACAACTTTGGTTTGAGGTTATGTGATTAATTGGGGTCTTTGGGGCTTATTGATGTAAGGGCTAAGGGATTAGAGGTATGAAGTTATCGAAGTATTGGGGTATGAGGTTTGATTGGGTTCTAGAGTATTTTTTCTCATTTTTTTTTGCCATTTTCCGCAGCTTATTGAGGATAAAAAAACGGGCTTCGGATTCGGATTCAGCGACCCCAAAAAATTATAATCCACCAAGTTTGGTCAGAGGTACATTTCACTTATTATTATTTTTTTGTGATGCTGTGTAATTCATAGTTGTATTGTACCAATGTATGAGGGAAAACCGAGTCGAAAACGAGCACTATATGCTAAACATTTTTTTGGTAATCTATTAACAAAATCACAAATTCGCGGGTGGATTACTCAAAGAAGAGCTCATTGTATATGCACTAATATATGACTACACTCCAAACAAAATAAAATCCGGTGCAGGTCATCAAAAACGTGTTTAAGCTTAAGGGGCATCGATGCCAGATTGTTCTAAAATTATTCAGTATCTAGAAATAATTTTGACTAGCATATGGATGGATTCTTTGTGCGTTTAGTTTAGTGTAGTGTAATTTTTTGTACGTAAATATGAATTAAAAATGTTACGAATAGCACTGTATTTAATGCTACAGTATTTGTAACCCTTATCGTAGGAAATTTTGCTTTCTAGGCGATTTAAAAGTTCATTGTTTCTCATTTTTTGTGAAATAGAATTAACCGTATAAACAATATACAATTGGACTGTAGTTTTAAGGGGGTAACATCACTCTAGAATTTTTCTTGGCTTAAACAATACTTCAATGGAGTCTCAAAAATGATTTTCACTTGGTCTTATACTTAAACTTTTTTTTTATAAACAATTTACTACATATTTTTGCAAATGGTGCATTTCAAAAGTGCACCATTTTTGCATTTCAAAAGTTTCACCACTGCATTACAACGAAAATCAAGCGCAAAATTTAAGTTATTAAAACGTTCCATTACAGTTGGTATTTCGATATAATCGAGTGGTGGTATCACTGCATCCATTTAATAGTGTCATAGGTGATGTGCATCGGTTTTTATTTTGTACGAAGTATACTAAAATTATCTGTTCAGAATCTTAAAAGTCGCCATAACCAATTACCAATCTCCAGTCCCCAAAAAATTATGATCTAATACTGACTATAATACCGTATAATAATAAAATAACGGATACTCACGTATTTATGAGCATTAAGACACAACAGTATACAGTGAATAATTTGTCACTATCAAATAACGAAAAGGTGACGTTAATTTATCAGCGTCTAAATTTAACATAATCAGCCATGAAAAGGATTTTGCCGATCTGTTCCTACCTTAAGTTCCTCCTCCATTTCGCTTAGTTTCCTCTCCATCGCTCTCCTTTCTCTTTTTTCTAATTCAGATAGGGAGTTTTTACTTGTCTGGAAATAAATTCGTTTATTGACAAACCGTTAGTGCAAAAACAAACAAACTAATAATAAAATTAATAATGCAAATATTAATAGTTAATAATATTAATATTTATATACGAGCTTATTCACATACGAGGTGTGTAAATTAAGTAATGAACCCGATTTTTTAATTTTTTTATTCGAATAGAATTACAATTCAGTATGGTCTCCTTCAAAATAACTTCCTTGGGAAGCCACACAGCGCTGGAGACGGTTCTTCCATTCCTCATATACTGGAATGCCCTTCAGCTGGTGGGTTGCAGCCGTTTGAATGTTTTCTATGGTCCCGAAATGACGTCCCTTGAGGTGATATTTTAATCTCGGGAAGAGAAAAAAATCACAAGGACTCAAGTCAGGCGAATAATGAGGCTGAGGAGCCACAGGAATGTTTTTACTGGCTAAAACTCGTTTACTGAAATGGCGTGTGGCAAGACGCATTGTCGTGATGCAACAGTTATTCTTGATGTTTGGTCTCACACGCATGATCCTCTTTCGAAGTTTTTCAAGAACCTCTCTGTAAGATTTGTCTAATTTACTGTTTGGCCTGGAGGCACAAACTCTTTGTGGACAATTCCCTGGCTGTCAAAAAGGCAAATCAGCATGCATTTGATCTTCGACTTGCTCATTCTTGCTTTTTTGGGTCTTGGAGAGCTTGAAGTGTGCCATTCCATGCTTTGGCGCTTGGTTGCCGGGTCGTACTCAAACACCCAAGTCTCATCACCAGTAATGACACGCTCCAGAAAAAGATGCATTATCACTGAAAGTGTATTATCAGGAACTTGCTAGATCGGGTGCTAAGTTGCCAGTCTCATTACTTAATTTACGCACCTCGTATGAAATGGACCCTAAGTTTTCTGTGAAAATATATTGGTGTACAAATAAGTTTCCGTCGTTTGACAAAAGTTGGCGCCACCAGTAAGGTATGGTTAAAATGATCAGATGTAAACATCATTATCGTAAGGTTGGACATCAGGCAACGACATAACCTTAAAATATTAGTGATTTTTTTATCCGTATAATATATTCTTTCTTGTACGAAAATGTCGAGTTTTGAGCTGAATAAGCGTCATTTGCGGGAACTTTTGATTTACCTCTTCAATTTGAAGAAATCTGCAGCTGAGGCGTATCGATTGCTTGTAGAAGTATATGGTGAGGCTGCCTTAAGTGAGAGAAGCTGTCGTGAGTGGTTTCAAAAGTTTGAGAAAGGTGAATTTGAAATCGAAGACAAAGAACGTAGCGGAAGGCCGAAAGTTGCTCAAACCGAACGAAACCATTACTGGAGCTGTCTACCGAACACAATTGATGAGATTCAGTCGAGCACTCAAGGAAAATCGCGCCCACTACTACTCCAGACACGACAAAGTTATTCTCCTGCATGACAATGCTCGTCCACATGTTGCGGCGCCGGTCAAAACCTGTTTGGAAACACTCAATTGGGAAGTTTTACCTCACCCGCCGTATTCGCCAGACATTGCTCCTTCTGATTTCCACTTGTTTCGATCGATGGCGCATGACCTGTGTAAGCAACATTTCACATCATATGAAGATACCAAAAAGGATTCCGGATAGCTCAAAAGAAGCGCTTCCAACGCGCTATCCGTATGCGAAATCAGAATGATGGGAAAAAGTAGTGGCAAGCGATGGACAATACTTCGAATAAAACATTAGATACCGTCCTTTCACAATAAATTCCCAATTTTTTATTAAAAACGACGGAAACTTGTTTGTACACCTTTATTTTTTACCTTCATGTTTCATTAAAATATATTTTTATACTTTATGCATTTCATCCGTTTTTTCTTAAATTATAATTCATACATTTTCGTAAAGTCCCACAACGTATACATATAAGGCCCAACAAATTATATGAGTCCGGTACTGTTCACCTGCCACGCATCGCGCGAATTGTCTCGGTCGCCGTGCCGAATTCTAAAAGGCACAAACGAACACTTCATGGGTTTTTAACCAGATTTTCCACATGTAGTCATACGCAGTCTACAATGCAATCCTGAAATGCGACCTGCACGTTTATCGTCTAAGCTCAGTCCAAGAATTGTTGCCAAACGGCCAGTCGCTGCGAATGAAATTTTCAGTGGTTTTTGAGTAATTTACATAATAAACAAAACGTCTTTAAAAAAACTTTATGGTTTTACCTCTCTGGTTATGTTAATTCTCAACAAATGAGAATGTGGAGCCCCGATAATCCATTTTTTTTTATAGAAAAACGGCTGCTCAGAAAGTAATTGGACCAATTTTTTTAAGGGACTCTCCCTTAAAATATAAATTTTAAAGAATTCTGGAAACGCATTAGACAATGAAGAGATGCAACAAGGCTAGTTCCAGCAGGACAGCGCACCAATTCACGTAACTCTTGACAATTTAACGTTTTTGAGACACCAAATCATTAGTCGTAATATGCCAGTCTGGTGGCCGCCATGATCCTGTGTTCTCACGCCGAGCCAAAACAACTTGAGAAAATTTACAAGACCTACTCACTAGAATTACAAATAAATATCAGGAGATCGACAACTCCCCAAGTGCTCATCAATGTTTTCGATTCTACGACAACGTAAACTTAAACAATGCAAAAAGTGAGTTTTGCATTTACACGAATCATTTGATCTTTCAGTTCCTCTAAGTTTTCTAGTTTTATCAGACAAACTTTACCTTTCAGTAAAGGGTTTTCCAATAAGTGCGGGCCATGTTGAAATGGAATAAAACAAGCTGGACAGTTGGATCTTGTACGGGTGCAGGCCCAAGTCCCGACGCAAAATTCGCCAAGTTAGAAGTCTGCGAAAGGCCGAGTTCTTGTGCACGGCGAGGAACTGACTGTCTCGGGTTCTCCTGCACACTTACACGGACAGCAGCGATGTTCTCGGCCGATCTGGCGTTCTTTTGATGTACTGGTGTTGTCAGATTGTTTACCGAACCGTCATCTCAAATTTGGCCACCAAACATTGGAGAGTCGACTTTGAAGGGCCATCGCGTCTGTCGCAAAATGGGCGCAATGTCTCCACTAACGATCACTCATTTTGATAATAAAGTTTTATCATTACGACGTGCTGCTCAATCGTGTACCTTGCCGTGGTGATGTGGCAGCAGTGACTGAATAATAAACAACATATTTGACAGACAGTGCCAAAACAACATGACCGCCACAGCCTATCAACATCGGCCCGTCCCTATTGGAAAACCCTTTATCTCCACAGAAAAAAGTTTAATGAAACAAGCTCTGGTGATCGAGGAGGCCATTCAGTAGAACCGCTTCCACCAATCCAACGCCCAACACACATTTCTAGCAAAATGTGGTTTATAAGCGAACGAATAATAGGTAAAATATCAATTGATGACGTCTATTTGTACTTGTTGCTCGACGTGACACCCATCTAATAACGATAGCTACTTACAACGACATTGATCCTTTCCAATGTCTGCTTTGTTTCGCGCAACTCCTCATCGGACTTCCTCAGTTTGTCTTTCAGCTTCTCATTCTCGGCAAGCTGTTGCTCGTACAGCTTCTTGTAGTCAATCTCCCCGTTTTCATTCCGTATATCGGCAGTGCTGCCTATCCGCGATCTGCTGCTCCGCTCCGACCCACTCTGCAACAAAAAGGGATAGAATATAGACTGTAGCAGTGCCGTACACTTATGTATGTATACAGTGAGAGTAGAAAGTAAGGAAATGTGCTTGTATTTCTTGAAATATTTGTTTAAAAAAAATACAGTAGATATAGTTTATACAGACTCCGTCCCGGCCGGAAATAATCCTTTTTATATGTACATATGTACGAGGGGGGTACCTAAAAATAACCGGAACAGCATTTCCGTGGGCGGAGCTTGTGTAGTACACATTTCTGCCGCTAGGCGTGTATAGCGCAACTCATTGCCAGTTCAGTGCCGCCTGTGTTGTCGACCTGGCTTGTTCTGTTCATCTGCAGTGATTGTTTTTGCTAGCGCTGATTTGTTCTTGTTTCGTTTTTTATGATGGCAAGTTTAAGTGAACAACGTGCAGCTGTGATATTTTGTTTTCTACTCGGTAAAAATGGTGCTGAAACTGTTTTAATATTGAAAACAGCTTACAAAGATGACGCTATGGGAAAAACTCAAGTGTACGAGTGGTTTGCTCGGTTTAAAAATGGCGACATGTCGATTGATGACAAACCTCGTTCTGGACGTTCATCAGCTGCCCGAAACGACGAAAATGTTGAAAAAAATTCGAGAGCTTGTGCTCACAGACCGTCGACAGACAATTGATCAACTGTCAGAGATTAGTGGGTTATCTTGGAGCCAGCGAATTTTAACGAAGATTTGGGAATGAAAAGGGTTGCTGCCAAGTTTGTTTCTCGGGCTCTGACTGACAATCAAAAAGAATGTCGAGTTGAAACATGTCGTGCTTTGAAGCAACAGCTTGAAACTGATCCAGATTTTCTATCAAAGGTCATTATTGGTGATCAGTCATGGTGTTATGGTTACGACCCAGAAACAAAGCAACAGTCAAGCCAATGGAAAAGGCCATTGTCACCCCGTCCAAAATGTCGTCAAGTCAAATCAAACATCAAAACAATGCTGATTTGTTTTTTGATGCCAAGGGCGTAGTTCATTCAGAGTTTGTTCCCTCAGGTCAGACCGTCAATCAAACCTTTTATTTGAAAGTTTTAAGAAGATTGCGCAACAGTGTTCGTCAAAAAAGACCCGATTTGTGGCAGACAGGAGACTGGTTCTTCCACCACGACAATGCACCTGCATACACAGCCATCTCTGTTCGCCAGTTTTTGACCAAAAATGGCATGGTTCCGCTGCCCCACGCACCTTACTCGCCTGACCTGGCTCCGTGTGACTTTTTCTTATTTCCACGCATGAAAGGACATCGATTTGACAACATTGAAGAGGTCAAGAAAAAAAACAGGGAGGAGCTGTCAGCCATTTCTAAAGATGACTACAAAAAATGTTTCGAACAGTGGAAGCACCGGTGGGACAAATCTATTAGTTGTAATGGAGAGTATTTTGAAGGGGATAAGGTTGTTTTGTAAAAAAAATTGAAAATATATAGCTTTTAAAAAATAGTTAATAACTAATATAAAGACGAAACATGTAGTGAAATGTTAGGTCAGATTATCGCTTATAACGACGGACGCGCCACGCGCGGCAAGAAAACGCCGGGAATGTACTGAAAGCTAGGGGAATTACAGAATTACGAAAGGCCAACGCAACAGACACATTTCAGTTCAGAGTTTACTGGCCAGTGGTTACCTATAAGTTCCTAACTTACGTCATTTGTAAGGACAGGATCATTTTTGTGCATAGCAATTTCAAAACATTTTTTTTGCACATAAAAACAGGTGTAAAGTTTATCACCCTTGGCGGCCATCTTGCTTTCGAGTTCTTTTCGGTTGGACCATTCCAGTAGATGCTTCGCACTAACGTGAATAATACAGACATGTTTGACCCACAATAGAAGTCGGAACACCTGCTGTTTTTAGAAGCAGGTCCGGCTCAGGTGAATTTAGGTTCATTGCTTCGTTACCATATGAACCTAAATTCACCCGCGGACTAGATAAAATTTTTAAAAATATGAATATCAATTTGGGTTATAATTCTAAAAATAAACTACATACGCTTTTGGGTAACCCCAAAGACAAGATCGACAATAACGAAAAGTCAGGAATATACGAAATAAGTTGTAAAGACTGTGATCAAAAGTATGTTGCGTAAACAAAAATATCTATTTTGACTAGATTTAAAGAACACATGGCTCATTTGAAATATGGCAGAATTGAAAAATCTTGTATTGCCTTGGACAACAACCATAGGATAGACATACATAATTTAAAATTAATTAGAAATGTAGCAAACAGTAGACAGTTGGATGCTTTTGAAAGTTTAGAAATCGTTAAGTGTAACAGTAGTATGAATAAGGACAATGGTCCGATACCCACCAGTCCACTGTTTGCTCTGATAAACAAAGACAGTTACGGTTCAGTGAACCGTGGCAATAAATTTAGTATAAATAGTGCAAGTGTGTAGGCTAGAATTTAGTTTTAATCTTCTCCTGAAGATGCCAACTTGGTTGGCGAAACGCGCGTCGAGAAAAGTGTAGTAGTTCGGTGTTTCGTGGAAAACGTCCAGTTTTTTGTTTCTACGTCGAAGGTTCCAGTACCCACTCCAGGACAAAAAAAAGGTACACTCGACATCCACATATCCGAACTCCATATTTCCGAACTCACGATGTTTCCAAACTTTTTTCTCACGATATTTCCGAACTTGTACTTCCACACAACCGAACTTGTCACTGTCGAATGAGCCAGAAAAACCCTTTGCGCATGCGCCAGGTTCGGTTATCCCGAGATGAAGAAATTTCGGAAATGTGGAAATTTGCGGAACGAAAAAGTTCGAATATGTGGATGTCGAGTGTAGTTGCGTAGAAAACGTTATAAAACCGGCCCAAATTAATATTTTTCAAAATCTCAAAAAGTCTCGCAGACGAAGAGATTTATGATTTTTCTAGCCCAACCCGGTCAATATCGTACAATAAACAAAGAAATGGCGTCTGTTAATTAAGGCTTGCAAAAAAATTCGACCGTTAATTACTCGAAAAGTTATTAACGGATCGAGCTGAATTTTTTTTGTAACTTCACACTACAGATAGCAGTCCGTCCAAGAAACGAAGTCAAAAAAAAAAAAACTTCAACTCAGTTGCAAGGCCTTGGGACGGATTATTCTCTAATGCATATGCTATATAAAATATGCCAAGGAACGTAGATATACCGGGTGACCACGGAGATTACTACCCAAGCTCTAGTTGAGGCACGAAAAAAGATATCAATTCCAAATTTTGGGAATGTATATCATTGAATGGGATGCAAAATTTAGTTATAAAAACAACTGATCATCACTTCCTGTTTGACCGGAAATGCCCTAAACTTTGTTATTTTATATGGAATACCCTGTAAATTATATATTTTTTAAATTCTACTGAAAAAACTGAGACTAAAACATGTATAATGTCCTATACCTAACTTTGACAGTTTCCAAGAAAATCGCGTTTAAAGATGTCAAATGTGTCATTTATAAAATTCTTTTGAAAGAAAACAAGTGAAGATAGGGACAAACTCATATGATATCTTTAACTTATTTTAGAAGCACTAAAGCCTGTGATAGCGCCTACCTATATTAAAATTCCTAGGCACCTCTGATAGATGCATTGACTGATTCTATCGTTTTCCATTTATGCATCATTCATACCTATGACATTCTGACTATGATGATTAAACATTTAATATCTCAAAAACTATGAACTTTGGGTATAGGGAAGGTTTGGGTACATAACAATGATAAGAAATTGTTTGTAGAATTCGAATTTCCAATTAGTTATAGGGCATTCCATTAAAATTATTGCAGTAAATTGTTACTAAAAATGACTTCAGTGCTTCCAAAATAAGTTAAAGATATCATATTTTTTTCCCTATCTTCACTTGTTTTCTTTCAAAAGAATTTTATAAATGACACATTTGACATCTTTAAACGCGATTTTCTCGGAAACTGTCAAAGATGGGTATAGGACACGATATATGTTTGTCTTAGTTTTTTCAGTAGAATTAAAAAAATATATAATATATAGGGTATTCCATATAAAATAACAAAGTTTAGGGCATTTCCGGTCAAACAGGAAGTGATGATCAGTCGTTTTTATACCTAAATTTTGCATCCCATTCAATGATATACATTCCCAAAATTTGGAATCGATATCTTTTTTCGGGCCTCAGCTAGAGCTTGGGTAGTAATCTCGTGGTCACCCAGTATATCAGCGGAAATGTGAAAAAATACGTTTTTTTTACGCAAATTGTTAAGTTAAAAAATTAGCGGACGGTTTCAGCTCTACGGACCCCGCGCATTGTGTTCTACGCTAAAAAAAATACATAGGGAACCGTTACGCTGGATTTATAAACTCTGCGTTCGCGTTCGCGTTGGCGTTCGCGTCGAAAGTTAAAAACAATAGTTACAATGATGTGATTTATAAACACCGTCGGCGCTGCCGTTGGCGTTGACGTTCCGTTCAACTTGATTCAAGTCGAACTTTTCAATATTTTTATTTTGATTTTTAGGTTATAAAAGTGTCAAATCACAACGGAACGCGAACGCCAACGCAAAGTTTATAAATCGAAGATATTTCTTACTACGAACGCCAACGGCAACGCCGACGCGAACGCCACCCCCCTTTTTAGACGTTTTTGTTTTTTCTAGAACGCCAAGAACGCCGACGCGAACGCCGACGCGAACGCGAACGCAGAGTTTATAAATCAAGCGTTACAATGATGTGATTTATAAACACCGTCGGCGATGCCGTTGGCGTTGACGTTCCGTTCAACTTGATTCAAGTCGAACTTTTTGCCGTTCGCCGTTCGTAGCAAATTCGTAGCACTGACGTCACAACGAATAGCATTGCAGTAAAATAATCACGCTGGATTTATAAACTCTGCGTTCTTGCGTTCGCGTCGGCGTTGCCGTTGGCGTTCGTAGTAAGAAATATCTTCGATTTATAAACTTTGCATTGGCGTTCGCGTTCCGTTGTGATTTGACACTTTTATAACCTAAAAATCAAAATAAAAATATTGCGAATGGGTAAACACGACACAACACAATACAACAATTAAAACAAACTCGTAAAATAACTCAAAAATCAATGTAGAAACATTGAACACAACGTCGAAGCGTCTTTACCACCATTATTTCACGGTGTAAACAAACCACATGTGATTATTTTACTGCAATGCTATTCGTTGTGACGTCAGTGCTACGAATTTGCTACGAACGGCGAACGGCAAAAGTTCGACTTGAATCAAGTTGAACGGAACGTCAACGCCAACGGCAGCGCCGACGATGTTTATAAATCACATCATTGTAACTATTGTTTTTAACTTTCGACACGAACGCCAACGCGAACGCGAACGCCAACGCCTCCGCGAACGCGAACGCGAACGCAGAGTTTATAAATCCAGCGTCACGTGTGGTTTGTTTACATCGTGAAATAATGGTGGTATGGACGCTTCGACGTTGTGTTCAATGTTTCTACATTGATTTTTGTGTTATTTTACGAGTTTTGTTACGGTTGGTTAATTCAGAGTAAACAAAAATGAGTTATTGTTAATTCAATAAACGCTAATATCGATTTGGTTTAATGAAACATTAAGGTTATAAGTAAGGTTATACATCACAGACAAGCTCTGAACAGGTATAGGGTGCATACTGTTCTCTACCAGATGATTTCTAATAGCTTCTGATCTAATCTGATTTGATCTTTCTCCCGGATTTGACGTTTTGGCCCTGTGCCGGGGGTTTGCGAATACCGACACCGTGGGATACGCCTGCGTGGGGTAAAAGTCCCCTAAATGGCCACTGTTTTGAGCAGGAGGGCCTCGAGAGTGTTGGGGGTGACCTCGTTCAGGTCGGCTACCTTCAATGGTAGGTATGGGTCAGGTGGGGTTGTCAGGGGCGGATGCTGGTCAGCGCCACCTTGGTCGAGGCCAAGGAGGACTATACCAGACTTCGTTGTTGCCAGTAGCAGCTGATTTAACCGTCGTTCTGGAGATTGGTCACCGTGGCAGTTTCGGGAACAACCCTCAAGCAGGAGTATTTTGTTTCGGCTTTCTTAGTCGTTTTAGCGTTGGCAACGGCTATACTGTTGTTGGGATGGCAACCTACATCCCAGGGGTTGAGAAAATCTTTCTCCCTCTAAAATTCTTCTAAGGTTTTTCCTCTGTTAATGTGTTCTATTGTTAATTTTTACTATTAATTTCGTTACCTCTGGAAAGGAACTGTTGGTGGTTCTTTGGTGTATTTTGACTATCAGTTGGAGCTAGAAATAGCAGAGTTCATGTACGAGGTGTCCCATGCGACTTGGGGTGACGCAACTTGAACTTCGACTTGTACAGTTAAGATCCTTAGTACAGTCACTCATTGATGGTGGGGATATGCTTAGAGAGTAATCATCAGTTATCTCCAGTAGGTACATTGTCTTTCATTTTTTTCTTTCATCTTGTATTTCTTGATGTCTTCTATTTAAGGTTAGTAGTAGGTCGCTAAGAGGTTAACCTTGGGACGGGTAACCTCATGCGTTTCAAGTATCTTATTTTTTTCGTTATAACCCAATGAGAGGTTCGCCAGTACAACAGTTGAGGGTGCGCTGTTTGTCATGCGTTTTAAGCCCATATGTTTGTTTAGGTATATAACCCATTAAGAGGTTCGCAAGTACGGCAGTTGAGGACGCACTGTCCGTCAAGCGTTTTAAGTCCATATTTTTGTTTAACAGTAATAACATTCTTCAATCAACATCTTGAGAATCTCAGCGTGTCCACCTGTCTAGTCCAAGCCACTGAATCGAAATCACTTCATTATCCATCGAAGGGATATATACTTCTGACTAATTAACATCCATGAAGATATGGTGCGCGCAGTCGTACACAACCTATGGCTTGCGAGGTTTCTAGGAGTGGGAAGTTCACGAGGTCTTTCCTTTTCTGTCAAGCTTTCGAAGGGTACGCATCGCAACATCTAACAATTAGCCTATAAATTACTGTGCTGTTGGAGTATTGAGGAACGTTTAATTATCCTAAGTTACGTGGGATATTTTAATCCATCGAGGTTTATGAGGATGGAAGATTAGTTCTTCAGTGCGTAATTGTAAATACCTTGCGTGTATTTTTAATCAGCGGATGCTGGATTATAACCACAGACTACGGTAATCACGTGTTGAAGCCCGTGAAGGGTAAGAGTTTCTTAAAGCCAAATTTTAGGTAGATATTTATTTGCATTGTGTAATAACTGTTTTAGGCTTCTTCTTAGACCTTTCTTCTTGGGCTTTTTAATTCTTGGCACTAAACATTTTTGAGACCGTGCGTTTTGCGAAGAATTCTTAATATCAAGCGTTTTCCTACCGGACGTGTCTTCTGTACTGGTATTCTGGAGATCTTTAGTTTGTGATACGCTGCGTTAAGGATTCTGGGATTCCTTCCTCTCCAACCAGGAGCCGAGTTTTGGACTAGTTGGATATCGGGAGTAAAGTACTACGTTTTATTACACCTAGCTGCATATCGGAAGTGAAGGACTACGTTCTACTACACCAAGCACCTGAAGATAAGTAATTGGTTGTAAAAATTAACCTTTTTTGTATAATAATTATCAGGATCATCATATTTTTTTATCTCTAGATTTATATGTACTTGTTTTCCCCCCACATTATTAAAATGTAATTAGACTCACTCGTTTAAGTGACTTGCATCTAGTGGATTAATTTCTGAATATATTTTATTAAATTATAGTTAAGTTATATGGGAACTGTGCACTAACTGCAATTGCATTTGGTAAGGTATAGACATATATATGTATATATATTGATTCTTGTATATCATTAGTCGTAGACAAGACCAATACTGTGATAGTGTTGTTTTTTTTTTTAACATAATTTTAACTGGTAAAGAGATAAGAGAAAAGAAAAATAATAAAGGTGATGTTTTCCTAAAATTTTTTTAAGTTTTCTTAATTTTCCTTAAACAAAGGCCATCCAAACGGTACTCGAGAACATGTAGTTAATTGTTGTATGTTGTGTTGTTTTACGCATTTAGGATCTCTTCATTAAAACACCAAGGACACAGAGTTTACAAACAAGGAAATAAACACCAGAAACTGGATTCGAGTCGAACCCTGCCCTGGGATATAAAGGTGGATAGTTGAGTAAGACGATAACTTTGCATGCTTTTGTCACATTTTAAGAACTACGCGGCACGTTTGCTTAATAATAGTTGAACGGAATTTCGACGTGTTAAATGTAATACGCGCGCGGCCCCCCCCCCCCCCCCCCCCCCCCCGCCCCCCCCCCCCCCCCCCCCCCCCCGGGTGGTTTTCTCGTTTTTTTTTTTTTGTTTGGGGGGGTGTTGGGTTCCCTCCCCCCTGTTTCTTCTTTTTGTGTTATTTTACGAGTTTGTTTTAATTGTTGTATTGTGTTGTGTTGTGTTTACCCGCATTCGCATATTTTTATTTTGATTTTTAGGTTATAAAAGTGTCAAATCACAACGGAACGCGAACGCCAACGCAAAGTTTATAAATCGAAGATATTTCTTACTACGAACGCCAACGGCAACCGAACGCGAACGCCAACGCGAACGCAGAGTTTATAAATCCAGCGTTATTACTAGTTATTACTGGCGCGCGTCGCAGAAAGCAAAACGCCAACAGTCGCATCCTTACCACGTAACCTTCGGAATTGAGCGACGTCAGGCTGATGGACCTCGAGCCCAGGCCGCCGGCCGCCAGCGAGTTCCTCGACCTGGACAGCGAGCGGTCCCTGCCGTAATAGCTGCCGCCCCTCGACAGGTCCCGCCTGGAGCGGCGCTCCGCCTCCCCCTTGATGAAGTCCTTGGCGCTGTCGAGGGCCGAGGCGCTCTGGAAGGCCTTCGCGGGTATCTTGAGACTCGCGTAGCCCGAGGAGCTCGACGAGGGCGTCCGATACCCGTTCGAGAAGTACGGGCTCTGGTAGTTGTAGCCGTACAGGCTCTTCGAGTTGCTCAGCGAGGAGAAGGGGCTCGAATTCGAGAAGGACGAGGTGAACGGCGCCGTGTTGGAGCCGTAGTAGCCGACGCTGCGCGGCCTGTTTCCGTACGACGAGGACGCGTTGCGGACGGCCGACTTGTGTCTGCTCGGCACCGCGGGCTGCTTGTTGTGCATCGACATTGTCGCTTCCTCGGAGCGTGTTCGGGCCCTTCGGCGCGGTTAAAACCCTTTAACGCCCAAGTGCACTGTCAAGAGACATGAACTTAGAGGCTCATATTACTGATAGAACTGATAACTAAAACCATGTATTCCCACGTTTTCGAGGTCGCTCTTTCGAATGGAATCCTTAAAATTTGCAAAAAAATTTATGTAACCTTCGATTTTTAACAAAAACTCTTAAAAAACGCGATTTTTTCAAGATCCTTTTTTTTTTAAATCGCAATTTCAGCTATGTTATCGTCCTTTATACTTTATACTACTCAAAAACAAATACAAACCTGCACTCGAGACGTGTACTTGAAGGAAACGCAATGAGAACAATTTGATTTTCTCCTTTTTTGAAGTTTAAATAACAAGATGTGGCAAAATTCGAAGGGTGATATTTCTCGTTTTTTACCAGTTGCGGGATCATTGACGCAAAAAAAGGATTTTTAAAAAATGAGTCCTTTCGGGGTTTTTGGGGTCGCTGATCACGATCCTGATGTCAGAATATAAAAATTCAAGATGGCGGATCCAATATGGCCACCATCCTGAATCAAATTTCAAATTTTTCGATTATTGTGCCTCAAACTTTGTAAACGAGGGGTTTTCGGGGTCGCTAATCACGATCTCGATGTCAGAATTTCAAAATTCAGGATTTCGAAATTTGCTTCAAAATGGTCGCCATGTCATATCTACCAGGGGCTGTTCACTCTTATGAGCCTACCTGAAATGTCATATTTAGTATGAGACCAACTCTATAGATGGCGCAACCAGCTTAGTTAGTTATGTATAGTTGGTACTGTTAAAAAAAAAGAGATTGGTAGTCCTGAAGAACTAGTTCAGTCCATGCGCCCAAATGTTTAACATTTATAATTTGCGTTATGTTCTTACGTCAATATTCATCTGGGCGTATCGCTTGAACTGGTTCTAAGTAAAAACCAAAACAAACCTAAGTTTTGTAGTTTTGTGTTTAATTTGTTTCCATGTGTTAATTTATTTTGTGTTTTATTTGTTTATTGGGTATTATATATTCTTATTTGAGACAGAAATTAGTTGAGTTAATATTACATTAAAAGAAGGAGAACTAGAACTGGTACCAGATGTGTGTTATAAATGAAACTTCATGTAAGGAAAGTTATGCCTTTATTCTTTTTTTAGTTTATATAAATGGCTAGTTGGAAATAATTTATACTTAAATGTGATTGTGTCTTGTGTATAAATGTGATTGTGAATGCGTATAAATGTGGTTGTGAATAAAGGACTCTTACATCTAAAACAATTGATTTTAGTATTTAATGGTTTCAATATCTTAAATATCCTCCTTTTTCATCACAGCATGTCTTTAAAATTTATTTTTTAGACATTATTTCTTGAGGAACGGTTTCAAATAC
Source organism: Aromia moschata (assembly GCA_029963805.1). NCBI lineage: Eukaryota > Metazoa > Arthropoda > Insecta > Coleoptera > Cerambycidae > Aromia > Aromia moschata. The sequence continues at coordinate 430,965 of JAPWTK010000378.1, forward strand.
AGTTTGTGGACTTTTTTAAGTGTTCCCTCATGGACAAAACGTATATATATATATATATTATATGACAAGAATAGCAAAATCATATTTAGTATACGCTAGATAAGGATAAAAAACTTTATGTAACCAAGTAATGATAATGCTATTCTTATATACATACGTTTTGTCCATAATGGAACTCTTAAGAGTCCGCAAACTGTATTTTATTTTTGAATATAGCGCCATCCGCCATATTAGTTAGAATTAGTTTGAGACCAATTCAAGAGATGGCGCTTCACGGTTTCATTTAATTCTATGAGAGAGTTCCATCTATCTCTTCTTTTATTTATGATATCTACCATCCTGAATTTTGAAATTCTGACATCGGGATCGTGATTAGCGACTTCGAAAACCCCTAGTTTCCAAAGTTTGAGGCAAAATAATCGAAGAATTTGAAATTTGATTCGGGATGGTGGCCATATTGGATCCGCCATCTTGAATTTTGATATTCTGACATCAGGGTCGTGATCAGCGACCCCAAAAACCCTAAAGAACTAATCATTTTTCAAAATTCTTCTATTGCGTCAATGATCCCGCAACTAGTAAAAAACGAGAAATATCACCCTTTGAATTTTGCAATATCTAGTTATTTTAACCTCAAAAATGAGAAAATTAAATTGTTATCATTGCGTTTCCTTCAAGTACACGTCTCGAGTGCACGTTTGTATTTGTTTTTGAGTAGTAAGGACGATAATATAGCTGAAATTGCGATTAAAAAAAAAGGATCTTGAAAAAAATCGCGTTTTTTAATAGTTTTTGTTAAAAATCGAAGGTTAAATAAATTTTTTTGCAAATTTTAACGATTCCATTCGAAAGAGCGACATTGAAAACATAGGCATACATGATTTTAGTTATTTTTTTCTATCAGTAATATGAGCCTCTAAGTTCATGTCTCTTGACAGTGCACTTGGGCGTTAAAGGGTTAATACAGGGTGTCAGCAAGAATGCAGTCCAGTAGGCAGAGACTTATGTATTCTTGAAACATACAGGGATAGTTTTGACGGTTTCCTATGTATTTTTTTTTTGCGTAGAACACAATGCGCAGGGTCCGTAGAACTGAAACCGTCCACAAATTTTTTTAATCAACAATTCGTGAAAAAAAAACGCCTTTTTTTCACATTTCCGCTTATATCTCCGTTCCTTGGCATATTTTAGATAGCATATGCATTTAAAAAGTTGTAGCCTATTGAATTTCAAAAATTTTAAGCCCAACCCGAAGTCTCCAAGTGCTATTGTTAAATTGCAAATGACTGCTGAAGTTGAAAAAGTGCTTTCTTTCACAATTTTTTTTACTTCGAAAGTAGGGCGACTATGATCATGAAATTTCTTAGAGGGACTGCTATTAGTAGTATGAAATTAAACAAAAAAAAAATTCAGCTCGATCCGTTAATAACTTTTCGAGTAATTAACTTTACCTAAAGATTATATTGACGTGATTATCCTTTAGGATAAATTGGATATTTGTGAGGTTGTCTTACTGCCGCTTCGAAATGGAATTGTGACTATAATATCTTGACGTCCATTTTTTAAATAGCGTCTTGAAGCATACTTTCAAGCTTTCATGACAAGTCTCCCTATTCGAAGTAGAAAAAAAACACAAATTTGCAGGTTAACAATAGCACTTGGAGCTTCGGGTTGGGCTTCTTTGGAAATGCAATAGGCTACAACTTCTTATATGCATATGCTATATAAACTATGCCAAGGAACGGAGATATAAGCGAACATGTGAAAAAAAGACGTTTTTTTTTTCATAAATTGTTAATTTAAAAAATTAGCAGACAGTTTCAGCTCTACGGACCACGCGCAAAAAAAATACATAGGAAACCGTCAAAACTATCCATGTGTATTTCAAGAACACTTTTTTGATGATTTTAGCTCGCTGTCTGCTGGACTAATGGGCCACAACTAAACTGGAGATACTAGAGACACCAAAATATTACGATTGAGCTCAACATGCCTTATGACAATATCGCTGGTTTAAGAGATACAGCGTGTTCAAAGTTTCAATTTTATTCTGAAATTTCTTAATACCTAATTGAGAAAGTTTTGATAGTATAAATCTGAAAATTGGTAGTTTTATGTTTTTTGGTGTGAGAATTACGAATTTTCATCTTTCAAGAATAAAAAAATCATAACAAAATACATTGTACCCTTTAAATGCAAATACTTAAAAACCGATAGATTTAGACGACCTAAACAAGAGTACCTTTTTCTCTGTAGAATTGAGCATTCTTTTAAATTCTCGACTTGTTTTACGCATGACTCAACAGCTAAAAACATATGTTTTAATTTACCAAAATGATACGGTGAAACTAACGCCCTCTAGGAGCAACGGCAAAATAACCTTAAAATTCGTAATTTTCACACCAAAAAAACATAAAACTAACAATTTTCAGATGTATACTATCAAAACTTTCTCGATTATTCAGAAATTTCGGAATAAAATTTAAACTTTGAACACGCTGTATCTCTTAAACCAGCGACATTGGTATAATGCATGTTGAGCTCAATCATAATATTTTGGTGTCTAGTATCTCCAGGTTAGTATTGTCCCATTCTTTCTGACTCACTCTGTATAGGGCGTCTAGTTTTATTTATGTACAAATCCATATAATCATGATTATTCAAGATAATCCATCCACTCTTTTCAAAGGACATAGAAAACCGTCTAAGAGGTCAATGTTGTTCAGAATGTCAGCGCAAATGTTCATTCTTGATTCCTTTTGCTCGGGAGTGAGGAGTTTTGGCACCATTTTTGCGCAAACTTTGCGCATGATGAACGATTCATGCAAAATCTGGCGAACACATTCTTTGTCGATGCCTGTTATTTCAGCAAGCCCTCGAATACTTAGACGATGATCTTCGCGGATTAATTTACCAATTGTTTCAATGTCTTCGTCCGTTTTTTTTGACGTTGAGGGCCTACCGAGACGCGGATCGTCGTCGGTCGTTTCACGTCCCTCTTTAAACCGTTTAACCCAATCAAAAACTTGTGTACCCAATAAAAACATTCATTCTCGTACACTTCTTTTAACATTGCATAAGCTTCTGTAAAAGTTTTCCCCAGTTAAACAGGAAACTTGAGATTAACCCGTTGCTCCATCTGAACACAACATTTTTTTCGACGCGTCACTGGTGCGTAGACTAATTCAAACGACTGCTACAGTCAAACTGGGCGACCCGCTGGCTTGTCCAGAGAGCTCAAGGTGGCTAAAGTATCACCAGATCAGTTCTATTCAAAGTCGTCGCGACGCGCTCACAGCGCTGGTAGCATCATCAGACCGGTTATTTAATAGCCATACCTCGTAAGAATCGGTTATATATATGATAATAATAATAATAATAATAATAATAATAATAATAATAATAATAAACGTCTTTATTAATGAAACAAAAATAAATTTTATTACGGGCGAAGTTTGCAGATTAGGCTGCACTCTTTATATAGTTCCAAATTGTCTGATTTAGTTACATAAAAAATGGGCTAATACAATCGTATTTGGTTTGTAAAAAAAATATATAGTAACCAAACTATGCAAAACTTCGACCCATACTAAAACAAGATCATAAGAAACAGTTGTCGATGCCCTTTAAATAAATAAATAAAGTTTAATTGATTACCTTGAAAAATGAGGATTATATGAATTTGTACACAAATAAAGTAGACACTCTGTATGGTGCAACTCAAAATTGTACTCCCGCACCTAACTATTTACTCGTTCAAAAGATAAAGGGGGGGGGAAGGTGCACTTTTCAGCTGCATTGCATTTAGCTGGTTTAAAGATAAAATCATTAAGTAACACCAAACCACTTCTAACCTAATCACAATCTAAGAAAACTGCAACTGTTTAACAAGAGACGAAACAATTTGCAATAATGCGGGTCGTAGGCTAGCTAAAAACAGGGACGTGTCGTGAGTTTTATAGACGGTGAAGCAGTGGACATTGAAAACCTACCTTGTTTAAATTGAAGAGGGATTCCCTCCTTTGTACGAAAGACATACGAGGTGTGTAAATTAAGTAATGACACTGGCAACGTAGGGCCCAATTTAGCAACACTGCGGATACGGGACTTGGAATGGCGGTGGTTACATGTAACGCACCTTCATACAAGTTTGTTGTTCTTTGTGACAGTTTTCGTAAACCGTTTTTTTTTCTAGTGCGTTTTAAAAATTAGTGACATTAATTTTGAGCAACGGTGTGCTATCAGGTTTTGCTTCAGACTTGGACACAGCGCAATGGATACTTTTGCAAAACTTCAACATGCCTACGGAGACTATTTTTTCAAGAGCCCGGGTTTTTCGGTGGTTCAAGGCATTCTCAGAAGGAAGAGAGTCGATCGAAGATGAACCACGCAGCGGAAGGCCAACTTCAGGAACCAATGAAAATGTCTGATAGAATACACCATTAAAATCACACCACTGTTCATCAGATTTTGATTAACGAAATGGGGATGAGAAAAATCTGCGTAAAAATGGTTCCAAAAGAACCTTTCGCAGGAATAAAAGTACAACAGGAGAGAAAGGTGTCTTGACTTTTTGGAATCGATTGAAAATTATCCCCATTTTATGGAACGTGTCATTACTGGTGATGAGACTTGGGTGTTTGAGTACGACCCGGAAACTAAGCGGCAAAGTGTGGAATGGCACACTTCAAGCTCTCCAAGACCCAAAAAAAAAACAAGAATGAGCAAGTTGAAGATCAAATGCACGCTGATTTGCGTTTTTGATAGCCAGGGAATTGTCCACAAAGAGTTTGTGCCTCCAGGCCAAATAGTAAATCAACACTTTTACAGAGAGGTTCTTGAAAAAACTTCGAAAAAGGGTCATGCGTGTGAGACCAAACATCAATCAACAACTGGATGTTGCATCACGACAATAGCCTAGACAAAGCATTTCGGTAAAAGAGTTTTTAACCAGTAAAAACATTCCAGTGGCTCCTAAGCCTCCTTATTCGCCTGACTTGACTGAAGGCTATTCCAGTATACAGGGTTTGTCCGGAAAGTAATGTCAGTGAATTTTTTTTCCCGAGACTGTACGCGCCAGCCCGCGCTTGACTTGCTGGGATTGTGGTGGGGGGATCTGGCAACAAGATCCAACAAGCGTCAGTTGGCTACCGGTCGTTGTAGCGGTCGCATCACTCGTTCTTTGAGAGTCGTTACAGTGACCCGGTGCAAGAAAAAAATGCAACGTTCGCCTGAGCAACGGATGGCGATCAAGTTTTGTGTGAAACTGGAGAAGAGTGCTGCGGAAACCATTCCAATGTTGAAGAAGGCTCTCGGCGTCGATTGTCTTTCGGACAGGCAAATTTTCCGGTGGCACAAGGCCTTCGCAGAAGGTCGAGAATATGTCAACGACGAGAACCGCGCTGGACGGCCATCAACCTCCAGTTCCGACGACAATGTGAAACGTGTGCGTGACTTGTTGAACACTGACCGTCGTCTAAGTGTCCGTTTAATTTCCGAAACATTAGACATTACGAAAACCATTGTTCACGAAATTGTGTCGGAGTCTTTAGGAATGAGGAAGGTGTGCGCGAAGCTCGTGCCAAAAGTGCTAACGGACGATCAAAAATCGAGGCGCGTCGAAACCTGCCAAGAACTTTTTGGACACCTGCGAAGACAACCCCGCTTTCCTTGATGACGTCATTACCGGGGACGAAAGTTGGGTCTTTGAATACGATCCGGAGACGAAGAGGCAAAGTGCGGAATGGCACACGTCGAACTCCCTCGCCCCAAGAAGGCCAGGATGTCCAGGTCAAAGATCAAGACAATGCTGATTGTCTTTTTTGATTGCCGGGGATTGGTCCATCATGAGTTCCTCATGAGCGCCTCAAAACCCCAATGAAAGGACAGCATTTTGGGTCGGTGAAAAACATTCAGAAGGCTTGCACCGACACTTTAAAGACGATTCCGGAAAACGACTACCGTGCGGCTTTTGATGCGTGGAAGGCCCGCTGGAACCGATGTGTGGACGCAGGAGGAATGTATTTTGAAAGTTTCTAAAGATTTGTACATATAGAACCAATAAAAACCATTTTTCAAAGTTCACTGACATTACTTTCCGGACAAACCCTGTATGAGTTATAGCACCGCTATGAGTAATGGATGAACCGTCACCAGCGCTGCGTGGCTTTCCAAGGAAGTTATTTTGAAGGAGACAATATTGAATTGTAATTCTATTCGAACAAAATTAAAAACAAAAAAATCAGTGTCATTACTTAATGTACACACCTCGTATATTTACCGGATTTCAAACGTGGATCTGACTGGAAACTATTCGTGGAAAACATTCGTCAAACAGTATTTAGTATTCAAACACTGACCGCGATTTAGGGGCGGCAACAAGTCTGTTTTTGCCAGCTTTCGAATTACCGAGGTGACGTTAGGACTACTACTTTATGATTTGGCCGTTCGGACTAGCGCGGGTTCGGATTAAAGAGGCCGTACTGGATCACATCTTTGAATCACATCTTGGAATAACCTTTTCGTCTCTTGTTTTTCGAAAAATCGCAGTTTTTAACGAAATGGCTTGATGTTATTCTAATGACGTTTATGAGTTTTACCTTTAGCCGACGATATCTATTATTTGTCCGCTGGAACTCGGGTATACACCGGGCGATTTATGGAGATTTGACCGTCGCACAACTCATATTAACCACGGATCTCAGCGAGATAATCGCGTTACATATGGGAATGGATATACAAGACTAAACTAGAATATTCACAAACTCCCGAAAAGCTATTTAAATCACATTGTAGTAGTCTGTTTTTCTAAATGTATCATCGGCGCAGCGGTACCAAACATTTTTAATTAAATATCGCGTTAAAATTTTAACGTCGCATATTTTAGGCCCGGTAATTTTGGCAACCGGTTATTTATACCGGGTGGTACAAAAGTATCAAATAATCACTGTAACTTTGTTATTTGAAAAGTTAAAAAAAGTTGCAATATAAAAGTTATTTCGTTCATTACCATGTATGTTTTAAGTTTTTTAGTTTGTTGATATCTTCTTTTGTTTTGTTCCTATGGCAATCGATTTTTTTTAAATGGCACCCATACTTTTTTTTTCGTTATCAAGAAAGCATATTTTTCTCTATTCAGTCACAAAATTTTGCAATTTCTGAAAAAAATAAGCGAAAAAAATTATTTATTACTATTCACTCACAATTACTTAATTAATTTCACAAAACTAAAATTTAGATCAAATTAAATTTAAAGAGTAACAAAGATAGACTACATATTAAAAAAAAAAAACAGCAATACTAAATCAGATGTTTAAACTGAGCTCCGTTGACGGCCAAGCAATGACCTAAACGGTATTTAAATTCTATTGTAGTAGCTCTGTGCAACACCTCTGCAGGTATTATGCGCATTTCAGCAGTTATTTGCACCTTTAAGTCCTCCAAATTACGAGGGCTGTGGTTGAACACACTATTTTTAACATGACCCCACAGGAAAAAATCTAAGGGCGTCAAATCCGGAGATCTGGCAGGCCCTACTCAATAGATCCTCTTCTGCCGATCCACCCGTTTCGAAAAACATGATTTAAGTACTCTCTAACATGTACCGCAAAATGTGGACTAGCTCCATCTTGTTGGGAGAAAATTCTATCGTCAATACCTCCACTTTCACCCAGGAATAAGTCTGTGATCGCAGGTATGACCTGAGTTTGTAGCAGTTGAAGATATCGATCAGCGGTAAGGGTTTCATCAAGAAAAAATGGGCCTATGATATGTCCTCTTATAATGCCTGCCCACACATTTACTTTTTGCGGATATTGTGTGTGTGCTTCTTGCACCCAGTGTGGGTTCGCTCTCGCCCAATACCGACAATTATGTCGATTTAATGTGCCGTTTAGCATAAAGGTCGCTTCATCTGAGAATACAATATTTGAAGCAAAATTCTCATCTGTATTACATCGTTCCATCGTGTACTCACAGAAATCCATCCGTCTATCAAAATCATCTTCATCAATTCATGTATTAATTGAAGCTTGTAAGGATGATTTTTTTCTTTTTTTAAAATTCTAAGCACAGAAACATGGCTAATTTCTAAACTGTCTGCGACTTCCCTCGTTGACACTTGTGGTGTTTCTTCAATTGTCAACAGAACATTTAACGCTTTTTCCTCACTTGTTGCCGATTTTGGTATGCCAGTTCTTTTCACGTCTTTAAAGTTACCAGTTTCTCGAATTTTTTAATTAGTTGACAGACTGTTCCTTGAGATACGGGAGTATCTGGGTAAATTCCGTTGAATACAGTACACACTTCGCTTTTAATCCTCTTCCTATTTCCGGACCCATAAATCATTAATATTTCAATACGTTGTCTCTCACTCAAATGTGCAATGTCTTCAAATTTAATAATTTGCAAGAATGTCAAACAAAAACTTTGCTTTAAACCGACAATAATTATTTATTCTTTGTTTGTATTAATTTAAATGCCAAATTTACATGGCATTCTTTAGCACAAGTAATGTTTGTGTTTTAAGGTGGACCTCTCTACCTTGAGATGTCATTTTTTAGTCATTTTTGTATTATTTTTTCGTGGTGGAAGTAATTAACATTAACAAATGCGGTTTTTTGCGAATTATAATTCAATAATTTTTACATGAAAAAACATTTTTTTAAATGAGAAAAATCCAAAATGGCGACCGCCAGAGCATCGCAAATTGAAGGCCGCGAAAATTTCCGTCCAAATGGCTGACATTGTAGCACCCTCTGTGTTGATTTGAAACAGAAATACAAAATATTTTCTTAATCAGTCGTGTTTTGGTCAGGGAACAACGAGATATTTTTTCGATTACTGCAAAATTACAAAAATGGCGGTAAATTTAAAAAAAATTGTGTTTTTATTAATAATTTTTTTTCAACAAAAAAATTAATTAAATTTTTTTTAATGTTTTTATCAAAAAAACCGGCTCGTCAGACCCTGGAGAAATGTTTTTTACGCATTCGTGCAAAATTTCAAGTCAATAGTTTAATTACAGTGGCCGCTAGAATGTCAGCCATTTTTAAAAACGTGATTCTGAGAAAAACGCGTTTAAAGTTTAAAATGTGAATTATTCAAAGGGGCTTATACGAGGCGCGTTCATAAACTAAGGGCCGTTTGCTTATATATAAATATTGGCGCTTCGAAGCACAGTTTTACTACTGCAGCGCCATCTACTGACTCATTGCGAAGCTACAGCGTCATTTGTTTTGATTCTGAAGTCGTATTGTTGTCCGTGAATGCAAAGAACAATAGCCGCGAAAATCGTTGATTCCGCCAACTGTGAAGTGCGTTCTGTGATTCGTTTCTTATGTGCAAAAGGATCGTCGGCTGCTGAAATTCATCGGGAGTTATGCCTGGTTTACGGACCTACAGTTATGAGTGAAGGAAAGGTTAGACAATGGTGCCGTGATTTTAAAAATGGCCGAACAAATGTCCATGACGAAGAGCGGAGTGGCAGGTCCAGTACCTATCCAGACCGATGAAATCGTTTCACAAGTGGACCAAACACTGCGATCTGATCGTCGATTGACGATTAGTGGCCTGGCTAACAAATTTCCTTAACTTGGACGCACTACTGTTTACAATATTGTCACAGAAAACCTCGCATACCGCAAATTGTGTGCAAGGTGGGTACCAAAAATGCTCACCGACCACCACAAAGAGCAAAGAATGTCTAGTGGACGAAAGTTTTTGGCCCGTTATCAACAAGATGGAGATGATTTGTTTTCTCACATTGTTACTGGGGACGAGACGTGGGTATCCTACGCCAACCCAGAAACAAAACTGCAATCGATGCAGTGGCGACACTCATCTTCACCAAAACCGAAAAAGTTTAAGCAAACTCAGTACACAAGTCGAAAATTGATGGCTACAGTTTTTTGGGACAAAGACGGTGTTCTTTTGGTTGATTTCATGGAACGTGGGACAACAATTACAGCTGACGTGTACTGCGAAACGCTCAAAAAATTGAGACGTGCGATCCAAAACAAACGCCGCGGGAAACTGTCATCTGGCATAATCCTCCTCCACGATAACGCGCGTCCTCACACTGCTGCCAAAACCAATGAGAAAATTCAAGATTCTCGTTGGGAACTTTTTGACCACCCACCGTACAGTCCCGACCTTGCACCTAGCGACTACTTCCTCTTCTTGCATTTTAAACAGTGGCTCGGTGGACAACGTTTTGAAACTGAAGAGGGACTCAAAAACGCCGTTGTCAACTTGTTCAACTCTCAGGCGGCAAGCTTCTATGCAGAGGGGTTAAAGAAGCTGGTGCAGCGGTACGAAAAAATGCTTAGAAGTGAACGGCGATTATGTAGAGAAGTAAAGTAAGATTGTACCTAACTAAATATGACAATAAAATTTGTTTCTTTATGAGTACATTTTTTTCTGTGACCAAACGGCCCTTACTTTATGAACGCGCCTCGTATTTACCGTCAGTCTGCAATGCCTGGTCCGTAAATACATCCCTCTCCTGACACACAAAAATGAAAAAAAAAATCGATTTTTTGAAATGTATCAAGGTAGAAGTCCCCCTTAAAACTGCATGACTTTTTCCCTTATTAGAGGTGACGAGTGAATCGTAATAAATACTTTTTTTCTCGCTTATTTTTTTTTATTTGAGACTTTGGAGTGCAGACATCCTCACTTTTATATTGAAACTCCATTACACTACCAAAAAAAATTGGAGTATGGGCAGCTGTGAGCAGGAGGATTGTTGGGCCTACTTTTTTTTTTTTTCATTTTTCCATTTTTTTAACGGAATACTGATGCAGAACGTTTAGAAGCCTTAACACCTTTTGTACAAATGTTGTATGACGACGAATTGCAAGAAGGTTATACGAGGTGTGGCTATTAAATAACCGAACTGACGCTACTACCAGCGCGCTGCGAGCGTGTCGCGACAAGTTTGAACTGAACTGTGTCTGGTGATACTTTTCCCCCCCTGAGCTCGCTGGACAAGCCAGTGGGTCGCTCAGTTTGACTGTAGCAGTCGTTTGAATTAGTCTACGCACCAGTGACGCGTCGAAAAAATGTTAAGTGTTCAGATGGAGCAACGAGTTAATCTCAAGTGTCTTGTTAAACTGGGGAAAACTTTTTACAGAAGCTTATGCAATGTTAAAAGAAGTGTACGGGAATGAATGATTATCCCGCACACAAGTTTTTGAATGGGTTAAACGGCTTAAAGAGGGACGTGAAACGATCGAATACGATTCACGCCCCGGACGGCCCTCAACGTCGAAAACGGACGAAAACATTGAACAAGTTGGTAAATTAATCCGCGAAGATCGTCGTCTAAGCACCCGAGGGCTTGCTGAAATAACAGGAAACGACAAAGAATGTGTTCACCACATTCTGCATGAATCATTCAACATGCGCAAAGTTTGCGCAAAATGGTGCCAAAACTCCTCACTTCCGAGCAAAAGGAATCAAGAACGAACATTTGCGCTGACATCCTAAACCACATTGATACTGAGCCAGACTTGTTAGACACGGTGACACTGAAGGGAATAAGATTCGAAAGTGTGGAAGCGGTTAAAGCAAAAGCGACGGAGGTTCTGAACCAGCTGACAGAAGAGGACTTCCAGCAGCACTGCTTTCAACAATGGGAAAGTCGTATGGAGTGGTGTAGAGATTACCAAGGGGAGGACGTTGAAGGCGAAAAAGTTGATACTGTACTTAAAAATTAATAAAAAGTGTTATGACAGCAGTTCAGTTATTTAACAGCCACACCTCGTATATGGAGCTCGTGCGCATACTTTTAGGGAAACAATTAAGTATATAGATGAATTTTTCGTATAAGACCGTATAATTAGTTTGAACACGCAGACCATATTCCTCCGTAGATCTTGCGATTTGACCCCGTGCGATTTCTTTCTCTGGCTTTATATAAAAAAATAAATGTTTGCACCGTGGATACTGTAGCACGTTATTGACTCGGATAAGAGCACAACTGTGTATAAAAATATGGACGGTCGTCATTTTCTTTAATGGTGTCTTTTTTTTAAATATTTTTATAGTTATTTAATATAGTCTCTTATTCTGTTTTTTATATACTCGGTAAAAGTACGCATCACATAATGTGACAGCCTTGTCAATTCGATAAGGTTATAAACTGAAGATTAAAAATAGAAATAAGTCTTTTTTTTGCTCGGTCAATTTTGATGACGTTTTTTTTTTTGAACGACTCCAAAAAAGTGGGCGTACGATGACTTTCCTTGCTGCCTGTGTATAAAAACATAAATAAAACGCGCACCAAGAGTACATAAATTAAAAAAGCCGTTTTTTTAAACATTAGAACGCTTATTTTAGTATAAATATCCATTCACGAAATATTTGTAGAGCCTCAGTTTACTATCATAACCAGATGCCAAGTGGGCGTGTATATTTTGGTACATTTCAGGAACACATGCATACCCGAAAATAGATTTTAAAACATTGCAGCGGTCCCCAACATGTTCACGAGATATTTTCGTTCTCGCCCGGAATATACCTATTACATGCGGCCAAAGTCAAGTTTGTAAAAGTAGAAACAGAAATAGACGATTACACAAATACAATTATGTATAACTATCTTCCAAGTGCAAAAAAAAAGAAAACAAATAATGAAATAAAATTATGCCCATAGTTGCAAATGCCCAAATTATTGCCTATACAGGGTGAGTCAGAAAGAATGGGACAAGACTAAACTGGAGATACTAGACACCAAAATATTATGATTGAGCTCAACATGCCTTATATTTCTCAATAACTGAGAAAATTTTGATAGTATAAATCTGAAAATTGATAGTTTTGTTTTGTTTTTTTTTTTTTTTGGAGAATCATGAATTTTAAGTTTATTTTGACGTTGCTCATAGAGGGCGCTAGTTTCATCGTAGTATTTACGAAAAATATATTTTTTTATCTGCTAAGCCATGCGTAAAACAAGTCGAGTAGCCCAATCAACGGGAGAAAACCGGTCACTAATTGTTATCAGCAAACAAAAAATATGGTCGAAAAGAGAAGGAAATTGTAAGAAAGATAGCGTTTTTTGCTACTCGAGTTTTAATGGCGAACATAACCAAAAAAATTCAAGAATTCTCTCCAATGTCAAGAAAACGGTTTTTTGCAAATAAAAAAAAAAAAAGTCCTACACAAGAAAGTTAAATTAGAAAGTTGTAGGTTTTAAAAATGCGCGTCGAATGAAATTTGAACGAAAAAAATCGGTTCATAAACATTTGAGAAAATTTTAAAAAAATGTCAAAAATCGCGTTTTCGTATTTTTGCTGTATAAATTCCAATTTTGATTGAACAGACTTCTTGTTAACTAGAAATACAGCCCAAGACAAGCGGAAAATGATCCTTTGTTCGGAAATTGTAAAGAGGTTTTTTTTTCGAGTTATAACGATTTAAAAAAAAGACGTTTTCAAAAAATCAGCTTTTCCAGAGGCAAAAATGATCGTACAGAAACGATCTGGGCTCATTTTATTCGCGAAGACTTGTACTTTCATACTATTAAAAAACCAAATCGCTTTTATTTAATTTTTGCATAAAAAAATGCGTTGTAAAATTGTATCATTTTTTTCGAACCGTTTGTTTTCGAATGACTTTTTTTTAATTTTGGTTTTACATTTTTGGCCATTGCATATTTGAAAACTGGCATTCAAAGCACGAATTTAAAAAAAATTGAAGGTCCTACGACCTCAGGGAGCCGAGATAATTTTTTTTAAGCACAGGAAAAGATAATTTTGCGAGCACGATCGATTTGAAATCGTGTTTAGTTTTCGATGCGCCCAAGCGTAGTGTCCGTCCACTCTGTCGCCGTGTGCTGGCTAGCGCGTGCCGCACCCAAAGCTGTACTTTCGCAAACAATTATGTCAACTTAATTTACTGCGAAATGATTTGAAATATTTTTTTTAAGAAAGTAAAAGTCTGAGATCTATTTCTTGTAAAAATGAAGTCAATCGGACATTATACAGCGCTGTTAGGAATTAAAAAAAAAAAAACATCTTGGCTCCCTGAGGTCGTGGGACCTTCATTTTTTTTAAATGCGTGTTTTGAATGCCAGTTTTTTAAATATGCAACGGCCAAAAATGTAAAACCAAAATTAAAAAAAGTTATTCAAAAAAAACCGGTTCGAAAAAAATGATACAATTTTACAACGCATTTTTTTATGCAAAAATTAAATGAAAGCAATTTGGTTTTTTAATAGCATGAAAGTACAAGTCTTCGTGAATAAAATGAGCCAACATGATCGTTTCTGTACGATCATTTTTGCCTCTGTAAAAACTGATTTTTGAAAACTTTTTTTTTTTTAAATCGTTATAACTCGAAAAAATAAAACTTTTTGAATTAAATGAAAAAAAGGATCATTTTCCGTTTGTCTTAGGATATATTTGTAGTTAACAAGAAGTCTGTTCAATCAAAATTGGAATTTATACAGCAAAAATACGAAAACGCGAATTTTGACATTTTTTAAAATTTTTCTCAAATGTTTATGAACCGATTTTTTTTCGTTCAAATTTCATTCGACGCGCATTTTTAAGACCTACAACTTTCTAATTTAACTTTCTTGTGTAGGACTTGAAGCTTTTTTTTTATTTGCAAAAAAACCGTTTTCTTGACTTGGAGAGAATTCTTGAGAATTTTTTTGGTTATGTTCGCCATTAAAACTCGAGTAGCAAAAAACGTTATCTTTCTTACAATTTTTTCTCTATACGACCATATTTTTTTGTTTGCTGATAACAATTCGTGACCAGTTTTCTCCCGTTACACACGGCGGTATTGATCGCCGGGACAAAATGCCTTGCTCAAGTGATGAGCATACGATTATGAATACTTTCCGTATGTGATTCTGAATGTTGTCCGGAGCGCGTCATTTCTTACTTGTTAGTTGGACTACAAATTCCTAGGAACTACGAATACATCAATAATACGGGTTTATTCACACATCGATCATGTCAAACTGTTAGATGCTGCCTTGTAGCATTACAATTTCTTTTATTTCCTGACGAGACTAGGTTGGAATGTTAATAGGACAGAAAATTGTTATAAACGCAATGTTGCACCTTCAGTAAAAAAAATAATAGATTGGTCTTGAAATTATTCCATCAATTGTGATCACAGATCACAAACTAACCCACGAATTGCTACCGACGACGACTATGCCCACTCGCGTGACCCATTCCACATCGCCTTCCCGTCCACACATTTTTTTTTTAGCTGGTAATGTTTGCTATCCCTAAGTCAACATGGGCCGACCGGTACAATTCACGAAAGTTAAATATTTATCTGTGAGAGACATATTTAGATGTAAGTATGTACATATGTACATCCCTTGGCGATCATAACTGTGATGTCACAAATAATTCTTATCTTAACTAATGAAAAAAGATTATGTCTCATCTAGCAGTGACATATATGTACTTGTATTTGCAGAATGCATTTATCAGTACTTGTAGATTCAGAAAATAAGAATAATAATAATAATAAAAAAGTATACAAAATCAATTTAAAAATGCTCACCTCGTGATGAGTCAGTTTGGTGTTATCTTCGCAATTTTCTCCAGCACCCGAAGAATCTTTTTCATGGTCCAAGTCCTAAAATGAAACAAATATTAACTAAAAAAAAAAAAACCGATTTATAAGAAAACAAATAAATAAAAAAAATAAAAGCATGAAACAAACTGCTCGTCAAAATTAGCGTAACACTTTTCAGATGAGCGCCATTTTCGTTCTGTTTGAGCTAGAGACTTGCGGTTTGAAAATTCCGGTAGCCTATAGGGTTGTTTTTAATGCCCCAAAGTCGCTACACTGTGACTTAAACGGTTCGCCGTCCACACCACAAAAACCAACCCCACGTCGAAATTTGAATTCGCAAGATTTTGACAGCAACTTCAGAGTCCTACAAGATGGACTAGGAGGATGCTGTCTGGTGAAAACTCTATTCTGGCACACATTACGACCTCCCTAACAAGTCCTGAGCATTTGGTCGCTACCTCACCCTTTCAAACAATTTCCAGCCCCCGTGATTCATCCCTCTGCAGTTATGCTGGTTTTAACATGCTCTGACCACTGGTTGGCAGTTTCATTGATCCAAATGCTGCCAAAATCAATTGGTCTGGGGTGTCACAACCAATTTTCACCCGCAGGCCATTCAGACATCCCTCCAGACCATGGCTACACCTACCCCCCACCCACCCCCTCTGGTTCCACCACTGTTGGAGGCTACGTTGGCAGTCGCTTGGTCACTAATTCATGTCCTAGCATCACACGAAGTATCTCGAATTTGACTGGACTCACTGAGGACCTTCGATTGAGCGCCAAAAGTAAAGTTCCACCCCCAAGCTACCCCTTGCAAATTTGCTACGTTGAGGGGATGTAAGCAGGTCTCTACACGTGGGGTGACTTAGAAAGAGTTCCTGAGTAAGCCTGAACCCATTCCGGACCACTCTGAGTAGTTCATCACTTTCAAATCCTTCGTGTCCCAGCACCCTGTCTGTCTCACGGATTTCACGATTATCGATTCGCACAAGTGTAAAGGAAGGTTGCCCTGGCCGGGTGCGTAGTTTGAAACAAACTTTCAGTTCAGGTCGTGCAGGTTCAGGCTTACTCAGGAACTCTTTCTAAGTCACCCCATGTGTAGAGACGTGCTTACATCCCCTCAACGTAGAAAATTTGCAAGGGGTAGCTTGGGGGGTGGAACTTTATTTTTGGCGCTCAATCGAAGGTCCTCAGTGAGTCCAGTCAAATTCGAGAGACTTCATGTGATGCTAGGACACGAATTAGAGACCAAGCGACTGCCAACGTAGCCTCCAACAGTGGTGGAACCGGAGGGAGTAAATGGGGGGGGGGGGGTAGGTGTAGCTATGGTCTGGAGGATGTTTGAATGGCCTGCGGGTGAAAATTGGTTGTGACACCCCAGACCAATTGATTTTAGCAGCATTTGGATCAATGAAACCGCCAACCAGTGGTCAGAGCATGTTAAAACCAGCATAACTGCAGAGGGATGAATCACGGGGCTGGAAATTGGTTGAAAGGGTGAGGTAGCGACCAAATGCTCAGGACTTGTTAGGGAGATCGTAATGTGTGCCAGAATGGAGTTTTCACCAGACAGCGTCCTTCTTAGTCCATCTTGTAGGACTCTGAAGTTGCCATCAAAATCTTGCGAATTCAAATTTCGACGTGGGGTTGGTTTTTGGGGTGTGGACGGCGAACCGTTTAAGTCACAGTGTAGCGACTCCGGGGCATTAAAACCAACCCTATAGGCTACCGGAATTTTCAAACCGCAAGTTTCTAGCTCGAACAGAACGAAAATGGCGCTCATCTAAAAAGTGTTACACTAATTCTGACGAGCAGTTTATTAGATTTGTCATAGCCCAATCAACGGGAGAAAACCGGTCACTAATTGTTATCAGCAAACAAAAAAATGTGATCGTATAGAGAAAAAAATGGTAAGAAAGATAGTGTTTTTTGCTACTCGAGTTTTAATGGCGAACATAACAAAAAAAATCGCAAAAAGTCAAAAAAACGTTTTTTTGCAAATAAAAAAAAGCTACAAGTCCTACACAAGAAAGTTAAATTAGAAAGTTGTAGGTCTTAAAAATGCGCGTCGAATGAGATTTGAACGAAAAAATCGGTTCATAAACATTTGAGAAAAGTTTTAAAAAACGTCAAAAATGGCGTTTTCGTATTTTTGCTGTGTAAATTCCAATTTTGTTTGAACAGACTTCTTGTTAACTACAAATATAGACCAAGACAAACGGAAAATGATCCTTTTTTTCAAAAATTCAAGTTTTATTTTTTTCGAGTTATAACGATTAAAAAAAAAGACGTTTTCAAAAATCAGCTTTTACAGAGGCAAAAATGATCGTACAGAAACGATAACGGGCTCATTTTATTCGCGAAGACTTGTACTTTCATGCTTTTAAGAAACCAAATCGCTTTTATTTAATTTTTGCATAAAAAAATGCGTTATAAAATTGTACCATTTTTTCGGACCCGTTTTTTCGAATAACTTTTTTTAATTTTGGTTTTACATTTTCGGGCGTTGCATATTTGAAAACTGGCATTCAAAACACGCATTTAAAAAAAAAATAAAGGTCCTACGACCTCAGGGGGTCGAGATAATTTTTTTTTAAAAGGAGGAAAAGATAATTTTGCGAGTGCGATCGATTTGAAATCGTGTTTAGTTTTCGATGCGTCCAAGTGGAGTTTCCCTCCACTCTGTCGGCGTGCGCTGGCTAGCGCGTGCCGCACCCGGCGCTGTTATTTCGCAAACAATTATGTCAACTTAATCTATGCGAAATGATTTGAAATTTGAAGTCAATCAGACGTATACAGCGCTGTCAGGAATAAAAAAAAAAAAAACATCTTGGCTCCCTGAGGTCGTAGGACCTTAATTTTTTTTTTAAAATGCGTGTTTTGAATGCCAGTTTTCAAATATGCAACGGTCAAAAATGTAGAACCAAAATTAAAAAAGTTATTCGAAAAAAAACAGGTTCGAAAAAATGATACAACTTTACAACGCATTTTTTATGCAATAATTAAATAAAAATGATTTGTTTTTTTAATAGAATGAAAGTACAAGTCTTCGCGAATAAAATGAGCGCATGATCGTTTCTGTATGATCATTTTTGCCTCTGTAAAAGCTGATTTTTGAAAACGTCTTTTTTTTAAATCGTTATAACTCAAAAAAATAAAACTTTTTTAAATTTTTGAAAAAAGGATCATTTTCCGCTTGTCTTGGGCTATATTTGTAGTTAACAAGAAGTCTGTTCAAACAAAAATTGGAATTTAATACAGCAAAAAATACGAAAACGCGATTTTTGACGTTTTTTTTAAATTTTCTTAAAAGTTTATGAACTGATTTTTTCGGTCAAATCTCATCCGAAGCGCATTTTTAAGACCTACAACTTTCTAATTTAACTCTCTTGTGTAGGACTTGAAGCTTTTTTTTTTTTTATTTGCAAAAAAAACGGTTTTTTTGACTTTTGCGAATTTTTTTTTGAAAAAAAAAAACGGAGGAGAAGATTAAAACAGTTTTAATCTTCTCCTGAAGATGCCAACTTGGTTGGCGAAACGCGCGTCGAGAAAAGTGTAGTAGTTCGGTGTTTCGTGGAAAACGTCCAGTTTTTTGTTTCTACGCCCGAAGGTTCCAGTACCCACTCCAGGTTTTTTGGTTATGTTCGTCATTAAAACTCGAGTAGCAAAAAACGCTATTTTTCTTAGAATTTTCTTCTCTATATGACCATATTTTTTGTTTGCTGATAACAATTAGTGACCAATTTACATGGGAGCTTTCGCTGGTTGATTGGACTATCAGTGGTTTATTTGATTCTGAGATGGGCCGAAAGTTGCAAACTTACATCGACATTGTCAAACGAAACTACTCCAGTCGACCTTCTCTTAGGCCTCCTCCTCCTCTGAATAGCTGCTTGTGTTGCAAGGGCCGCCTGCGCATTTCTTATGTCATTTTCTTTGTCTTGTTCTGAAAGAAGTAATTTCGTTAGTAGTTAGTCTAAGTCTAGAGATGCATATGAGGCATTTCACGCCAACTAAGTGAGGTCAAAAAAAATTCTGTTCGAAACATATCACAATCGATAGTACTTGCTAAAAAACTAACTTCCCAAAAATTTTAGATTTTTTGAGCCACAAGGGAGAGGGATGGTGAGGGTGAGAAAATACAAATTTTCGTTTTGACTTTAAGATTTCAATCTTTTTCGGTAAGAAAATGAAAAAAATTAAAAAAGAAGGTTGCGATGGTTTTCGATGTGTTTTTTTGCGTAGAATACGATAAAAATATTTTCAAAATTATTGGGGGTTGTTTTCACCCATTTATTTTGAGGATTGAGTTTAAAATCGAAATTTCAAAAAGTATGACACGATTTTTTTTTCATTTTTTTTTAATTTCTTTCTTCTTTTTTTTTTTGTACTTTCGATTAATTTTTAATTCATGATGGGCGTCGACCAGGAACTGGCCCAACAAACGGCCCAAAGAAAAAACGTGGTTTTAGCGTATTTTCTCATCCTGTGAGATTGTAAATAGCAAATCAATAATATGTTCCAAGGTTTTTGGGGTCGCTGATTACGAATCTAACGTCAGATTTTCAAAAAACAAAATGGCGGATCCAGTATGGTAGTCAACTTTTAAAAGATGGCTAAATTTTGAAATTTAAAAAAATACCATCGTATTCTACGTTAGATTCGTAATCAGCGACCCCAAAAACCTTGGAATATATTATTCACTTGCCATTTACTATCTCACAGGATGAGAAAATACGCTAAAACCACGTTTTTTCACCTTTGGGCCGTTTTTTGGATCAGTTCCTGGTCGACGCCCATTATGAATTAAAAATTAATCGAAATGACAAAAAAAAAAGAAATTAAATAAAAATTGAAAAAAAAAAAACCGTCGTACTTTTCTAAATTTCGATTTTAATCTTTCAATCCTCCAAATAAGGGTGAAAATCACCCCCAATAATTTTGAAATTATTTTTATTGTATTCTACACAAAAAAAAATCATTGAAAACCATTGCAACCTTCTTTTTAATTTTTTTCATTTTCATACCGAGAAAGATTAAATTTTAGAGTCGAAACGAAAATTTGTATTTTCTCACCCTCACCATCCTCTCCTTGTGGCTCAAAAAATCTAACATTTTAGGGAAGTTAGTTTTTTAGCAAGTACTATCGATTCTGATATGTTTCAAACATACTTTTTTTTTGACCTCACTTAGTTGGCGTGAAATGCCTCATATACATATATTTAAATATTCAGTAGAAGTTACGGTACATAGATTTAAATTGTGGTTAAAAAAAAAATTGTTGATTTACATCATAATTTTTATTATGATGTTAGATGGTTACGAGACTACACACCTTTTTCCTCGAGGGATTTAGGCCTTCGTAGGGGCAGTGTTATCGTTGTTGTTTCCGTGTCAACAGGCGCAGAGGAAGGCCTCGGGGCAGGACTTGTAGTGCTTATTCTACGGATGAACGAAGGCGTGCTCGGTGGTTCTGATGGCTTCGTTGCATCTTCTAGCTTAAACTAATAGAGAAAACTGATTAACCCATTAACGCCCAAACGGACACAATTTTTCGCCCTTTTTGGAGCGTCAATCTCGAAGGGAAATTAACGAATTCACTCAATAAACACCACTTATCCTAATGTTTTCGGATGTGATCTTTCGATTTCCGGGGTCAGAATTGTGATTAAATGCTCTAGAAAAAAAATATGGCTGACTTTATGGAGAAAAGTACTGATAATTTGGGATTTTTTTTTATTTTATTTTTTTTAGTCCAAAACATACTCTAACCTACTTCGGATTGTGGAAGAAGGTCGAGGCAATAGTTGGAGTTGATGATAGGATTTCTTTTGCCGATCTCAACTGACTCTAATATTTTCAAAATGGCGGACATTGCATAACATCTCATGAAATATGAATTTTTCTCTAGGATTTACGAGAAAATAATGTTATTGTGAGTTTTTCTTGATCCACAGTCATTTTCCTCAATCAAAACAATACTACAGAATTTGACTAAATTTTCAATGATGGCGGATTCAAAATGGCGGCCGGATTTCTCAAGACATGGCGCGTTTTTCATTAAAAAAAGTAAATAGGAGTTTGTAATTATACTTTTCCTATGTCATTTCATGTTCTAGTAACATTTTGAGTTATTCCTGGTGAAAAAAGTCTGAAATCCAAGATGGCGGACATCATTATGTGACAATATTCTGAAAATTTGAAAAAGGAAAAATTACATAATTTTTTAATATGACAAAGTCATATTTTAGGTAGAATTCTGATGGAAAATGTCCTCTCAATCTTTTTTATAAAAATGCGTTCTATCTGAGTAAAAAATTATTGTCATTATAACCTCAAAACGAGGTTTTTTTTCCGGTGTTGAGGTTCTCATGAAGAAATCTTGATTATATTACTATTTATTAAATAACGAGACTGCGCGCGCAGAGGGGGTAGGGGGGAAACGAATGCAGCGTTGGATAGCTGGAAGTGTCTACTATTCCAGTACAAAAACACGCTTTTGTCGCTGTAGTAGTATTTTTTCTATAGGGGTTAGAAATGAACGTGTTTTTTTCTCATGCCGATAACAATGTGTGACGAAAAACACGAGCAACGGATCAATGTGAAATTTCTCGTTAAATTAAAAAAACACTCCGACTGAGTGCTATAAATTGTTAAAAGAGGCCTATGGTGAGAATTTTCTATCGTGAGGGTGTTTTCGAATGGTATAGACGGTTTTCTGAAGGCCGAGAGAGCACCAAACACGACCAACGTCCAGGTCGACCTGTCTCGGCTTCAACTCCCCAAACAGTGACCAAAATCAATGAAGTTGTGAGCGGAGATGGTCGTATGAGCATTCGGATGATTGCTGAGACTGTAAACGCCGATAGAGAAACTGTCAGAAAAATTTTACATGACGAATTGAACATGAATAAAGTCTGTGCGAAGTTGGTCCCAAAAAATTTGACGCCTGACCAAAAGCTCGTCCATCAACAGATCTGCTCAGATTTTCTTGAGAGGTTAGATTAAGAGTCTGAATTGATAGAAAACCTCATCACTTGCGACGAAACCTGGAAATTCCAATACGATGTTGAAATTAAGCGGCAATCCATGCACTGGAAAACTCCTGCATCGCCAAGAATGAAGGAAGCAAACGCCGTGCTAATCGTTTTTTTCGACATCAATGGCATCGTGATGACTGAATGGGTCCCAGAGGGTCAAACTGTAAACCAAACTACTATTTGAAAGTTTTGGCAACACTGTGAGAGAGAGTTCGTAAGAAACGGCCGGAGTTGTGGTAAAACAAGTCGTGGATCTTGCACTAGGACAACGCACCTTGCCCATAACACGCTGTCTGTGAAGCGTTATTTAGCCGCTAGAGGCACTCTAGTGCTCGAACACGCGCCTGATGTAGCGCCCTGTGACTTTTTCCTCTTTCCAAAAATCAAGTCTGCCTAAAAAGGAACCCGGTTCGAGTCAACGGAAGAGGTGAAGCGAAAATCGGTGGAGCTCCCAAATGCTCTTACAAAAGAAGACTCCCAGCATTGCTTTGACCAACGGAAAAAACGAATGGAACGGTGGGTAGCGAGGGGAGGGGAGTACATTGAAGGGGAGCACTCGATTGTACAATAATTTTTAAAATAAAACTCTTTTTCATAAGCAGTCTCGTTATTTAATCGCCAGACCTCGTATATACGGTGAGTTTTAGTGCGTATTTGGTAAATGTAATATGTGAAGTTGCAACCTCTTTTGCCACCTTTTTAACATATTACTGAATCTACATGGTTTTCATACTGTACTGTTTTGTCCAACTCGGGTTCGTTCTAGTATGACAATTAAACGCACACTTCTTAAAAACATATTTAACAAAGCACAAATGAAATAAACTGCAGACTAACACCGCCACTAATTTATATCCAAATTTATGTCGACGTACGTTCTATAAAACGCGTGCAGCATGTATTTATTTTGAAGACTGACTTTTTCGTGGCCCCGACGTGATTTTATATTTCTCGCTGGCCAATCGTGAACCTGCTTGCCATACTAGTTCGTCCGAGAGCATTGCAGATGTCTCTCGAAGTGGCAGTGTTTACTAGGACGAGCTACTAACGCAGCGGCGTCTCATGCCCATCGCACAATACTGTGTTTAGCATTTTTTATGAAACATCGATTCTATAGACCAAGTCCGAGCTAAAAACTCACTTATATAGTAGCAAACAAGGCAGGTTAGGGAAGAAGATATAGAAATTATAGGAAAGAAGTAATTATTGATATCTGAGTGTAAAAAAAATGGGAACAGCAACAAAAAAAAAAAAAGAATTATTACCTTACAACTATTATTATCTACTTTTAGCCTCCACGATGGTCTGCGTTCGTGTATGGTAGCGGATTCCTCGTTTTCACGCGTAATTACAGTAGGCGACGCAGTCGTTATTGTGGCAGCCACGTTTACTACGTTGGAGGGATCGCCGTTGGACTCCTGTTAACATACAGTATGTAAGCTGTAACTCATCTAACTGTAAACGGAACATAATGCAGATGAAATTAATTCGATACAGAATTCTATGTGCAAGAGAAGGCGGTGTGGAAGGGGAGGCGGTGTGGGACCTTCTAACCGCTACTTTAATGAAAAAAACAATAAGTTTCTGAACAGCTACCCACTTCTAGACGTACCATTTCATTGTTGTTGTTGCTAGGCTGATTTTTCTTTTTGACAAA
Organism: Aromia moschata; assembly: GCA_029963805.1. Lineage (NCBI taxonomy): Eukaryota > Metazoa > Arthropoda > Insecta > Coleoptera > Cerambycidae > Aromia > Aromia moschata. The sequence goes on from JAPWTK010000378.1 coordinate 455,214, forward strand.
TTGCTCCGCAGACTTTATTTCTTCCAGCGTTACCCCCTGTGTGGATCTCCGAGTTTCACGGACGCGCTTCGCGTGCGCTTTTCTCTGGGTCTCGCTCTCCTCGTCCCTCACCGGGGGCACGAACGACCTGCAAATTTTCAACGAGACTCACGTTATGCCGAAATATGTTATCAAATATCGGTACAAATTTTATCTACGACAATAAAGACCTGTCTAAAAATGTTATTCA